>VZQC01005157.1:2651354-2732806 GCA_009823505.1 Rhizomys pruinosus | reverse complement strand
GTTTGAAGTGTGAGGCAGCAGCAGTAATCCAGGAGGCCAGTCCTTCAGCAAGGGAGGCGTCCACTCTAGTCGAGTTTACGGTGACAATAGCCATACGAGTTGGTTCATCAAGCTGTCAAATTCTCCTGTCCAATTACCTAAAAGATACTGAGACAATTGGTTAGACAAATTTGCTGCCCTTGTGAATTTGATATTGGATGCTGGTCACACTAGGCCAGATATTTCCACTCACAGCCAAGCTGGCTAGCTGCCATGTTCAAATGTAGTAGAAGTATTCCAAAAAGGTAAAAAGCCGTTAATTGTCCAGCGTACTCCCCGTGACTGGCATCCTGTCCAAGGGGGCAAAGCTGTTTCCCTGGCCAGTACAGAAGGGGGTGACCAATTAGTTGCAGCAACACTTTTTCCCTCTCTATATAATACAGAATACATAAAGGCAGACAAATCCACATTTATGAAAGCATTAAACATTTGTGTATGGAAGATTTTTGTTTTAAACTAGTAGTACAGAGTCACAGAGCCTATTTTTAACATTAACTTGCAGGTTCATTGAATATGGTTATGTTTTTAACTCCTTGGAATAAATGGTAGCTGTTTTTTAAATCTCTACTGACAAATTAATTGAAATAGCTCTGGTTAAGCATTGATATTTAGAAAAAAAGTAAAAATCAAATGGTTTATTGTGGTTTTTGCCATTTGGTAGCATTTACACATAGGCTTTGATCTTAGAATACCCTGGATTCAGTAGAAAAACCTTTTAAATGAAGTTTTGTACCATAGAAACTTCTCAGCAGTCAAAATTTAAGACTGTAAAAAAATACATGCAAAACATACTTTTTTGAAAACACTTAACTTGAACAAAGCACCAAACTACACAAAAAATGGGCAGGGGTGGCAGGGTTTGGCCTATTTCTATGTGGAGGGATTATAATTATGCTCTGGATTATGTGTAGGCTCCGTGCCCAGCATCAGCGCGATAAAGTAGTCATTGCACAGGCCCTTGCGGCTTTGGAAGCAGGCTCCTCCCCAAACATTTGGCTTAGTATGCTGGAGAAGTAGTCAATGACGGGTAAGACCTGCTGCAAGTATTACCAACCTAAGACAGGGAACAGACCAAAAGCTGTCTGTCCACCCCATGACGGGTAAGGAATACCTCTGCAGAGGCAACCTAAGACAGGCATTCTCCCAGCCAATTTTAATAGAGTCTCTGACAGGTCATGTCGCAGCTGCGGCCCAGAGACCTTGCTCTATTAAAACAGAAAGGGGGAACTGTTGGCAGCCTACCACACAATGTGTGCTGTACCACGCCCTAAGGTGGCGCTGACTTCCTGAGTTGCTAGAACAACTACAAGCCGTTTCCCGCCGTTGCCTTTGCATTGGGCAAACTGCGCTCCCGGGCCCGCGTTCTCTGGGCCCGCGCCTTGGGCATGCTAATGAGGCATCGGACGGTGCACCAATCCAGAGCATACCTGATCCCTCTGGACTGCTATATAAATGGTGCTTCTGCCCCATTTCGGGGTCCTTCTCACAAAAGAGCTGTGCACAATAAATATTACCACAGAAGAATCCTGTTGTCCGCGTGAAGTTCTTGCCGGCGAGACTACACAGCGCGCGGGACAGTCCAGGGCAGAGAAAAATTGCAAATGTGGTTAAAGTAGGAGAGAGTCCATCCCGAACTTGCAGCCAGATAAGGCAATTTCATTCATGTGGTGCTGGCTTTAGAGGCGTGAAGTTTGCAAGAGTGAAGGGGTCATCAGTTCTTCCTCCACGGTTTCAGAAAGCTACAGAGGCCAAGCAGAGTGCAGCAGGGGCGTCCCTGAATAAAGAAGGCCCTGATAGGCCATTGTGTGAAGCTGTAAATGTGAAGCCTGGTTGGCAGTGGAGACCCCAAGAAGACATTCGAGATACCAGACCTGTGAGATATCTGCCAAGCAGAGCTGCATACAGGGAATGGTACCAGCCCAAGAAAGAGATGTATGTTGCAAGCAAAGCTGGAAAAGCTGAGCCATCTAAGCCCTTTGGAAATAAATTCCCAGAAGTCGCACATGGAGCTACTGGACTTGGTGATTGCCCTGCTGGTTTTTGGTCTTATTTTGGTCCAGTATTTCCTCACTATGCCTCTATTCTTCCCTTTTGGAATGGGAATGTGTATTCGGTTCCACTGTATATTGGGAGTATGTAATTTGACTTTTGATTTCACAGGAGCTTACAGTTTAGGAGATTGGCCTGAGTCTCAGAAGAGACTTTGGACTGTAGATTTATGAATGACATTGAAACTGGTAAAGATTATGGGGACTTTTAAGGTTGGACTAAATTCATTTTGCATTTTATATGGTCAGGAGCCTATGGGGGCCAGGGAGTGGAATGTGGTGGTTTGAATGAGTGTCCCCCATAGGCTTTAAGTATTCAGACATTTGTCTCCAGTTGGTGGCAATGTTCTTGGAGGTCTTAGAAGGTGTGGCCATGCTAGAGGAAGTACGTTATTGGGGGCAGGCTTAGTGAGTTTAACAAGCTTTGCAGTCTCCAGGTATGCTCTCTTGGCTTCCTGTGCTCATTGCAAAATGTGACCCTCGGCTTGCTGCTCCATCTCCAGCCACCATGCCTCCCACCACAATGGACTCTAATACCCTGGAACCATCAATTGTAAGCTCAAATAAACTCTTCCTTTTATAAGTTCCTTGGTTATGGTGTTTTATCACAGCAACAGAAGGTCTCCTTGTAGTCCTTCTTCAGTTGCTTGTTGATGGTGTATAGAAATGCTACTTGATTTTTTTAGATTCATTTTGTATCCTGACACATTACTGAAGCTCGTAATCATTTGTAGGAGTTTTCTGGTGGAGTTCTTAGCATCCCTTAGGTAGACAATCATATCATCAGCAAAAAGGGATAGTTTGATTTCCTCTTTTCCAATTAGAATTCCTTTAATTTCCTTTTCTTGCCTATTGCCCTAGAAAGGGTTTCAAGAACTATATTGAAAAGGAGTTGTGACAGGGGGCTGCCTTGCCAAGTTCCTACCTTTAAGGGGAATGCTTCTGTCATTTCCCCATTTAGGATGATATTGGCTGTGGGTTTCCTGTATATGGCTTTGATTACATTGAGGAATGATCCCGACAGTCCAATTCCCTCTAGGACTTTCAGCATGAAGTGATGCTTGATTTTGTCAAAGGCTTTCTCCAAGTCAATTCAGATGGTTTTTTGTCTTTCAGTCCACTCATATGCTTGATGAAATTTATTGATTTTCTTAGGTTGAACCATCCCTGCATCTCTGGTATGAGTCCAACTTGGTCAGGATGGATGATCTTCTTGATGTGGGTCTGTATGCAATTTGCCAGTATCCTGTTTAGAATTTTGGCATCTGTGTTCATTAGGGAGTTGTGTTTATAGTACTCCTTTTTGGTTATACCTTTACCTGATTTTGGTAATAGCGTGATGCTGGCTTCATAGAAGGAATCTGAGAGAACTCCTTCCATTTGTATCTTTCTAAACAACTTGAGTAGTAATGGTTGTAAGCCTTTTTGAAATATTTTATAGAATTCTGGCATAAAATCATCTGGGCCTGGGAATTTTTTTGTTTGGGAGGCTACTTATGACATCTTCAGTTTCTTCATGTATTATTGGTCTATTTAGGCTGTCTATCTCTTCTTGGTTGAGATTTGGTGATTCCTAGGACTTCAGGTATTCATCGATTTCTTCTAGGTTTTCAAACTTAGTAGAGTATAGGTTTTTGAAGTATTCCCAATAATTGTCTGGATATTTTCGTTGTCTGTTGTGATATTTCCCCTTTCATCAAAGATTCTATTGATTTGGAGTTGTTCCTTCTTTCTTTTGCTTAACTGGGTTAGAGGTCTGTATCTTGTTTTTTCTCTCAAAGAAACAACTTTTGGATTCATTGATTTTTTTGTATGGTTTTCTTTGTTTCTATTTCATTGGTCTCTGCTCTGATTTTTGTTATTTCTTCTTGTCTGCTGCATTTAGGATTCATTTTTAGTTGTCTCTCAAGTATTTTTAGCTGCAGTGTTAGAGCATTCACTTGTGCTCTTTCTGTTTTTTAATGTAGGCACTCAGAGCTATAAACTTCCCTCTTGGGACTGCTTTTAAAGTGTCCTATAGGTTTTGTTGTGTTGTATTATTATTGTCATTCAGTTCCAGGAATGTTTTTATTTTTTTCTTATTTCTTCCTTGCCCATTCATTATTCAGGAGAGTGTTGTTTAGTGTCCATGTGTTCTTGTAGGTTGTAGGGTTTATCCTGGTGTTGATATTGAGTTTTATTGCACTGTGGTTTGATGGAATGCATGAGATTATTTCAATCTTTTTGTATTTGTTGAGATTTTTTCCTGTGTCCCAGTATATGGCCTATTTTGGAGAATATTCCGTGGGCTGCTGAGTAGAAAGTGTATTCTCTGGTGTTTGGGTGAAATATTTGATAGATGTCTGTGAGGTCCATTTGGTGTATTTAGTTCAGATGTCTCTCTGTTTATCCTTGGTCCTGTTGGTCTGTCTAAAGGTCTCAGTGGGGTATTGAAGTCCCCTACTATTAGTGTTCTGGGATTAATCTGTGCCTTGTGATCCTGAAGAATTGTCTTTATAAGGTTTGGTGTACGAGCATTTGATGTCTATGTATTCATGATTGTGAGAGCGTCATAGTCAATTGTTCCTTTAAGAAAGATGTAAGGGCCGTCTTTGTCTCTTTTGATTTCTTTTGCTTTGAGGTGTATTTTGTCTGATATTAGAATAGCAACCCCTGCTTTCTTTTTGGTACCATTTGCTTGGAATACTTTCTTCCATCCCTTCACCTTAAGTAGGCGCCTATCCTTGAAATTGAGATGGGTTTCTTGTAGATAGCATATAGATGGGTTTTGTTTCCTAATCCATTCTCCCAGTCTATGCCTTTTTTGGGGGGCGTTTAGCCCATTAATATTTAAGGTTATTATTGAAAGATAGATGTTGCTTCCTTTTACTTTATTATCCATTTGGATTTCTAGCCTCTGATTTCACTCCTACGGTTATATTTTTATTAGTTTCTTTTCCTGGGTGTTTGAGGATTGTTGCTCCTCTCTTCTGCCCTTTGAATTGCTTCAAGTATTTTATGAAGAGTTGGTTTTCCGGACATGTATTCTATCATCTTGTTTATGTAGTGGAAGATTTTTCTCTCTCCTTCAACTATAATTGACATTTTTGCTGGGTAACGTATTCTGGGTTGGCATCCATAGTCCTTTAAGACTGGGAATGCTTTGCTCCATGTTCTTCATGCTTTCATGGTTTGCATTGAGAATTCAGTTGTAATTCTGATGGGTTTCCTTTTGTATGTAACTTGTTTTTCTTTTGTAGATTTCAGAATTTTGTCTTTGTTTTGGGCATCTAACATTTTGACTATGATATGGCATGGGGAGTTTCTTTTCTGATCTTGTCTATTTCGAGTCCTATGTGTTTGTCTATTTTTAGTTTGGGGAAATTTTCATCTATTATTCTGTTGAAGATCTGATCAATACTATTCTCTTGAGAGTCTTCTCCTTCCTCTATTCATATGATTCAGAGGTTTGATCTTTTCATAGTGTCCCATATTTCCTGGTTTGTTCCACTTTTGTGTATTTTTGAATTTTTCATATTCTTTATTTGAGCTTTTTATTTGCTCTGTGTTATCTTCCAGATCTGATAGTCATTGTTCTCCTTCCTCCATTCTACTTCTGAGGCTTTTTCCTTTCCTTTCTTCTTGATTGGATGGGTGCTCTAATTCCTTTTTCATTTCATCCTATGCTTTCTTTAGTATTTCCATTTCCTTTTTGAGCTTCTCAATCTCTTCTTGGTGCTCCTTTCTTCGTTGGTTGGCTTCCTTTTTCAATATTTCTACTTCCTGTTGAAGATTTTTTTCTCTCTCTAGTTCTTTCTGGAGTTTGTCAATCTGTTCCTTTAGATCTTTCCAAAGTTTGTCATTGTATCCCTCTAGGTCCTTTTTGAGCTTTTCATTCTCTCTCTTTAGTTCTCTGAGTTCTTCATTTTCTTTAATTTCTGTGTATAGGTCTGCAATTATTCCTCTAAAATCTGTTCCTTGGGTCACCTCCAGGGGCCTCCCACTGTAGCTATCTCCTACAGGTTTGGTAGATCCTGGTGCAGGATTATCCTGTGCCTTTCCCATGTTGTCCCTTCATCAGGTCCCTGGCATGTGGGTTTCCCTTTTGTGATTCAAATCACAAATGTCTTTTCACTATGTTAGCGGATGATTTTGCTTGCCTCCTTCCAATGCTTTTATTTATTTTTTCTTTCCTACTCCTTGTTTATGGAGTATTGACTTGTCTAGGTTTCAGGCTTTCAATTTTGTTTATATATTGGATATTGGAAGCCTAAGTCACTCTTCTCTTCCTGTTCTGAAGGTTCTCCCCCAAAAAAGTCCACTTGGATACCCTTTCACCAATTCCAGTTGGGGGGGTGATACATACCTGACTTAGCCCATGCCGCGGTACCTGCCTGGAGCAACTTCCGGGTTCCTGTGCCTCAGGAATCGGTCGGCATCAAGCCACAGAGGCAACAAACCCAACCCTCTGGTCACTGGCTGCAAAGGCGAAGGGCGGCTTCACCCAGACATCCACCCCCTACAAAAGGGTTCAGAGTTGGAACCCTTTTCCAGCAGTCCAGGAGACAATCTACCCAAAAATCTACCTGCTGGGAGCAACTTCTGGGTTCCTGTGCCTCATGAGCAGGCCCGCACAAAGCCACAGAGGCTCCAAACCTGGTGCAGGAGTACTTTAAATGTTTTAAAATATAAGAGAATCTGGAATTTATAGGTATTTTCCATAAGATGAGTTTGTCTAAATATGACTCTGTCTCTCTGCCTCTTGCCGCTCTCTCTCCATCTTACACACACACATGCACACACACATACACACACACGAGAGAGAGAGAAAGAGAGAGAGAGAGAGAGAGAGAGAGAGAGAGAGAGAGACTCACACAACCACACTCAGATATGTATATATTCAAAAGTAAACTTCATTAGGGCCCATTGTAAACAGTCAACCCCAATATTATTCAGAGAGATGCTCAGTGTCCGTGACTCAGGCAGTCTGAGGTTCCTCATTCCTTAATGTTCAGATGGGTCAACCTCTCTGCTGGCATTTCCCAGTTCATCCTGCACAGCCATAAGTTGTATGTTTTCAGGCATTTAGATTGGTGATTTTTACCTGAGGGAACATAAAATTCTCCTCCCATTGTTAGTTTCAGGATCAGAAAAATTGAAAATTTATCAATAGGATTGGAACACAGAGTTTTCCATTTGTATCCCAGAAAGGATAGTTTCGCCCCCACCTCCCACTTCCTTCTTTTTGTTTTTTTTAGGTTTTTATGTTTTGACCTTAAATGCCTAAGTTGTATTACACATACCCATAAACAGGAGCCAAGCATAAGCTTTCATTAATTTACCCAAAACTGTTTCTCATTGACTGTTGATGCTACTTATTTGGGAAGGAAATTTAAGCTTAGGTCCTTTAAATTGTCCTACAAATAAAAGAAGGTGTTATAATGTGATATTGTGTAATTCGAAAAAAATGTATATAGGCCATTTGTATACCTAACCCAATACAAATTATAAATAATAACAATTAACATTTTATATTCCCATTAATTCATAATTGTATTCCATTTCCACCAAAACCTACATCCTAAATTTAACTAATCTAAAAATTCACTAAGCCTTAAAATATCTTACTGGTGGATAAAGCTTGGGCAGATTGAGTACCTGCTAAATAAATTTTACCCAATGACACACTTTGCTCTTTAACGCTATTATGACTGGACTAAGACTTCTACTTATGGGAAGTAAAAATTAAGCTTAATTCCTTTAAATTGTCCTACAAGTAAAGCAAGGAATACACTGGATGTTGTAAATTAGCAAAGATGATACACGTAGAAGTGATAACGTGAGATTGATCCACCCAAGACAAACTATAAATAAAACAACGACACTTTTGATTATTTCTAGTTAGTTCAAATGTCAGTATCGTAGCTCCTTTTTTTATTGCAGCCAAGAATCCTTCATATAAAACCAATTTGCAAGCAGTCGAGCCCCAGCCCACAGAGCCCAAGGCTCCCACCATCCAGCTTGGAGGGGCTTGAATCGGTTCAATCAAGTTGATCAAAAAGTGTCCAGATATTATTGTCATGAGTTTTTATGCTGTCACCCAATCGCAGCCCCTACAATATACACTCCCCCTCTTCCACAGATTGTCTCTCTAGGCCTTAGAAATGGGGCACAGGTGGACAATGAGACCACAACAGTCTATTTTGTCTGGAGATGTAGTTTTGGACTCTTATCAGTCTCTGGGCTGGTTTCCTTTCATAGGGTGGATGTGATTGCCCAGGGATAGCTTTCAATCCTACTAATGAAGCACAGCGATTAGATATATAGGTATTTAAACATTGCAAGTCACTGATGGTAGTAGGTTACTTTTTAAGACACAGATGTTTGGGATGGTGTGTTTAATCCCTGGATTACTTTTTTTTGTCTCCCTGAGAAAGATGACAAGGCCTTGACTGTGGCATATAAATCTCCAAAATCACTAGAAGAGTATAAAGCTTGACTGCTGGGAAACCTTCCTACCTCTCCCCTTTATAGGAAAAAGAAAACATTGATGGTAATGAAACCACTCCCTAACGTAACTAGAGCCATTGTTACAGTGGTAATTTCCTATTAAACAGGTATAACGTAGTTATATGATGATAGCGCATGGAACTGTGAAAGGATATTTCTCTATCTAGAGCCAAATTCAATAGTAAAGTGTTTATAAGTTGATGTAATTTAAGCAAAATATATTACTACAGGAGAAGCTCTGACACTCAGCAATGAATTATTCATCGCCTAGGGAGATGTTGGCGTAGGATTCAAACCCGCCCCCCACAATTATGAAGGGCCTTTTGCCTACAAGTGTGGATATATACAAGGAGAAAGGCAGTAAGTCCCTGTTGTCGAACCGTGGTGTGAGTATGAAAAATGTTATGAGACGTTACTTGCTAGCATACAACTTAGCCTGAAATGCGTAGAGAGTGTTATCCAAAGGCCACTAAAGCAATACAGCAAAATTATTGGCTCTCCTGACAGCAAACAAGACTCCATCAATTATCAGCTATACCTCAAGCCTGGAGATACTGTGCAACAGTGGCAGCCAAGAAATATATATATTATTATAATATATATAATATATTATATATATAATACTCCAAATCATTTGGCTATTAGCTCTCTCCTTGGAGGAATAACTCACAGCGGATGCCACAAGCTTATGTCCTTTAGGGTTAGGAGATTGTTATAAGTCCACAATAAGAACTTCTCCTGTCACTCCTTATGAGAGAGAAACCACAGTTTGCGGATTAGCATACCATCCAAGCATCTGTGTCTATGCTCACAGCTTAGCTTGACATAATAATTGGTACTGCTTAAATGCCTGTACATCCAATAGCTTGTGCTTTGTTAGTATGACTAAAAAGGGTATCACTGGGAAAGCTGTCAATCTATGAAGGGAAACAACCTGAACAGACTGGAGTCCAAAATGACAACTCCAAAGAAATTAGACTATTTTCTTCTCACCCACTTGTGCCCCTTTCCCAAAGCCCAGGGAATAAACTGCGGAAGAGGAGGCGTGATAGATTGTAAGGGCTGCGGAGAGATAGGGGTGAATCATGAGACTACAGGAATATAGTCTGGACTCCTGATTGATCAACATGCCTGTGCATACAAGCTTCTCCAACTGGACTATGGGAACCTTGGATTGATCAAAATTTAGACATAGATACTTGCAAAATTCCCCATTTACCTAATTGTATGACATACTGAGTAACATCAATGTTATCTGCAAACAACTGTGTCATTATATTGTAGAATCCCTTAAAAATAAAAAAAAAATAAATTAAAAAAAGAAAAAACAAACAAACAAAAAAACCAAAAGTATAAATATTTCAAACAATTCGTTCTTATTGAATTGAAGAAATAAGAAGCCTATCAATTGTTCATTTTCCATCAACACTAGTTATTGCTCAAAAACATGTACAATCAAGCACTTTATAAACCACTGATCTAGGATCTAAGGAGATGTTTGAAGGTGTTAGGACCATAAATTTCTGGGCAAGGAAAGGTGCATTTGAAATCTGAGCACAGGAAAGTGGAGACAGGAGGATCCCAGTTGCTCTTGCCCAACCCATGAATTATTTTTCAGTGAAAGAGTCTGTCACATAAAATAAGGTTGAGAGCAGTAGAAAACACCAAGGTTAGCCTTTTCTTCCTGAGTAAGCACTCATGAGTTCCATCATATACAACAACAGCCCCCCCAACACACACACAAAATTATTTATCTATTTCTCCCCACTTTGCCAATTTAGAAACTGAAGATCTGGAAAGGCTGTGACTTTCAAAGATCACACATGATTGCTTAATAGATCAAGGCTGTGCCCAGTACATCTAAACCCCAGTAGATAATTCTCCATTACACCACTTGTACTTACATCTATTTTTTTCTTAATTCAGCAACTATGTAGAGAATCTACCCTTCTCCACAGGCGCTGTGCTTAGGAACAGAACATCCAACTGAAGTCATAATCTTTCCTCTCAGGTGCTTTTACTATTTAGGAGAATGATTCATTAAAAATAATAATCATACCCATATGAATTTAACTCAAAACATGTGAAAGAAAATATCAGTATACTTAAGACCAGTGGCCAGAAGTTTCTAAATTGAAATCCCTTGTTAAACCATTCAATAACAAAAGAAACAAAAAACTACATGGCCTTTTTGTTCTCCTGGGATGCTAGGAAATCCCGCTGCATGTGATATTTAGAATTATCAGAAAGGAGGTTTAGATTTAAGATACTATTATTTGCACAAGGTTGAGGACTTGATAATTTACTTTTCTTTTTTCCTATCCTGGTCCACCCAAAACTTTGATGATTTGTTGGCTGTTGCTCATGGTTATTAGGGACAACATCCTGCATTTTCAGGGCCACAATAAGTAATGGAAGCATTAGTGAAGATTTCTAAGTCCTTCAGCACTTTCCTGGGTATTCTTGGGCTTATGAAAAAGCATTCAATTTGCATTCTATTTGGATACTTTGGGGAAGTATTCAAAAAGAGTGAAAATAGGGAATCAGTATTTAATATTCTAGCCAGAAATAAATTTGGATAGTCCATTCCAAAGATACACTAGAGGATAAAGGGGATTTAGAATGCCCGTGGCATCAAAGACTTTGCTTAGGGGCTTCTTTGTATACTCCAAATGGAACTAGTGTTCCTTCAATGTCTTAACATCCTCTTCCTACCTGGAATAGGACTGTGAGTAATGGGAAGCAATAGCCCTTTTCTATGTATCCAATACTAGACAATCATTATTTTACTTTTAGTTCTCTATACACCTCCACCACTGGAAGGTACATAATCCTATTGGGGGAGAAGGATTCTAGAAGAAGGTAGTTCTTGGTGGTAAGTTATGGCTCTGTTCAATCTTGTATGGTACTGGCTTTTAGACTCAGCTCTGACCCCTGATTGAGGTCACCAATACTCTAGGCTACAAGAAGTGAAATATTATCTCGTCCTCATTGGATAAGTAGAGGTGGACCAAAATACCAATTACTATTTAGTAAATAGAAAGTAGAAGAGCCTAATTCTACCAAGAATTGGTAGGCAAAATAACAGTTCACTAAAAAATTTAGGCATCCATGAAATGAAATGCAGGTATCATGCACTCTAGATAATAAATTAGCACTAAATTAGCACTTATTGCCATTAGTAAAAAGAAAAATGTAATAGATTAACTACTGAGTGAAGAAAAAATGTTATGAACATATGAGAAATTACAGCACAAACATCTGACATTAAAATGAGGAAATAGAGTTATTAAGTGAGGTTGAATATGTGGTTATTTGTAGGGAAAAATGGAAAAAAAGTATCTGCATTGTAACATATTCAAATACAAATTTGAGAGAGATTAAAGACCTACATATGAAAAACGATATTTTTAAGCTTTCAAAGGACATTATAAAATATATTTACTGCAGGTAAAAAATTGTGAAAGTGATGAGAATTTTAACTATATGAAAATAAAGCATACTATAAGCAGAGTAATAAAACTAATATATATATATATAAGAGTATATATTTTTAATGTAAATAAGTAGGAAATAATTTATAGTCATAGTAAATAGTGAAAAAAACAATAAAAAATGCAGTGACTCACTACAGAATAAGAAAATATCTCCCACAAACATAAGCCAAATCACTTGTAAATATACGGAAAATTACATATGCTCAATATTTTTCATGAAAGCCAAAATAGAATTATAATTAGAGGTCATATCCTTCTGTTGGCAAAAATTACAGTCTCTTACTATGTAAGTTAAACAGATAGAGGTAGAGGAATAACAGAATCCTTTGTACTCTTTTAGTGAGAAAATTAACTTGAATGCTTAAATGTGAGTGACATAAAATCCAAAAAAGTCAAGCAACATTTCCCAGAATGTGTGTGTACATTATTTTACACTAAGGTGTTGATTGCAAAGAGCTTGTACAACATGACAAAGGAGTTCTGTAGGTATGTCCATAGTAAGACTCATTTGTATAGCTTAAATGTCTGTCAAAACTAAGTGAGTAAATAAAATATGATTTAGTTAAACAATGGAAAGTCGATAGAAACTAAATTAAATGAACACTTTTCAAAAAATCCAAATGAGATCAGAGATCTGCCAAGACCACCTGAAGCATAGGTAAGAGCTGGGTGCTTCAGCCAGGCAGATTGTTTGGATTTCGTTCGTTGTCTTTGTTGATCTTTGGCCTGATTGGCTGGTGTGGCTGTGGGGGGGGGCGGAGTTTCCTCCCATCTGGTATAAAAGGTGGGTTTGTGTGAGTCTTGAGATCAGAGATATCCTAAGACCACCTGAAGCACAGGTATTAGACCCCCCCAACTGGAATTACCTAAGGAAAGAGTGTCCAAGTGGATTCTTCAGAGAGCTTTCAGAACAGAAAGGAAAGAGTAAGTTCGACTTCCAATAGAAATCCTAGAGCTTAGAGAAGTCAATAATCCATAAGCAAGGAGTAAAGGAGAAAAACAAATCAATCAAACAAACAATGAAGGCATCTGAAGGTGGGAAGTAAAGCAAACCTTCAACACAGTGAAGAAGCATCTGGGATTCACAAAGGAATACAGGCAAAGAGAAACCCATATGCCAGGGACACCAAAAGAAGAGATAACATGGGAAAGGTGTAGGATAATCCCACACCAAGCTCTACCAACCCTGTGGAATATTCCTACAGTGGGATGCACCTTGGGATGGCTCAGGACACAGATATAAGAAGTACAATTGTGAACATACTTAAAGAAGTACAGGACTATAAAGACCAAATCAAAGAATTAAGGAAAAAGAATGAAGAACTCAAGAAGGACCTAGAGAGAATGACAAACTCCGGAAGGAAGTGGAAGCACTGAAAAGATCCCCTGTTGAAAAAGATAAGGAAACCAACCAGCAAAGCAAAGAGCTACAGGAAGAGATTGAGAAGCTCCAAAAGGCAGTGGAAATACTAAAGAAATCAGAAGAGGAAATGAAAAAGGAAATTAAACACTCATCCAATCAAGAGGAAAGGAATGGAAAAAGTCTCAGAAGCAAAATGGAGGAAGCAGAACAAAGAGTATCAGACCTGGAAGATAACACAGAACAACTAAAAACTTCAAGGAAAGATTATGAAAAATTTAAAAATACACAAAAGTGGAACAACCAGGAACTGTGGGACACTATGAAAGGATCAAACCTCCTCCACCTCATAGGAATAGAGGAAGGAGAAGAATCCCAACAGAATGGTATTGATCAGATCTTCAACAGAATAATAGATGAAAATTTCCCCAAGCTAAAAAAGACAAACCAATACAAATACAGGAAGCACATAGAATTCCAAACGACAAGATCAGAAAAGAAATTCTCCATGCCACATCATAGTTAAAATGCTAGTGACCCAAAACAAAGACAAAATCCTTAAAATCACAAGAGAAAAACAACAAGTGACCTATAAGGGGAAACCTATCAGAATTACAACTGATGTCTCAGTGCAAACTATGAAAGCAAGAAGAACTTGGAGCAAAGCATTCCCAGTGTTAAAGGACTGTAGATGCCAACCCAGGTTACTATATGTATTAGTCACTTTTCTGTTGCTGTGATAAAACACCAAGACCAAAGGAACTTATAAAAGGAAGAGTTTATTTGAGCTTACGATGGACGGTTCCAGGGAATTAGAGTCCATTGTGGCAGGAGGCGTGGCAGCTGGAGCTGGAGCGGCAGGCCGAGGGTCACATCTCGCAAAGAGCACAGGAAACAGAGAGAGAGACTGGAGACCACAAGGCTTGTTAAAACTCACTAAGCCTGCCCCCAACAACGCACATCCTCTAGCACAGCCACACCCTCCAAGACCTCCAAAAACAGTGCCACCAACTAGAGACAAATGTCTGAATACCTAGAGCCTATGGGGGACACTCATCCAACCACCACACTATATGTAGCAAAAATGTCAATTATAGTTGAAGGAGAGAGCAAAACCTTCCATGACATAAACAAGATGAAAGAATAGATGTCTGGAAAACCAACCCTTCAGGGACTACTTGAAACAATTCAAAGAACAGAAGAAAGGAGCAACCATCCCCAGACACATAGAAAGAGAAATCAATAAGAGCATAACTGCAGAAGTAGAAACCTAAACACAACTGCAAATGGATAAGAAGGGAGATTGGATTAGAAAACAGAACCCATCCATATGCTGTCTACAAGAAACGCATCTTACTTTCAAGGACAGGCACCATCTTAAAGTGAAATGATGGAAAAAATATTCCAAGCAAATGGTACCAAAAAGAAAGCAGGTGTTGCTCTTTTAAAATCATACAAAATAGACTTCAAAGTAAAATAAATCAGAGGAGACAAAGAAGGCCATTACATTTTTATCAAAGGAACAAATCGCCAAGAAGATTTCACAATTATGAATATATATGCACCAAACTCTGGTGCACCAAACTTTATAATGACAATTCTCCAGGACCACAAGTCACACACTAACCCCAGTACACTCATAGTAGGGGACTTCAATACCCCACTGAGCCCTTTAGACAGATCAACAAGACAAAGAATAAACATAAAGACATCTGAACTGAATGATATGATACACCAAATGGACCTCACAGACATCTACAGAATATTCCACCCTAATACCAGAGAATACACTTTCTACTCAGCACCCCATGGAACATTCTCCAAAATCAACCACATACTGGGACACAGAAGAAACCTCCACAAATACAAAAAGATTGAAATAATTTCATGTATTCTATCAGACCACAGTGCAATAAAGCTCAATATCAACACCAGGATAAGTCCTACTATTCACAAGAACCCATGGAGGCTAAACAACACACTGTTGAATAATGAATGGGTCAAGGAAGAGATAAAGAAATAAATAAAAGCATTCCTAGAACTGAATGACAATGATAATACAATACAACAAAACCTATGGGATACTTTAAAAGCAGTCCTAAGAGGGAAGTTTATAGCCTTGGGTGCCTACATTAGAAAAACAGAAAGAGCACAAGTGAACGATTTAACACTGCAGCTAAAAGCACTTGAGAGGCAACAACAGATGAACGCTAAGTGCAACAGACAGGAAGAAATAACAAAAATCAGAGCAGAAATCAATGAAATAGAAACAAAGAAAACAATACAAGAAATCAATGAATCCAAAAGTCGGTTCTTTGAAAGAATAAATAAGACAGACAGACAGACCTCTAGCCCAGTTAACCAAAAGAAAGAAGGAACAACCCCAAATCAATGCAATCCATGGTGAAAAGGGAAATATCAAAACAGACAATGAAAAGATCAAGAAAATTATATGGGAATGATTCAAAAACCTATACTCTACCAAGTTTGAAAACCTAGAAGAAATGGATGAATATCTGAAATCCTGGGAATCATCAAAGCTCAACCAAGAAGAGATTGACAGATTAAACAGACCCATAATATATGAAGAAATTGAAGATGTAATAAGAAACCTCCAAACTAAAAAAAGCCCAGGCCCATATGGTGTCATGGAAGAATTCTATAAAACATTTCAAAAAGACTTACAACCATTATTACTCAAATTGTTTAGAAGGCTACAAACAGGGAATTCTCCTAAATTCATTCTATTAAGCCAGCATCACTCTATTAACATAACTAGGCAAAGATACAACCAAAAAGGAGAACTATAGACCCATTTCCCTAATGAACCATGCCAAAATCATAAACAGAATACTGGCAAATCGCATACAGACCCACATAAAGAACATCATCCATCATGACCAAGTTGGATTCATACCAGAGAAGCAGGGATGGTTCAACCTATAAAAATCAATAAATATCATCAAGCATATAAATGGACTGAAAGACAAAAACCACACCATCATCTCAATTGATGCAGAAAAATGCTTTGACAAAATCTAGCATCCCTTCATACTTAAGGTCTTAGAGGGAATTGGATTGGGGGATCATTCCTCAATGTAATCAAAGCCATATACAAGAAAACCACAGCCAATATCATCCTGAATGGGGAAATGACAGATACATTCCCTTTAAAGGTAGGAACTCAGCAAGGCTGCCCCTGTCACCACTATTCTTCAATATAATGCTTGAAACACTTGCCAGGGCAATAAGGCAAGAAAAGGAAATTAAAGGAGTCCTAATTGGAAAAGAGGAAATTAAGCTATCCCTATTTGCTGATGATATGATTGTTTACTTAAGAGATACTAAAAGCTCCACCAGAAAACTCCTAGAAATGATTAACAGCTTCAGCAAAGTGGCAAGATACAAAATTCACCTAAAAAAATCAATAGCCTTTCTTTACACCAACAACAAGCAACTGAGGAAAGAATTCAAGATACCTTCCCACTCACAATAGCCTCAAAAACAATAAAATAACTAGGAACAAACCTAAACAAAGACACCAAAAATCTCTACAACAAAATATTTAAACCCATGGGGCTGGAGAGATGGCCTAGTGGTTAAGTGCGCCAATTGCTCTTGCAGAGGACCAGGGTTCAATCCCCAGCAGCCACATGGCTGCTAAGAACCATCTTTAACTCCAGTTCCGGGGGAATCCGATGCCCTCTTCTGACCTCCACGGCATTGCATGACACGGGTGCACAAACCTACATGCAGACAGTACACTCAAACCCATACAAAAATAAATAAAATTAAAAAAAATATTTAAACCCTTAAAGAAATAAATTGCAGAAGACACCAGAAGATGGAAAAATCTCCCATGCTCATGGATTGGGAAATTAACATAATAAAAATGTCCATTCTACCCAAACTCTTGTATAGATTTAATGCAATCCCAATTATAAACCCCAAGAGTTTCTCCACAGGCTTGGGGAAAAAAAGTCCTTAAATTCATTTGGAAAAACAAAAGACCCTGAATAGCCAAAACAACCCTCAGTGAAAAGAGCAATAAAGGGGGCATCTCTATACCAGACTTCAAGCAATACTATAGGGCTATAGTCATAAAAACAGCCTGGTACTGGCACAAAAACAGACCTGTTGACCAATGGAACAAAACTGAAGATCCAAACCTGAGCACATACAATTTCAGCCATCTCATATTTGACAAGGAGCCAAGAAGACACAATGGAGAAAAGACAGCATCTTCAGCAAGTGGTGTTGGCAAAACTGGATCACCACTTGTAGAAGAATGAAATTAAACTCTGACCTCTCCCTCTGTACAAAAGTCAACTCCAGATGGATTAAAGACCTCCATGTGAAACCCCAAACTCTGAAGGTGATAGAAGAAAAAGTTGGCAGCAGGCTACAAGACATAGGCGTAGGAAAAGACTTCTTAAATCAGACAGCAGCTGTGCAAGAATTAAGGTTGACAATTGACAAATGGGACCTCATTAAATTCAAAATCTTCTGTATATCAAAAGAAACAATAAAGGAAGTGAAGAGAAAAACCACAGAGTGGGAGGAAACCTTCACTGCAGATACATCTGACAAAGCATTGATTTCCAGAATATATAAACTATTCAAAAAAACAAAGAAAAAAGAAAACAAATCACCCACTCACTAGATGGAGCAAAGAGCTGAAAGAGACCTCACTAGTGAGGAATTAGAGATGGCTGACAGAGGCTGCAGAGATAGCCTAGCGGTTAACAGTGCCAACTGCTCTTGCAGAGGACCCAGGTTCAATCCCCAGCACCCACATGGCAGCTGAAAACTGTCTTTAACTCTAGTTGTAGGGGAATCGGATCCCCTCTTCTGACCTCCGCGGCATTGCATGATGGGGGTGCACCAACCTACATGCAGACAATACATTCATACACGTATGAAAATAAATAAAAACGTTTTTAAAGTTACTTAGAGATGGCTGAGAAACATCTTAAGAAATGTTCAACATCATTAATCATTAAGGAAATGCAAATCAAAACCACTCTAAGATATTTTACTCCAATAAGACTGGCTAGGATCAAGAAAACAAATGATACCAAGTGCTGGAGTGGTTGTGGGGAAAGAGGAACACTCATCCACTGCTAGTGGGAATGCAAACTCGTACAGCCACTATGGAAAGCAGTCTGGAGAACCCTTGGAAGACTAGGAATGAACTTGCCACCTGACCTAGCCATACCACTCCTGGTCATGTACCCACAAGACTCATCCTACCACAGAGATACATGCACAGCCATGTTTATTTCAGTTCTCTTCACAATAACAAGGAGCTGGAACCAACCCAGATGCCCCTCAACTGACGAGTGGATGGAGAAAATTTGGTACATCTACACAATGAAGTTCTATGCAGCAGTAAAGAAAGATGACATCATGAGCTGGAACTAGAAGACATCATGCTGAGTGAAGTAACACAGTCCCAGAAAAACAAACTATGAATGGTGTCTGTCATCTGTGGATGCTAGTGCCAATTACCTAGTTGTTAGTATTTCTTGTGTAGGGTCTCTTGAGCTTTTGTCCAAGCAGTTGGGAGTGATGCATATTAGAAACAACAACAACAACAGAAATGACTGCATCAAAGAAATGACTGAAATGGTGAACTTCTGCTCAAAACAGTCAACTTCCACATGGAGAATTTTTAAAAAGAGTGAGAAAGAGATGAAAAGCATGTTTGGCAGAATGCATGAGCTCTGGTGGGGTGGGGGGATAGGGTGGGGGACATTGGTCTAAATATTTGGTTAGTAACATAATCTTGTACAAATAATATATAATATATATATATATATATAATATATTGAAATAAAGATATATATATCTTTATTCATTCAGAGAGTTCAGTAATCTCAAGCAAATACAGAAGAATGCCAATAGACCCCAAATGTATACATTGAGTAAAGAGATTCAGATTTCTCTGTAAATAAATTTTTAATGAAACTTGCTACATTTTAAGTGCTGTGCTATGTACTTAATATGCATTAACTATCTAATCCTCATTGCATTTGTGTGTTTAAGCTGCATATTTAAATATATTACTAAGTAGAAAACTTTCAGGAAAGTTATACCAGGCATAATTTTCAAAAATAAGCAAGAAATTGAAAGTAAGGAAAAGGGACTTTACAATTTATTTTTATTAATATATATTTGATATGGTTACAATTGGATAGCATTTCTTTGTAATATTATATTTGGTATGGTTACAATTGAATAGCATTTCTTTGTAATGTTAAAAAAATATAGAAGTCCCTAGCACTTGGGAGGCAGAGGCAGGTGGATCTTTGTGAGTTCAAGGCCAGCCTGGTCTACAGAGTAAGTTCCAGGACAAAAGGAAATCAATGGGTCTGGAGAGATGGCTCAGCAGTTAAGAGCACTTGCTCCTCTTGCTGAAGATCCGTGCTCAATTCCCCTCACCCACACGATGTGGCTAACAGCCATCCATAAGTGGTGTTCCAGGTGATCTGATGCCCTCTTCTGACCTATGCAGACATTGCACAACACAGGTGAACTTACACACATGTACATCATACATTCATACATATAAAATTTACATATGTATATATATATATATATATAATGTATATATGAATCAATTTACTATTATGCTTACTTAACAGAATACTAAGAGTAGACTCTCTACTCCAGGCTTGGGCTCAAAGGAGAAGGCCACAACCCTGGCTCAAGGATATGGGAGCACCACTCCAACTCCTAGGACAGAACCATAGTCCAGCTCATAGGACTAGATCTCCGTTCTAGCTCACAAGAGGGACCACATCTCCAGGCTCAGGGGAGGAACCACAGATCTAGCTCACAAAAGGGGATCACATCTCCAGCTCACAGGGAGGACCACAGCTCCATGTTCATGGGAGGGGTCCACAGCTCCAGATACACCAGAAGGGACCACGACTCTACTAGATTCATGGTAAGAGGCCACAGCTCCAGCTCACAGAAGGGAACAACAACTCTGGCTCACTGGAGCCACCACAGATCCAGTTCTGATGTGTGCACTTCCACTCCAGGTGCACAGCAGCTCCAGGCTCAGGCAACAAGAGCATAGTTCCATGTCTACATGAGGAGAACACAGCTGCACCTCGCAGGAGGCACGTATGTCTCCAGGTTCCTGGGATGGGACCAACTGTTCTGTTTTGTTGATGGTAGTGGTGCTGGTGTTTATTTTTCATAATTAAGGTTCTGGTTATCTTATTTTGTATTACAGCTTTCACTTTTCCCTCCCTGATCAAGGGGAGCCAGTGATGAGACATCTTACTGTGAATCACATTTTTCTGAGAGCTTGCACCACCACCACCATCATCATGTCTCTGCAACTATTTTCTTTCTTTTAAAAAATATTTTATTACTTTATTTTATGTGTGTGTTTTATCTACATGTATGTAAGTGCACCTGTGCCATGCAGTGCCCTTTGCAACCAGAAGAAAGGGTTGGATCCCGTGTAACAGGAATTATTGATGGTTGTTAACATCCATTTGGGTGTGGGAACCATACCAGGTTCCTCTGGAAGAGCAGCCAGTGCTTTTAACCGCTGAGCAATCCCTTCAGTTTTTTTAATTTCTTAATTGCCAGTCTTTTTTTGCCTGTGCCCAACTTGTTACCTGGATGCTGATAATGGTTACATGCAAGCTTAGCTCATGACAAGAGAGGTACATCAGGACCCAGCCCAGTGGGGTTTTCCCAACCACCCCTTGTTGTGCCCATCACCAAGGGCCCTGTGCCCTAAGTTAGGTGTGAGTCTATTTTTTTTAATTTTATTTATTTCTGTATGTGTATGAATGTACTGTCTGCATGCAGGTTTGTGCACCCGTGTCATGCAATGCCGCGGAGGTCAGAAGAGGGTGTCGGATTCCCCTGGAACTGGAGTTCTCCTTGAATTGGAGTTTCAGACGGTTCTCGGCCACCATGTGGGTGCTGGGGATCGAACCCGGGTCCTCTGTAAGAGCGGTCGGCGCTCTTAACCGCTAGGCTATCTCTCCAGCCCTATTTTGTTGTTGTTGTTGTTGTTGTTGTTGTTGTTGTTTTGAGAATTGGTTTCAATGTGCAGTTCAAGTTACCATGGAATTCAATTTGTGAGCTACTATATGAGCTGAGGAACTGTGTGTGAGAGAAAGAGGAGAGAGAGAGAGAGAGAGAGAGAGAGAGAGAGAGAGAGAGACCTTTTAGCCCCAGATATCCAGAAATTCACTATTCTGTATGTAGGCTGGGGTGGCCTTGATTTCACAGAGATCTGCCAGACTTTGCTACCTAAGTGGGATTAAATACATGGACCCTACACCCCACTCCTTGAAAATTTTCCCATTGCTTAACTTACTGAGTTTATTATTTTCATAAACTAAAATTTAATGATATTTAGATGCTCTCCCCTATCCACACCTCTCCTTACTGTTGCCTACCAATTTCATCTAATTTATCATATGTGTATGTGTGTCCTTGTGTGTCTGTGTGTGTTTTGACCCTGTAGAGTGATGTGTGTACCCAAATGTCCTTCAGTGTAGTCCGACCCACTGCGAGCTGATTAAACTACCAAGAGACCTATCCTTGTATGAGATTGCCTCTTCTCCTTCGAGCACCCATCAGTTTCCAAAGTTCCTTAGGTTGGGTTGGAAACTTCTCTATGTCTGTGCTGGGAATTTGTCTGACTGGGGCTTAGATGGAACGTGTGCAAGCTGTCACCATCGTTGTGCATTCAAATGAATCACTGAGCAGTTGTCTGGAAAACAGTTTCTTTGTAATCATCCACCATCTCTGGATCTTCTAATCTTTCTCTGCCCATTTCTGCAGTGATCTTCGAGCATTGGGTGGCAGAAGTTTGATACAGGTGTCTTATTCAGGGATAAACACACTGAAGCCTCTTGTTCTCTGCACATTGGCCAGTTGTAAATCTCTGTTAATCACCATCTGCTGAAAAAAGATGTTTCTCTCCTAAGATTTTAGAGTTTCGTTAATCTATGGACAGAACAATAAGTTGTTAGCAGTCAGTTTAATACTATATCCATTTAGTAGAAAAACAGTATTATGTACTCCCTTAGGTCCTGTGGTTTACAGTTTAAGAAGCTTTTATAATGGTAGGGTTTCCATATGGCATTTTCTAAATGCCTTTAGTGTTAGTTATTCCTCCTTCTACGTCATTCACTCCTCCTATTCCCCATTCTACTCTTCCCTTTCCCCTCACTGAATTCTACCATCCCTCCAGAAAGCCTCCCCACAATGGCCACTTATCAGTTTCCTGACTTCTCTGGATTTTCAAGTTGATACATGCTTTTGTAAGATTTCTAAGTTAGTTTCCAGCTATGTGAGAGAACATGAGACTTGCTTCTTTCTGGTTCCAAGTTACCTCATTCACAATTATTATTTCCAGTTTCATCTATTTACTTGTGAATTTCATAATTTCATTTCTAGATTGTTTTTTGCAAGTGGTCATTTTAACAATACAAATCCTAAGGCACCGTGAGTATCTGTGGTCTTTCTATCTTCTTCAATTACTTTCTTTAATGTCTTAAAGTATTTATTAATAAATCTTTAACTTCCTCTTTATATTTAGTATAAAATATTTTACACTTTTGAGGCTATCATATATTGTGTCATTTCTTTCTCAGTATGTTTCTTGGTCGTGATTAGGACCAAACAACAGGCATGGGAATTAAAGACACAGAGAGCTCTGTTTGTACACTCATTAGGGTCATAGCTGAATATTTATACAACAATGAATAGTAATAAAGTGGCCAGAATGTAGTAATTCATTAAAACTTGAGCAGGATAGGATTACCACCATAGCATGCCTTCTTGGGAGAAGAACATGTCTCCTGAGAAACTCGGGGAGTAGTAGCATTTGGAGAGAACTCCTCAGCAAGCATTCTTCCAAAATCTTTCTCATGAGACAAGGCTGTCCAGGCATACATGCTCAAGTTTACAGCTCAATTTACCAAACATATTTTTAAAGTCATAGGAACTCTATTTCACAGTCTCTACAGTCTTGATTATGTTATGATATATCCCATACATCCCAGCATTCTCCACGACTTTTGTCATGAAGGATGTTGAGCTTTTTGTCAAAGACCTTTTCCACATTTAATAAGATCATTAACACATCTCTCTACTGTCACCATAGAAGCTTCTTGCAGTAAATGGCAATTAACATAGATACCCACAACTTATCAACATGTAGAGAATAAGAAATTATAGAGTGCTCAGTTCTAAATGGCACTTTGATATGACACCCTCATGCCCTAGGGTTCAGGGATCATTGTAGAAAAGGAGGAAGAAAGATTGTAAGAGCCATAATTAGTAGATGATTTATAAGTAAAGTGTTTTCTAGACAGCAGGGATGCTGTACATATGATCTCAGCAATCGTAGCAGCATGCCCAAGACCTACACAAGCTCAAGTCACTCAAAATTCCAGCAGAGAGGAAAGAGTGAGGGGAAGAAAGCCCAACCCTGACTGAGGAACTATTGATAGTTGATTGATGCAAGAAGAGGAAGATACAGTTTTGTTTAAGGGTGTGACATGAATTAAGTTGACCAGGCTCTAAGGTATGAACCCATAGCCCAAAGCATTTGAGGTACATAAACTAGAATTGAGAAGTCCTAATAATAATAGACATGAACTGAAGGGGGTGGTAGTTAGATGGGGGGTGGACATAGACGAGGGGGTCTGAATGTGATCAAAATATATTATATGAAATTCTCTAAATATCAATATGAAAATATTTGAAATTGGAAACAAAATAAATGTCTTAATTATCTTGAGGATTTGTGCCCCACCACAGAAATGCGAGGCTTATATTGTAAGAAAATCAGAAAGGAAGATAAGGCTGTTCACATTCTACCACCTGAAAATAAGTGTGAAGCTCCATGTCTAGTCCAGTAAAGCAAGTATATGCTGGTGTGGTGGCATTTCTGGATATAAAATATGGGTTATTCCATATTTTATAACAGCTGATTATTCATTTGTGACATTTTTTACAGTGTCTGTTTGGCAAGAAATAGGGTAGAAATTTCCAGAAGCCAAGGACAGTAGAAGTAAGTTAATAGAACATTCTTTTGAATTTTGCCAAGAAATTCAACATGGGACCAGTGGGACTCTGGTGTGGGACTCCAGCTACACTGGAAACCTATGCTATTTTGCCCTCCAGATTCCTCTGAAAAGGCTGGCTCATCAGGGAGAAGAGTTGAAAAGCCTTTAATTCCCAGCCTCGTGGTAATGATACTTGGACTCCCACTGAGCCAATGTGGACTGAAAATGCGGAGAAGGAAATCTGTTAGCATCAATTAGGCAATAAAGCAGTCAAACTTACTGATACTGCGTGTGAGCACGTCTAACACACTCTGTCTTAATGAGGTGATTTAGGCTAATGCATTAATTAGGTTTTTCAGGTCCTATGTTGTAATGATAATGATAAAAACTCTTTCTCTTGGTCCATTGGGTGATTGTTTTATAAAAGACAAAATGATGACAACATTCTTGCCCTCATTACTGAGAGATGTACGTTATTATTTAACTGATTTGAATCGCAATGATGTGTTGCAAAGTTATTTGGATTGTCATCGATTGTAAGGTCAGCACTTGTGTTCTCTCCAGCCTGCTTGTTAACAAAACACATTTTTTCATGTATTTATCTTTTCAGTGAACCACATCCTTTAGTGAAATTGGCTCAATGTTTAAACGTCTGCTCTATCCCACACCCAACACAGCTTTATACACATTCCTGCTTGGTCTGAGGGTATGTTAATAATTTGTGCTTCTTCTTTTACTTCAGCAGAAAAATACCTGCAAATGATATTTGACTCTTAGAGTACTTTGCCAGTTAGTTGTTCTTGCTCAAAGTTACTTCATAGTGTGTAAAACAGTGGCTGTCAGGCTGTGACTGGCTCTAAATAATTCCATTTGACAATCAGCAGTATTTGGCTCAATTGTAGGCTCAAATGCAGAGATGAGATGACTGTAACTCATTGTAATAGAGTAATTAACCACAGACTGACCTGACCCATTAAGAAGATTCAAATTGGGCTGGAGAGATGGCCTAGCAATTAAGAGCGCTGACTGCTCTTGCAGAGGACCTGGGTTAGATCCCCAGCACCCACATGGCACACTAAGAACCATCATTAACTCCAGTTCCAGGGGAATCCAATACCCTCTTCTGACCTCCGCGGCATTGCACAGCAAGGGTGCACAAACCTACATGCAGACAGTACATTCATACACATAAAAAATAAATTAAAAAATTTTAAAAAGTTTCAAATCATACTGAGGATGCAGAGGAAGTTATTCTTTATTACATTAGTACCCAAGACTGAAGAAAACGGTCACTAAAGAAACTAAGGCCCCAACCAGAAATATACACAGGTCTTTACAGGATTTTTCATGTCATCCTCTACAATAATCATATTGGTGGATTTGAGACTTCCAGCACCTAAATATATGAGCTCCTTAGGCTATTACTGGAAATTTAAACAGTCAGCATTTTATAAAGAAGCAGATATTTTGGGCAAGTTTGGGGTAGCTTCCCAATGATATTCTGATGCAGTAGAACCTTAGCTCTTTTATCAAATGAGACTCAGGACAACAGGAGTTTCCTGACAGACACTGCAGGAGGCAGCACTTTCCCAGGTGCTCACAAACTCTGGTTTCTGTGCTTGTCTGCCTTCTATTTTCTCAGCCAGAGACTGAGCTCACAGTGGCCTTCATGACTTGAGTACAAATAGAAGCAACCAAGGTTCTAACAATTATCTTTCCATATTGGCAAATAGCAGCCAGTGTAATTGCTTTAACTTGTGAATTTATTGCTATTCTATGGACTCTGGGGTGTGTCAGATATAGAACATTCACAACAGTGTTGCTAACAAGAAACACAAGGGGGATCAACGAAATGGGTGGAGAGAGAAATGCTGTTGCCTTACTGCTTCCAGTTCTGGCAAATGACTGACTAGCCATAAAAACATGTACTATCTGGGCAGGAGAGATGGCTTAGTGGTTAAGACCACTGGCTGCTCTTGTAGAGGACCTGGGTTTGATCCCCAGCACCCACATGGTGGCTAACAACCATCTGTACCTCCCATTCCAGGGGATTTAATCCCCTCTTCCAACCTCCACATGCATTTCACCACATGGGTGCACTTACACACATGCATCAAGACACTCATTCACATATAATAAAAATAGTAGCAATTACATACGTTTTCCAATTTCCTTCCACATGACAGAGTAGCCCTTTCACCAGGAGGAGCAATACTGCACAGGCTGTGAGTTTTATTTAGCATGTTTCCATATTTGTCTTGCAAGGGTGGGGTGACAGCAGCTTCTCACAGATACCCAAAAAGGAACTTCACTAACTCCATTTGTCATTCTGCTGTTGTGTAAATTTTATCAGTTATCTGTATTTGTTTGTTTCCTTCCACAACATTGATTGGTTCTAAAGAACAAACCAAAACCAAACTCCTTACCCGTTTCAAGAGGTCTAATCCTGAGCACATTGACTGTTTTAAAGCAATGAAAACACGGGCAATATTTGCCAGTGGGGTCCTGTACGGTCTCTGTCCATCCATCTACAAATCTCTCTCTCTTTCTCTTTTCTTTAAAATCTGTTATCAGTTCAGTTCAATTCTTTTTATCATTCTCCTTCCGGGAACCAGGTCTACATATAAAGCAGAGTCAAAGGCACAGTAGAGAAATTTCACTAGAGCAAATTAACTTTGTCATCCTTGATATGCCTGGTACTTCAGCCAGTAATTTGTTCTAGTTGATACAATCATAATGTATTATGTGGAATGTCTAAGAATTTCCTGACCCTGTTACAAGGCATATCAGATTGGCATGCTACTGTAAGGCTGGGGCAAGAACACAAGAACCAATGCTGTGTGTGCTCCACTCCTTAAGAGTTCTATATCATGAGGGGTGTGTGTGTGTGTGTGTGTGTGTGTGTGTGTGTGTGTGTGTATTTATGTGTACGTGCATGTGAGGGTCTGTGTCTGGGTATGTGCTTCTATGTGTGCAACTGCTCAAACACCTCAGGTGTCATTTTTCAGGGACCACCCACCTTGCTATTTTTCAAATTGAGTCTCACTGCTTTTTGAGATAGGGTCTTTCATTACCATGAAAAAATCAAGTTGGCTAGGCTGGCTACCCAACAGTCCTCAGAGATTCATCTGTCTTCATCTTCCCAATATTGGGATTACAGATTTATGTCACCAAACCCACAAGTTTTGCATGAATTCTGAATATCCGACCAGAAATCACTTTGCCAAGTGAACTCTCTCCCCAGTGCTCTTTCGTATGTATCTTGAGAGAAGTTATTTAACCTCCTCTGCAAATGTAAACTATGACAAGCCATGTAGGCCATTTAAAGGTAAGAAGCATTGCTCAGTACCTCAGAAAGTATATCAACTATATCATGATAAGAACGGTTGAGAAAATTAGAGATGATTTTTTATCCTGTTGTAGATGTATGAAAATTAAAGCTTTATTTTTTCTTTTTATTGGGAAATATCAGATTTATGGCCAATTTCTTTTAACACAGCCTTCAATGATCCAAGTCATGCTTCAGGTTAATTTCTCTCAAGCAGTCCCTGAATTCTATCAGTCATTAAAAGGAGTGACATCACCTCCTAAGCCTACTACTCCCTTACCACTTTGCACTATGGACTTTGAAATGGCCAGCATCACCACGATTTGCACCAGCCCTTTTCAAGTCACCTCCATGTTGCTGCCAATGCAGTCGAGGTCATATGTTCATCCCAATCCTACTTGTGACTGAAATTCAAGAACAGACCCATTTAAAATCAAAATTCAACTTACATTTCTAGTCCCATCTTTTCCACTTTCTTTGCATCATCATCTTTCCAAAATACAGTCTACACCCCTAAAAAGGTTTAATTACCTTGTATTATATATATTATATATAATATATATAATTANTAATTGGTGTATTGAGGATGGGTGCCCAATCCTAGCTTGTTATGGGTGCAGGGCCCAGGCTGTGACCCTATCTGGATATAAGATGATGTGGTAGAAATAGAGCTGGCCCAGAAGTGTCAGACCTGTGGCATTCTCCCAGTTCTGATGGCAAATCTGTGCCTTTGGGCAAGTGAACCACATTCTCTGAGCTGCGGTTCCCAACACTAAAGTAGCACTCAGACCACCCCAATTTCCAGAATCAAAGTCACATGAAAATACTTTGTGAACAATGAGATTTTGTGATGCCAGGTGTAGCCAAGGCTTGACCATGCCACTGTCTGGGTGAGGCATTTGAACCAAGAACTTATTTGAGTCAAACCAGCTTCTTTGGGTTATAGACACCTTTGGGGGTGGCACCACGGTGCTGTGGCTCAGTGCTGCTCTAGAAGGCTGATTTCTAGCAAGTTTCAGTGGGCTGGTCACATCTCATGACTAGTTATCTACATTTGAAATGACGGAGAAGCAGAAGCGGCAAGTGGGACCCCAAGCAAATGCACACTGCCTCGTCCTTTTGAGACTTGGGCCTGTGATTTCAACAGCATATATATATATATGTGTGTGTGTGTATACATGTGTGTTTATATCATGTCTCTACATTAAAATATATCAAATTACTTATTTATCTAATAACAGACATCCAGATTGATTAGGAATCTTGGGCAGGCCAGGCATGGTGGCACACACCTTTAATCCTAGCACTTGGGAGGCAGAGGGAGGCAGATCTCTGTGAGTTCAAGCCCTTCTTAAAAACTTATCACAGGGTTCATCCAATGTTGGTTTTTGAGGTCTCTTTAGACATTTATGTTCTTTTGGAGGTATCAGCATATCTTGATTTTCTTATTTTCTGTGAAATATCTACATTTACATATCCAGAGTTTAAGATATGTCCAATTTTTTTAAGGTTGGCTTTCTTAGACTGTTTCCCTCAAATATGTTTGCTAGTGTGTCTGTTTTTGTGCATTGTTGGCTGTGTTTTAAATAGACACCATCATGTTTACTCCTTGGAGCTCCTCTGGCAATGATTAATACTTTGGGCATAGTGCTCGCCCTTTCAGAGATGGATAGTTCCACTGCATATGTCAATCCACACAGGAAAGGACACAGTGTAACAGCAGTCAGGCATGGTACAGGCAACAGAAGCAGTGAGGTGCTTTAGTGTGGCTACTCCAGTGTTGGGAATGTCAACCTCACTTAGCTGATGCAAGTTTTTCTAGAGGGTCTTGATGGTGGTTATTCAGCTTGCAAAGGCTCCTGGCTTTGGCAGTAGCAGAAGTTGTAGGAAGCATGAATCTCTTATCTTCAGCCAGTCAGTGGGGAGGGTGCTAATTCTGTATGTGGAAAGGCTATGGCTAAAATCATGGCATGCCCGCTGTGAAGGTCACAACCTGTTCTGAGAGCCTAGCATGATCAGAAAAGGTGTGAAGGTGTTTGGGCTATGAACGGCACAGGCGGTATTGCTATTGGAGTCTACTGTTCACCTCTGCTACTTAGCATGTTGATGTGCTACCAAGAGCAGCAGCTCCACCATGGCTGCAGTGAGTTGCAGTCTTAACCTGTATATGCCTGGGAACAATGATCACTTTCTACCCCTCATCTGAAGTGATCACTTGAGTCATAAAGGTAATAGGACACAGTCAGGGAAGATCACTGCTGCCTTCATTCTATCACAGCTCCGTGTGTCTCTCTTCAGGATCATAGGTGGAGTTATGGACTTGCATAAGGCCTCTTTAGCAAACCCCTGTGAATGAGGCAGTACTAGAAATGACCATGCTTCTTTCTTACCTTGATGGTACAGAGCAGGGACGGGGGTGGCATGGATAGTGTGGACATTTGCTTTCAGTCCTGCCACTGGTGAGTCTACTCTCAGCTAGTCACACCCTTGATATTAGAGAGCAAATTCCCCTGTCTGCTGGTGTTCATGGTCAGAAGTCTCTGTTTCCCTTCTATTATAAATCCTGTCCCTTTCAATATAGAATGTCCAGCCTGGAGCAGTAAGTTGGCTTTACAAAATGGCTACTCCTGAAGTCAGTACCATGGGTTTGCGGCCCAAACTCAGCCAACACTTCACTTCTCCTGGTGGCTCCTGGCTGCAAAATAGTCTAGGTCCATGTGTGCTGAGTAATGATGAGAATTCCTTTCCAAAGCAAGGTTTCTGTGCAACTACTTAGTCACTCACCTATGTGGACTGGGAGCCTGTCAGGTTTGTGAAACTTTCTGCTCATTGACAGAGGTTGTCAGGATTCCCTTCAGTACTCCTTCCTAAACAGTGAGACGACTTCTCCATCCAGAGCTGTAAAGATGGCAAATGCTGGGGTGGGTTTTCTTACTACCCTGTTACCCTTGTCTCTGTGTCTGACAAGCTTCAATCTCTCCCACTGATACCCAGTGGTCTTCTATGGAAATTCACATCCAAATGCAGCTACACACTACTTTGGTTCTTTCTGGATAAGATTCGTGCTGAGCACCGCTATGTAGGTCTCATTTTATTTAGTAAGATTTCTTCATTTAACTACTTTTAGTTAGCCTAAATCTATGTGTTTCATTATGATATTGCTATATGTATATGTGGACATTGCTCCTATATTTATTTTTTTTAATTTTATTTATTTATTTATTTATTTATTTATTTATTTATTTATTTATTTATTTATATGAATGTACTGTCTGCATGTAGGTCTGTACACCTGTGTCGTGCAATGCCTCAGAGGTCAGAAGAGGGCATCGGATTCCCCTGAGACTGGAGTCAAAGATGGTTCTCAGCCACCATGTGGGTGCTGGGGATCGAACCCAGGTCCTCTGCAAGAGCAGTTGGCGCTCTTAACTGCTAGACCATCTTTCCAGCCCCAGCTCCTATATTTATGCTCCAATACCTACATCCACCTCCTCCACTTCTCATTTCGCCCCTTCTCCCTCTTAGTCTCCTTCTTCTTTCCCACCATATACACACATACATAGATTGTACATATTAGAGGAATATTAAAGCATAAGTAGATGAATATCTTTGTTTTATTGTCATATATAGGTAGATGACAAATGATAGATTAGATAGATGATAGATCCCTTACAGAGGATCTGACACCTTTTTCTTACTTCCTCAGACAATTGTACCTATGAGGAGGCAAAATTAAACGATTATTATAACATTCTTGGCAGTATGTATTATAAAAGTCATACAAAATTAATCATCAATGTCTGTATTCTTTTTAGCAATATTGAAACAACTAAATAAATTTTTCAATATGGTACAGTATTTTGGGGAGAATTCCAAAATCTAAGTAGTAATTCACTTTTAAAATAGAAAGATAATGATAATGTACACATTACAGAGCTGTTTTGAAGATAAAGAAATCTATCCAATGTGTTTTAAATAGCATTCATCACATCAAGAAATAATTATTCAATATGTCTTAGATATTATTCACATACTTTATGATTTTCTAAGTGGTAGAAAGCATATTATATCCATATTGAACTCGGAAGTCTTACTTTGAAGCACAAAGAGTGAATGAAGGAAATATTTGGTGAATGAATGAATGAATAGCCACAGACTATGCCTTTGTAAATTGGTCTAGCTACCCTTTTCTGTGTCTGAACTACTGACATTTTATTTTCGAGTAAGAGTCCTTTTCCCATTAATCAACTACTACAGTAGAAAATGACTCAGACTTCAGAGACTGCTTGAAGTGGAGAATGTTAACAGCCTTTACAGTGGCTGCTGTTTCCTTATTGCCCATTGATGGGTCAAGAGATAATTCCCAAACTATTTTCAAGCCAACCAGGTAAGTATGTAATATTTACTCAAGCAACACTAAGACTTTTGTTGTTATTTCAGCAGAGGAAAAACAGGAAGGTTGCTTTGAAAGAGGAGGAACTTGTATTTCTAGGACAGGCTCATATTTGTACTGCTGAGGTTTATGCATATCTCCCAGTAGGCCAGGAAATAGTCTTTAGAACTAGCTCTGTTAAATATTATAGGCTATCTAAAGCCCTCATTTCAATCCAGAATGACAGTAAAATCTGACAGAAATAAAGCGTAATTCCAGTACAGAATGGCTAGAGGCGATTAATTTGGTCCTTTCAAAAAAGCAAAAGAACACTAGTTAAAACACAAGGGGAAAACTTCAGCCTGAAAAAAAAAAGTGACCACTTTGCATTTTAAGCACTGGGAATTTTATCAGAGGCAAGCGATTGTGTAGTTTTGTTTTATGAGTCCATTCTCCCATGTTCTTAGAGGGTATTTGGTTTAAATGGCCTTCAAGAATAATGCTACTCTTTTGGTAGATTTTACTGACTTTTTACCTTCTGTATTAAACTGTTTTCTATTGCTGTAGAACACTTGAGATTGTATGACTCATAAAAATAGAGGCATATTTGGCTTGTAGATCTAACTGCTACAAAGTCCGAAACCATGCTCTTACATTTGTTCAATGTCGATGAGAAGTTGTGATTCTTCAGTTTATGGAGGAAAGTGGGTGTGTGTGAAATGCACAAACACATATGTAGATTTTTCCAATTTAAACACATAGATCCAAAGATTCAAAGCTAGCATGGCCTTGGGATGGAAAACCTTTATTCTCTGCATCTGGGTTAACACGGGATTGTTTCCAGTTCCATTTGTTTACCTGTGAATTTCATAGTTTCCATTTTAACAGATGAATAACATTTTATTATGTAAATATACCACACATTCAAATAGACAATAAGTTTACTATTCAAGTTACTTTTTAAATATTTACAATCTTGAATTAATTCTGTTTTAGGACTATTGGCTGTGCTTTTCAGGGACATTTTCACCTTCTGTCCATGTTTGTTTGTTTAAATATTTTTACTGATTTGTGGAGAATTTCATTCAATGTACTTTGATCTGTAGTTTACTTCTTCAAGTTATTCAGCTTCCCTATGAATGACTTGAGGGGCTGATCCTAAAGTAAGGTGCACTCCATTGCACAGAGTGATGGTTGAAAAAGTTTCATTTATATTTGTAAAACATTTTTTTAAATCATTGATGAAATTCCTCTCCTCTTTTCTTGTTCCTGGCACAGTCTTGCCACCAGGCTTGGCCACTCACCTTCCTACAGAATTATGTGGTTCTCACTCTGATGGACAAGATGAAATGGCAAAGCCCTTCCTTGCAGGACCAACCACACATCACGAACCCTGTCTCTCTATCCTGTCATGTCTCATACTTCCATAAATTAAACTATTTACCTTCTCCAAAGAGGACACTGTGAGCAACTTAAGAAACTCAGCATTCTTAATAGATCTTTCCATATCCAGCTCCTGAAACATTTCTACCACTGAGGGTTCTTCATGTAATGTTTCTATTTTAAGATTTATTTTTATTTATGTGTAAATGGCTATATTTATGTGAGATTCATGGGTCAAAAAGGGGGGGCATAATCATATCCCTAGAGCTAGAGTTACAGGTGGTTACAAGCCCCGTGAAATGGGTGCTAGGACTTGAACTTGGGCTGTCAGAAAGAGTCACACATCCTCTTAACTGCTGAGCCATCTCTCCAGCCCATCAATGAATATTTCCTGCTGTTAATTGAAGAGATAGGTAAAGACATTAATTGTTAAGATTTGAGGATCAAAGGGGGAAAAAAGCTATTTTCATCCATGTGTAGATTGTAGTTTTCCTCTCTAATCACCAGTTAAGCATTGCCTGTTTGAAACTCTGTGTGATTTCATTTAGAAATAATATGATTACTTTGAGCTAATATGCAAGCACTGGTCTTCTAGTGCACATTAATTAACACCATTTTTACCCTTTGCACAAATGATAGCACTATGGGAGATGGGAAAATCCATTCCCAGAGTGAACATCAGCAATAACAGCTGAGAAGAAATTAGAGTTTTCTACAAAACTGGACAGAAAGCATAAGAAAAACTGTGTTTCCATATCTGATCAATAGTGAAAAGATTAGCCAAAAAGTACAGCTACTGTTAGTAAACCTATCTCTTTTCTTCAGTGGGAGATTTTGTTCTTAGTGAGGTATTGCTGCAAATTAGACTGCATTTTAAAGAGACAGGGATTTTTCCTCTTGCCTCCCCTCACTCCAGCTGCAAAGTTTTATCCTACTAGAACGGATTAGGTTCAAAACTCCAAGTTTCGTTTTTATTCTAGAATCCTCAGCTGAGGTTCTGAGCTATGTGTTTTTGTTCCATACTGTGTGGATCTGTGGAAAACTAAAACTTCAAACCTTTATTATTGTGAGCTGAGCTGAAGGTTGGATATTGAGATGGCATATATTAAAAGCTGACTAAAGGTGAAGGAGTGAGGATTCCATGAAGCACAGAGCCAAAAATTAAGTGCTTAAGTATCTCAGAAATGACTAACATAAAATGAATTGAGATTCAGACTAAGAAAATAGAGCCTAATGGAACCTAAGGAGGAGGATCTGGAAAAAGAAAACAAGTCTTCTTTGGTAGGAGGGTAAGTGCAAAGGGAATAACCTTAAACCCCTTTGGAGACTAATGGAAATAAGTACCCTTTGGGTTTCTATCTTCTGCTTTCTCCTTCTAAATATGTCTATCCTTGTCTCTTATTCCTGGTTTTATAATGAAAATATAACTTAGGATCTGGACATATCGTTGACATTTAGTGTTGAATATTCATGAATCACTTAAAGGCATTTGAAGTAATCCTGCATCATTTAGAACAAAGGTTTTTAGCAGGCATCTTCCAGGTTTCTCTCATTTCCTATATCACTGACTGTTTCCTTTGTGTCTTTGCCAAAGGAGGTAATCCATCCAAACATTCACTTTGACCCTTCAGAATGGAACAGAAGTAGGAAGAAAGCATATCTTTAAGAGCTGTTGTCAGCCAGTGATAGATGGAAATGTTAGACCTCCTAGTCCCTTGGTGGGACACTTCTACAGTTTGTCCTATACTATGAGTCTGAATGTCTCCAAGATTCTAGTGCTGAGCTAACCACAACATGGTCTTCTCCTCTGTGAGTCTCTCTGTTCTCCACTTTCTCTTTGAACTCATCTAAAGATGTCTCAAGATCTTCTTTGTGGACTTCAGAAGGCAGTTCCGTGGAGAGAAATCACTTACTGTGCAAGAGAAATCACTTACTGTGCAAGCATGAAATCTTGGATTGCAGATCCATCACTTCCACAAATGCTAGATGAATGTGACAGGTGCTCTGTCAGCTCAGGACATGGAAAGCAGAGAGTGGGAACCGTTCTCAGTAAGCTGGCCACCTTGACTAGCAAAACAGTCATCCACATGCACATGTGCACCTCACAAGCATATGCAACCACACACATGTATACACAACACACACACAACACACACACACACACACACACACACACACACTCATGCATAAATTTTCCTTAGGAACAACTCAAACTTAGACAATAGTTCTCAATTCTCTTCCCTGTTTCCTGTGAGAAGTAATAAGTCACTATGGTTAGAATTGCACTTCTTATCCCCTTTGATATATGAACATCATAATTTCTCAGTACCAGCTTCAATATCTGACTAGGAATTACTATGGACCATTTCAAAGTCAGTTTTAAATTGAGTCACTTCATTATTTTGTCTCAAACATCATAAAATTATGTGTTGATTCACATTGCAATATGATAGCATTTCATTTTACCTAATGCATATTTAATGTTATTTTTTAATATTTGCACATGTATCATCTAAAATGATGTCGCATATAAAACTTTGCAAAACGCTGGCAATGTACAGAGAAGATACATGCAATCTCTCTCTGACCCTGCTCCTGACACGAGAGATGGGAATTGCTAAGTGAAAATCTGTCTAGTTTTCCACTATACATTTCCCATGGCTGATGGAAAACCCCACATTTCTTGTTGAATGATTTTCGCCCGGATTGAAAGTGTCTGTTTTGACTTATGAGCTTCCACCCAGCAGAAATGCTACCTGGAGAGCTTCTCTCATATAAGCCTCTAGTAGAGAGGAACCTAAAGGGGGAGATGAGTCTGATAGTGACAGCAGGAGCTAACATCACCACATATCCACAAGATTCACTCAGAATGTCCAAGGTATATAGACATATGCAATATCTTCATTTGTTTTTCATAATCAGCAGTGCATTTTCATTGACTGTTATGGCAAAAAAATAAAAATAAAAAAAAAACTTATTTTCTCAAAGAACCAGCTTTTGGATTCATTGATTTTTTGTATGGTTTTCTTTGTTTCTATTTCATTGATCTCTGCTCTGATTTTTGTTATTTCTTCTTGTCTGCTGCGTTTAGGGTTCATTTGTTGTTGTCTCTCAAGTACTTTTAGCTGCAGTGTTAGATCGGTCACTTTGTGCGCTTTTTTTTTGATATGGGCACTTAGAGCCTATAAAACTTTCTCTTTAGGACTGCGTGTCAGGTGTCCCATAGGTTTTCGCCTGCGTTGTGTATATATCATTGTCATTCAGTTCCAGGAATGGTTTTTTATTTCTTTCTTTATTTCTCTTTCCTGACCCATTCATATGCACAGAGTGTGTTGTTAGTCTCCATGTGTTCTTGTAGGTGTAGGGTTTATCTGGTGTTGATGATTGAGTTTTTATTGCACTGTGTCTGAAAGAATGCATGAGGATTATTTCAGTCTTTTTGTATTTGTGAGTTTTTTCCCTGTAGCCCGTATCGTGGTCATTTTGGATGATGTTCCATGGGGTGCTGAGTAGAAAGTGTATTCTCGGGTGTTTGGGTGGAATATTCGATAGATGTCTGTGAGGCCCATTTGGTGTATTGTATCATTCAGGTCAGATTGTCTGTCGTTTATCCTTTTGTCTGTTGATCTGTCTAAAGGACTTAGTGGGTATTAAAGCCCCCTACTATAGTGTGCTGGGGTAATCTGAGCCTTAGACTGAGAGTTGTCTTTACAAAGTTTGGTGTCCGGCATTTGGTGCAATATATATTCATGATTGGGAGATCTTCATCATCGATTGTTCCTTTAAGAAGATATAATGGCCTCTTTGTCTCTTTTGATTATCTTTGCTTTGAAGTCTATTTTGTCTGATATTAATAGCGAAACCTGCTTTCTTTTTGGTACATTTGCTTGGAATATTTTCTTCCATCCTCACCTTAGTTGGTGTCCTGTCCTTGAATTGAGATGGGTTTCTTGCAACAGCATATAGATGGATTTTTTTCCTAATCCATCTCCCAGTCTATGCCTTTTGATTGGGGATTTCAGCCCATTAATATTTAAGGTTTAATTGAAAGATGGATGTTTTTTTCCTTTCACGTTATTATCCATGGACTTTTAGATCTCTGATTCTACGCCTAGTTTATATTTTTATTATATTTCTTTTCCTAGGTGCTTGAGGAAGTTTGCTCCTCTCGTCTGCCCTTTGATTCTGTCAAGCATTTTCGGAAGTTGGTTTTCGGACATGTATTCTATCATCGTGAACCAGCTGTTATAGAAGTGTTCTCTTGTAAAATCAGTAAAAACTGGCCTTCTTTAATTGACTATGACATAGGAACTGTGAAAATGAGTATTTTCTAGTCAGACCAAATTAATGCTAAAGTCGCCTTAAGCTATGCACCAAACAAAATATATCAATACAGGAGCTCTGACATCAACAATGGATTATTTCTACCAAGGAGATGTTGGAGGGGATCCAAGCCCCCAACAAAGTAAAGCTCCTGCCTCCTACTAACGGGAATTCACCTGGCAAGAGAGAGGCGATAAGCCCTGCTGGTTGAAGACCTGATACAAACAATGAAAAGATGTATGGAGACCGCACTTCAAGTATACAGATGATCTCTGGGATGCCAGAGAGTGTTACCAAAGCCCTAAACCAATAAAGCAATATAGGTCTCTTGAGTCAAGCAAACTCGACCGCCTCTGCGCACCAGGCTACACCTAATCTGCCTGGAAATACTGGAACAGGTGGCAGCCATATGTCTGTATATCCCAATCTAATTGGCTATTGGCTCTCTCTCCTTGGAGGAAATAAACCCCAGCTCGATGACAAGCATACAATCCTCTAATGGTTAGGAGAGGTTATAACCACACGAAGACCCTGCCTACTTTGACAGAAGAAAATGTGGATATGAATTGACATACCATCCAAACATCTGTGTCTATACCAAGTAACCTACAGTAACAATTTAGTACTGTTTAATACCCCATATATCTAATTATGTGTGCTTCATTAGTTAGATCGAGGCTATATATAATCTGACTTTAAATTGCATGTGCTTCATTTTAGGATCGAAAGGTTAAGCCGGACAGGCCTGGCAGCCCATGAAGAAAAACAGCAAAGAACTGATTAGAAACCAAGACAATCAGCTCCAGAGAAAGTAGAGTGTTTTGCTTCTCACCACCTTGTGCCCCTTTTCTAAGCCTAGGGAACATTCTGCGGAAGAGGGGGCATGGTAGAATGTAAGGCGTCGATTGGGGTAAATGCGTGAACTACAACAATATAGACGGACACTCATTGATCAACTTGATTGAACATACAAGCCCCCCCTTTCAGGAGGTGGGACCATGAAGCTGTGTGGTTTGGGGCCAACTGCTTGCAAAATTGGTTTTACATGAAGGCAGCTTGTACCACACAATTATCAACCATATGGTTAAAAAAATGAAAACAAAACAAAAACAAAAGGCAGAGAAAGATACAGAAACTTAGGGCGACAGAATGCATGATCTGCGATGGGTAGGGGGGGTAGTTGGGGCAAGAAGTGAGATATGCCTGAACTGAAATTGGAAAAATGATGTATGAAATACACAAAGGCACTCATAAAAATAAATTAAAAATAAAAAAAAACTTATTTTTTTTTTTTTTTTCTTCTTTATTTTTATATTACCTTTTTTTTTTTTTTTTTTTTTTTTTTTTTTTTTGTCTTTTTTTGAGACAAGGTCTCCCTGGAGCCTCAGGCTGTCCTGGAACTCACTCTGTAGACCAGGCTGGCCTTGAACTCACAAAGATCCGCCTGCCTCTGCCTCCCGAGTGCTAGGATTAAAGGCGTGCGCCACCACGCCCGGCTCATATATTACCTTTTTTAAAAAATTTATATATTCATTTTTATTTTGTGTGTATGGTTATTTTACTAGCCTCTATATGTAGGTGCACAATGTGTGTGTAACATCCCCTGAGTCCAGAAGAAACAGATTCTTCTGGAAGTGGCATGACAGATGGTTGTGAGTCATCTTCTGGGTGTTTGAATTGAACCCAGGTCCTCTGGAAAAAATGACCAATGCTATAAAATTCTAGCTATATCTCCAACCCTTCCTGAAAAAAGTATTCTTTGAAATACAAATCAGGTCAAAAAATGATAAGAGCTTTGTATGAAAAGTAATTGTTGTATTTGCTAAGGCAAATTTTTCTAAAATTGCAAACATGTTTCTCAGCAGTTTAGTTGTTACCATTAATTTGTAAGATACACATTGCTTATTACAAACAAATCTAAACTTGCCTAATTTATGAATGCTGTATGGCTATACTTATTTCTGTGTAGATGTAATTCTCTGTACGTGTGTGTGTGTGAGAGAGAGAAAGAGAGAGAGAAACACAGAGAAATACAAAAGGCAGAGTGTGATTGAAATCTGTTGAAATAATCAGACAGCATCCCTTGAAGTCACTACTTTTAGTGATGTAGAGAGATAAGTATAGACAGAATATGATATTATATAGATTATGGATATCTTTAGTTGATTAAATGGAATGGAAATAATTTTCTTTTTCATATTGGTAGAGGCTTAACATTAAAAAGCTAATTTTTTCTGAGATAAAGTTCATTAACACAATGATTATTCATTTGGCTTTTATAATGATATTGCTGCTTAATCACCAGAACATTGCTTCCTGTACTCCGTGGGAACCAGCAGGAAGCATTCGAAGAGCTAGTCTTGCTGCTAATGTGATGAAGAGGGAATAGTATTCTCACATCTCTTCCTTTCAATAGTACAGCACATTCCTGATCAGAAGTCTAAAACCTCTGTCCAATAGCACGAGCCACAAACATTACATTAAACACCAAATAAAGTTATATATCCCTGAAGGCTAAATCTCTATCTGTGGTCTGTTGCTTCACCTTGGATTAAATGTAGAGATGCTCAAGAGGCATATTTTCTTAGACAGTGATTTGATCCTGGTTGTTGTAGATACTGTGGTAAAAATTTCAGCAGTTCCTTCGACTATTTAGTTCAGTACACAAAGACACACCCAAGGTAGAACCAAATTAGAAGTCATTAAAGCTACGAACTCCACTTTGCACCCTAAACCTACAAAGTGGGTTCCTTGCAGTATAATTGGAATGAAGGCAACCCATGGAAGACCTGATGAAGACCAACTGCCACACTGATTTTACATTAACTAAAGACCTGTGTGAATGCAAGTACTGGTAAGCTTCACATAGGGAGAGACATTATCAAGAGTGTGGAAAATGAGTTGATACCAACTAATATGCATTTTACAGGATTTTGAGATTAGTCAGGCCTCCAGGCTTTGAGCTGATGAAGCCAACCTTGGAAGATTTAGTCAAATAATGCATTGGAATGCATTGGAAAGATTGGGAGTAATTCAACAATTTATCCTGTAAACCAACATCAAAGGCTAGAGGCATGGACAATGAATATTGCTGGTGGATATGCTCAACAGTTATGTTTTCCCACATGAAGTTACTTACAGGAGGACAGCAGTTTTACAGAACCCCAGATTTGACTTTCCAAACCACAGAGAATGGTCTCCTACCTCTATAGTAGAAAAGACACATGTCTGCCATTGGGACTACCATCAGCCACTTAAAAGTCGACTCTTGTTCCTACTTCCTTAATTTGAGAGATGAAGTGTCCCAGTTTGACACCATGATTTATCAGTGCCTTGACCAAATTGTGTAACATACTCAGGAGCTTCCCACAAAAACAATAGTCTGGGTTTATGAAGACTCCTTAGATGATGTGTCTCACCAAGGTAGAGTTGAAATCCCAGGCAGAAAATAATAGCATGCTTATCTGTATTCATAAGTACAGAAGTCCAGCACAGTCACATATTCATAAGAAAAGAGATGTTTGGAATATATCTATATGTGATTGAGGACATAGTATTTAATTCATCTCAGTTATGGGGCTGGAGAGATTGCTCGGTAGAAAGACTAAGCAGTTTCTTGTATAAGATCCAAGTTCAGTTCTCTGCACCCAAGTGAGTGGCTCACAACATCCTGTAACTCTAGGTCCACAGAATTCAACATATTCAACATCTTCTTCAGACCTCCATGGGACCTCCGCTCAGATACATAACTCCCAATACACACACACACACACGTTAAAAAATAAAATATAGTGGTGTATGCACACTGGCTGACTGGGCCGAGGCACCCAGCAGGCCTAGAGGCTTTGTGTGCACACACGCTGGCAGATGGGGGGAGGGTGTAGCTGTATCTGCCCTCCAGCTCCCAGCTCCCAATATCTCCTCCTAGCTCTCTGCTCCCAGCTCCCAGCAGTCAAGACAAGGCACAAGGCATGCTGAACCAACCAGAGGCCTGTCCCTGGACCTCAGTTTTGGATCTTACTCAGCTACACCAAGTGGCACCAGCTCCCACTCCTGACAGACCCAGCAGAGCTTCACAGCCCAGGCAGGACAGTGCAGGTAGGTGGGACCCATTAGCCAGGGAACACTTCAGGCCACTCCTTCTGCTCTAGGCTAAGCTTCCTTGGCCCTGGACCCAAACATAGTCACTTACAGCCAGCCCAGGGGAACTGGTAGACTCACATCACACGGTGTGAGGTTCAAGCCAACCTGATTCTTACCTGTCCTGGTCCTCTGGAGAAGCACTAGACTAGAAGGGCTAGTAGCTGGTCCTTCCAGTACACAATCAAAAGTGAAAACCTGAAGCCTAGATCAGCCAGCCTTTCATAACTAATAAAAAGACAATGAAGGGAATTGAAGAAAACAAGCAAAGTCATCCTTCACCTCAAGGAAGAAACACTTGAATTTTGTAATAGAATACAAACGTCAAAACAAATCCACATTCTAAAAGCACAACAAGATAACAATAACATTAGAAGGTCAAATAATAAATCCCCACTGAATTCTACTGGTCCTATAGAAGATTCCTACAGGGGCTGGAGATATAGCTCAGCAGTTAAGAGCACTGACTGCTTTTGCAGAGGACCTGGGTTTGATTCCCAGCACCCACACGGCAGCTAAAAACGTTCTTTAGTGCCAGTGCATGGTGGCACATGTCTTTAAAAAAAAGGATTCCTACAATGAGAACTCCCTGGAGGTAACTCAGGACACAGATTTTAAGAGAACTATCTTAGACATACTCAAAGAAATCAAGGAATACAAAGAACACGCAGACAAACAAATCAAAGAACTAAAAGGAGGGAATTATAAACTCTGGAAGGAAGTTGTAATACTGAATAAATCTCAGGCTGAGATGAAAAAGGAATTTTAACACTCATTCACTCAATAGGAAAAGATGGACAAAAAGCCTTAGTAATAGAATGGATGAAACAGAAAATAGAATATCAAGACTGGAAAATAACATGGAAGAACTGGAATGCACAAGCAGAGATTATGAAAAAAATTAAAAAGAGTGGAATAATCAGGAAATGTGTGACACTGTGAAAAGAGAAAACCTATGTATCATAGGTATGAAGGAAGGAAAAGAATCCCAGGATAATGGTATTGACCAGATCTTCAACAGAATTATAGAAGATAATTTCCCCAAATTGAAAAAAGTCATACCCATACAAATACAAGAAGCACATAGAATACCAAATAGACAAGACCAGAAAAGAAATTTCCCATGCCATATCATAGTAAAAATGCTAGTTGTTCAAAACAAAGACAGAATACTGAAAGCCACAAGAGAAAAACAAGTTAAATATAATGGGAAACCCACCAGCCTTACAGCTGAATTTTCAGCGCAAATGATGAAAACTAGAAGATCTTGGACCAAAGTATTCCCAATTCTAAATGACTATGGATAAAAACCCAGAATACCTCACCCAGAAAAATTTCAATTATACTTTATTGAGAGAGAAAAATCTTTCATGATGTAAGCAAACTGAAAAAAAGTACATGTCCAGAATACCAACCCTTCAGAAAATACTCAAAGCAATTCAAAGGGCAGTGGAAAGGAGCTACTGTTCCCACGTGGCAAGAGAATATAATTAATGTGTAAATAAAAGCCTAGTCCAAAATCGCAAACAGAAAGTAAATTTAAGTGAACAATATACATCACTCAATAATAACTTCAAAAATTAATGGACTGAACTCCCCCATCAAGGGACATAGACTGGGAGAATGGATTAAAAAATTATATCCAACATTTTTGTTGTCTACAAGAAACCCATCTCATCTTCAAGGACAGGCACCATCTTAAGGTGAAAGTATGGGGGAAAATTATTCCAAGTAAATCATATCAAAAAGCAAGCAGAAGTTACTAGTTTAATATCAGACAAAATCGTTTTTAAATTAAAACTAATCAGAAAAAGATGAAGAGGTTCACTACATTCTTCTCAAAGAAACAAGTAACCGTGAAGATTTCACAATCATAAATATATACACAACAAACTCTGGTACACGGAACTTCATAAACACAACTCTGCATGACCAAGGGACAGATTAATTCCAGCACATTAATATTGGGGAACTTCAATACCCCATTAAGGGTATTGGACAGGTCAACTGGACAAAAAATAAACAGAAAGACACCTGAACTGAACAGTATGATACACCAAATGGACCTAACAGACATCTACCAAATATTCCACTCGAATACCAAAGAATATACTTTTTATTCAGCACCTCATGGAACATTCTCCAAAATAGATGATATACTGAGACACAGAACAAACCTCAACAAAATACCAAAAAATTGAAATAATTCCATGCAGTCTATCGGACCACAATACAATAAAGTTAAATAGCAACACCAGAATGAGCCCTACTATCTACAAGAACTCATAGAGAGTTAAAAACACACTCCTGAATAATGAATGGATCAAAGGAGAGCTAAAGAAAGATATAAAAGTATTCCTGGGCCGGGCATGGTGGCACACACCTTTTTAAAATTTTATTCATTTTTTATGGGTATGAATGTACTGTCTGCATGTAGCTTTGTGCACCCGTGTCATGCGGAGGTCAGAAGAGGCGGTCGGATTCCCCTGGAGCTGGAGTTAAAGATGGTTCTCAGCCGCCGTGTGGGTGCGGAGAATCGAACCCCAGTCCTCTGCAAGAGCTGTTGGTGTGCTTAACCGCTAGGCCATCTCTCCAGCCCCCAGGACTCCACTTTTTAAAAACATCATATTTTTAGCTGGGCATGGTGGCACATGCCTTTAATCCCAGCAATCACGAGGCAGAGGCAGGTGGATTCCTGTGAGTTCAAAGCCAGTCTGATCTACATAGTGAGCTCCAGGCCAACTGGGACTAAAGGGAGGCAAAAAAAAAAAAAAAATCCTGGAACTAAATGAAAAGAACAATACAGCACAACAAAACATATGCGACACTTACAGCCCTAAATGATTTCAAAAACAAACAAACAAACAAACAGAGCACAAATAAATGACCAAACACTGAACCTGAAAACACTTGAGAGACAACAACAAATGAATCCTAAACCCAACAGACAAGAAGAAATAACAAAAATCAGAGATCAATGAAATAGAAACAAAGAAAGCAATACAAAGAATCAGTGAATCCAAGGGATGGTTCTTTGCTTTTTTGTGTGATATCTTTAAACTATTGTTTTTTTTTAATTTTCATTTTTTATTGATGCTTTGTGTATTTCATACATCATTTTCCAATTCAGTTCAGGCATATATCCCCTTCTCTTCCCCCCACCCCACCCCAGCCCATCCTAGATCATGCATTCTACCATAACTTTCCTGCATCTTTCTCTGTTTTTTTTTTTATTTTTTTTAGCAATAAGTAATAATTTATGAGTACAAGCATCCTTCATGTAAAACCAATTTGCAAGCAGTTGTACCCAAACCCACACAGCTCATGGGTCCCACCATCCAGCAGGGGGGGCTTCTATGTTCAATCAAGTTGATCAAATGAGTGTCCAGTCTATATTGTTGTAGTTTCACCGTTCACCCCAATTGCAGCCCTTACATTCTACTGTGCCCCCTCTTCCACAGATTGTTCCCTAGGCTTAGAAAAGAGGCACAGGTGGATGAGAAGCAAAACAGTCTACTTTCTCTGGAGCTATTGTCTTGGTCTCTGGTCAATTCTGGCTATTTCCTTTCATGGACTGACAGTTTGTCCAGGCATGACCTTTCGATCCTATAATGAAGCACAGGCAATTAGATATATAGGTATTTAAACAGTACTAATTGTTATGATAGGTTACTTTGGTATAGACACAGATGTTTGGATGGTATGTTAATTCATGAATTACATTTTTTTCTGTTAAATATGACAGGGTCTTACTGTGGCTTATAGCATCTCCTAACCATTAGAGGTTGTAAGCTTGTAGCATCAGCCATGGGTTATTCCTCCAAGGAGAGAACTAATAACCAATTAGATTTGGGATATACAGGCATATGTAGGATATACAGGAAATACTGCTGCACAGTATTTCCAGGCAGGTGAGGTGTAGCTGGTGCTGACGGGGGAGTCTTGCTTGACTCAAGGAGACCTATATTTGCTTTATTGATTTAGTGGCCTTTGGTAACACTCTCTGGCATTCCTGTATACTTGCAAGTATGGTCTCCATACATCTTTCCCATGTTTACATCAGGTCTTCAACAGCAGGGCCTTATCGCCTCTCTTCTTGTAGGTATCCTAGTTTGGAAGCAAGGAGCCTTTACCTTTTGTGGGGGCTTGGATCCCCTGGCCAACATCTCCTCGGTAGAATAATCCATTGTTGATGTCAGAGCTCCTCTATTAATATATTTTGCTTAAGTGCATAGCTTAAGGAGACTTTAGCCTTATATTTGGTTCTGAATAGAGAATAATCCTTTTCACAGTTTCTTTGTCTATTAGTCAATTAAAGAAGGCAGTTTTACCGGTTTTATAAGAGATTACCTCTATAACAGTTGGCTCCAATCTACAGCTGGAGAACGACCTCATCATCATCATATTTCTCCTTGTTCTATGGGGGAGAGTTAAGAAAGTCTCTGCTATTAAAACCTTTGTGGCACCTAGAAGGTAAGCTTCATTAGTACTCATTAAAAATAGTTGTTACTAGTAGGATCCACAGAGGGGCCTGATGTCTGCAGCAATCTGAGGCTTTTCTTCCCTTCAATGCCCAGAGGAGTCAATCCTTCTGCTGGCACTTTCTGGTACATCCTACTCACTGCAAAGCTGTATTTTCTTTCTCAGCCATTAAGTTGGTGACATTCTGGCCTTTGAAAGGATAAACAAGATAGATAGACCTCTAGCCCAGGTGACCAAAAGAAAGAAAGAGCAACTCCAAATCAATAAAACTAGAGATGAAAAGGGAGACATCACAACAGATAATAGACCCAGATATTCATACAATAATACTTTAAAAACCTATACTCTGCTAAATTTGAAAACCTAAAAGACATGAATGAATATCTGAAATCATGGAAATCACTAAAGCTTAACCAAGAAGAGATCAACAGCTTAAACAGACACAGCACATATAAGAAAATTGAATAATAATAAAAAAAATCTCCCAACTAAAAAAAGCGCAGGACCATATGGACTTACTCAAAATTCTATAAGACAAAAGCTCCTTCCTGCCAGCCATTTTTGAAAACTCCATTTTCAGCTGTAGAAAAAAAAACATCCTCACCTATTTCATTCTTTCTTTCTAGATGATAAAACTTTACAAGGCAGTTTGGTTTTTTTGTTGTTGTTTTTTATTTATTTTTTATTTTTTTATTTTTTCAGATAGTCAGTATCAGGAAACCCCAAACCTCCCAATGTGCCACCTCAAGAAAGGAACTTTTAATACCTACAATAAATCAAACGAATAAGAGGCTATTCTTTTGCAGTTTTCTTTTTAAACTGAAGATGAATTTAAGGAGAAATGCAGATTACTGTTTTTGATTTTTGTTGTTCTATTTTGGTTTAGGGTCTTACACAATACTATAGGCTGGCCTCACAATTGTAACCCTTCTTCCTGAGTGTTAGAATTATAGGCAGGTGCCCCCTAACTCATCTGGTAAACACGCTTTAATTTTAAAACTGTCTTTCATGTAAACCAATCTAATACAGACTTTCATGCTAACTTTTTTTTTTTTTTAATTTTATTTATTTCTGTATGTGTATGAATGGACTGTCTGCATGCAAGTCTGTGCACCCGTGTTGTGCAACGCCGCAGAGGTCAGAAGACGGTGTCGGATTCCCCTGGAGCTGGAGTTCTCCTGTAATTGGAGTTTCAGACAGTTCTCAGCCGCCATGTGGGTGCTGGGGATCGAACCCGGGTCCTCTGCAAGAGCGGTCGGCGCTCTTAACCGCTAGGCCATCTCTCCAGCCCTCATGCTAACTTTAAAATACTATCTGATGGGTTTTTGTTAAGTAAGGATAAGTTTTTTATATTTCAAATGTTAAAAAAACAGTCTTATGGGTAAGAAATAGTAAATGCATACAAAAAAAGTTAATGAAATTTTTTGACATTTAGTGTTACTTATCTTTTCCTAAGGTTAGCCTTTCCTTCTTTTTATTGATTTATTTGTTTATTTATTTATTTATTTATTTATTTATTTATTTATTTATTTTATGTGTATGAATGTACTGTCTGCATGCAGGTCTGTGCACCCGTGTCATGCAATGCCGCGGAGGTCAGAAGAGGGTGTCGCATTCCCCTGGAACTGGAGTTCTCCTGGAATTGGAGTTACAAACGGTTCTTGCCCGCCATGTGGGTGCTGGGGATCGAACCCGGGTCCTCTGCAAGAGCAGTTGGTGCTCTTAACCTCTAGGCCATCTCTCCAGCCCCAGCCTTTCCTTCTTTATAACAATAACAAGCAATTGGAGAAAGAATACAAGGAGATCTTTCCATTCACAATAGCTTCATACAAAAAAGAAAAGAAAAATCTCTGAACAAACCTAACTAAAGACACTAAACATCTCTACAAGGAAAAATTTAAACCAATGAAGGAGATTAAAGAAGATACCAGAAGATGGAAGTAATTTCCATGGTCATGGATTGGAAGACTTAATGTAGTAAAAATGACCATCCTACCGAAAGTAATATATAGATATAATGCAACCCCAGTTAAAATCCCCATGAGCTTGTTCACAGACTTAGACAAAAACATCCTAAAATTCATATGGAAAAACAGAAGACTCCAGATGCCAAAGCAATCCTGATTAAAAAGAGCAATGCAGGAGGGATCACTGTACCAGATTTCAAACTGTATTATAGTGCTATAGTCATAAAAACTGCCTGGCACTGGCACAAAAAACCAGACCTGTAGATTAATGGAACAATATAGAAGATCCAAACTTGAGCAAATGCAATTTCAGCCACCTCATATTTGACAATGGGGCCAAAAAGTCTCAGTGGAGGAAAGACAGTATCTTCAGCAAATGATGTTGGCAAAACTGGATCACAACTTTTTGAAGAATAAAACTGAACCCCTACCTTTCACTCTGTACAAAAAATCAACTCCCAATGGATTAAAGACCTCAATGTAAAACATGAAATCCTGAAAATGATAGAAGAAAACATTAACAGCAACTTACAAGATACAGATGTAAAAAGACTTTCTAAATCAGACAGCAGCTGTGCAAAAATAAAGTTAACAATTGACCAATGGGAACTTACTAAACTCAAGAGCTTCTGCATAGCGAAAGAAACAATCAAAAAAGTGAAGAGAAAACCCACAGAGTGAGATGAACCCTTTACCAATGGTACACCTGATAGAGCATTAACATCCAGAGTGTATAAACTACACCAAAAACAAAGGAGGAAGAAAAAAATGGCCTACTCAAAAGATGGAGTAAAGAGCTGAAAAGAGATTGCACAAATGAATAAGTAAAGATGTAAACATGGCTGAGAAACATCTTAAAAAGTGTTCAACCTCACTAATAATTAAGGAAATTCAAATTAAAACCACTTTGAGATTTCATCTTACCCCAGTAAGACTGGCTATGATCAAGAAAAAAAAATAATAATACCAAATGGTGGAGAGGTTATTGGGGAAGGGGAACACTTGTTCACTGCTGGTGGCACTATAAACGTATGCAACCCCTATGGAAAGCAGTGTGGGGAACTCTTAAAAGACTCAAAATGAACCTACCACTCCTGGGTATATGCCCATAAGCCTCATCCTATTGCAGAGATATGTGCACAACCATGTTTATTGCAGCTCTCTTCAGAATAGCAAAGAGCTGGAAGCAACCCAAGTATCCCTCAACTGATGAGTGGGTAAAGAAAATATGGTACATTTACAAAAAGGAATTCTATGCAGTGGTAAGGAAAGACTAGATCATGAAATGTGCAGGTAAATGTATGGAACTAGAAGCCATTATGATAAGTGACGTAACACAGTCCAGTAAAACTAATGACATATGGTATCCCTCATTTGTGAATCCTGGCACCAAATCCTCATTTGTAAGTCAAACTGAGTATTTTTTTTAGTAAATATAGCACCTGTTGCTACTAAACATACAACAAATTGCTATGTAATTTTGGAAGGTAAAGTAATATTTTTTGACCTACATGCAGCTCTACTGTTAAAATATGAATCCTTAAATACGTTTTGGAATTAAGTTATAGTTTATTTCCAGACACAGTAATTTTGATGTATGTGTGCATATTTTGGAGCAATATAAAATTAAAAGGAACAGGGGCTGGAGAAAAGATGGCTCAGCAGTTAAGAGCACCAACTGCTCTTACAGAGGAGGGGTTCAATTACCAGCACCCACATGGCAGCTGAGAACCGTCTTTAACTCCAGTTCCAGGGGAATCCAACACCATCTTCTGACCTCTGCAGCATTGCACATCATGGGTGCACCTACTTACATGCCGACAGTACACTCATAACATAAAATAATGGATAAAACTATTAAAAGGAACAACAGCAACAAACAGGTTATTCAAAGAACTGACTGAAACAGTAAACTTCTGCCCAAAACAAATTCTGCATAAAATTCTGATAAAAAGATGCAAAACATGTATCAGAGAATGCAGGAGCTCTGGCCAGGGTGGGGGGCCTAAAAGGGTGAATGGATCTAAATTTGATTAGGAAATGTTGTATGAAATGCACAAAATTTCAATAAAAATTAAGAAAATAATAAAAAACAAAATATATATCTTATTCATTTGTATTTTACAAAGCTTGGTTTATAACTCCTGAAGTGGCTCAGCTTGCTAGTGCAAATTTTTGGCCTATGCTCACACCTGAAGCTAAAACACCTTCTCTCACCCTCCACATACCTGTTTAGTCTACTCTAAATTACACATTGCCTTTTGCTTAAGCTGTCAGTTGTAAAAATATAAAATAAATGAATAGATACATCTCATGGGAAGTTGTTAAAGGTCATTTTCTAGGCCTCAAGTGGCCCTTCTCAATGCTAACATATTTGAAAGAGGAGTCTTTGAGTCAGTGGTCACTGAGAATGGAATAGGTGTCTGTGGAGTATGATGACCCATATTTTATTAAATCCAAGATATTTCCAAGCCTAAGTTACTGAACTTAAATGACCAGGAAACCTATAAGGAAATCTGCCTCTGGGGAGATGCATTTTTGTTACTATGTTCTGTTTCCTTATTTTACAAAACCCTAGTGAATATAACTGACTCCAAAGTTCACATCTCATAATGAGCACAGTGAGTCAAGAGAGAGGGAGACAGGAGACTGCAAAGCTTATTAAACTCACTAAGCCCACCCTCAGTGACATACTTCCTCCAGCATGGACACACCTTCTAAGATGTCCCAGAACAGTGCCACCAACTGGGACAAAATGTTTGAATACTTAATGCCTATGTGGCTCATTCAAACCGTCACATTCCACTCCCTGGCCCCCATAGGCTCATGACCATATAAAATGCAAAATGCATTTAGTCCAACCTTAAAAGTCCCCATAGTCTTTACCAGTCTCAATTCTATTCAAAAGTCTACAGTCCAAAGTCTCTTCTGAGACTCAGGCCAATCTCTTAACTCTAAGCTCCTGTAAAATCAAAAGACAAATTATATACTCCCAACATACAGTGGAACTGAATACACATTCCCTATCCAAAAGGGAGGAATAGGGGCATAGCGAGGAAATACTGAAATAAAACAGACCAAAAACCAGCCAGGCAAACACCAAGTCCAGTAGCTCCATGTGCAACTTTTGGGATTTTGCTTCCAAAGGGCTTAGATGGCTCAGCTCTTCCAGCTTTATGGGCAACATACATCTCTTCCTTAGGCTGCTACCACTCCTTATATGCAGCTCTCCTTGGCAAATATCTCGCAGCTCTGACATCTAGAATGTCTTCTTGGGGTCTCTGCTGCCAACCAGGCTTCACATTCACAGCTTCATGCAATGGCCTATCGGGGCCTTCTTTATTCAGGGACACCCATAGTGCACTCTGCCTGGCCTCTGCCGCTCTCTGAAATCATGGAGGAAGAACTAATGACCCCTTATGACCCCTTCACTCTTGCATCCTTCATGCCTCTACAGCCAGCACCATGTGAATAAAACTGCCAAGTTAGACTACAAGTATGGGATGGACCCTGGCCTATTTCAACCACATTTGCAACTTTTCTCTGGCCTGAAATTGTTGGAGCAGAAAACCCTTTCAGTATTTTCCTTTCAAAAGTTGGAGGATTAGCTGGGTGTGGTCTTGCCCTGAAGGTACTGTTTCTGTTGTTTACTTGTAAATCTCGAGGTCCCTTTTTAATCACTTTAATTTCACTTTTCCTTTGTTTACTTGTAAATTTCTAGATCTCTCCTTAGTCACTTTAATCTCCTTATCAAAGGGAGAATCTCCTTTGCTGCCTTGGCTCCACCATTAATCTCCCTCCTGCACTTTTCCAATCCAAACTGTACATTCTGCATTTCTTTCTGCCCCATTTTCTCTTTTGCATTGTAGATCTGTATAATATTCACCATTTTTAGCCACACCACCATTTCTACATTAGGCTGTCTTGAAATATCCTCTGCCAAAGAAATTAATCCATTGCTTTTCAATTTAGCATCAGGCAAGCATTTGGGCTGTGGGCAAAATGCAACCAGACTCTTTGCCAAAATATTCCAGTTGCTGCCTAAGTATTTAACTCTGGAACTACATTTTTTTTGCAGCAATGCTTTCTTCCAGGCTTCTACTAGAATGGTCCATTAAGCTCTGCTTACAACAGTTAACAGCTTTTCTATCCCAAAGTTCCAAAGTCTTCCACATTTCTCCAAATACCCACATCGTCAGGTCCTTCACAGCCAACAGCCCACTCTCTGGTACCAACTGCTGTATTAGTCACTTTTCTGTTGCTGTGATAAAACCACCATGACCAAGGGAACTCTACAAAAGGAAGAGTTTATTTAAGCTTATAATTGACTGATTGATGGTTCCAGGGAATTAGAGTCCATTGTGGGGGGAAGCATGGTGGCCTGGGCTGGAGCAGAAAGCTAAAGTTCACATCTCTCAATGAGCACAGGAAGTCAATAGAGAGAGGGAAACTGGAGTCTGCAAGGCTTGTTAAACTCACTAAGCCTGCCCCCAGTGACATACTTCCTCCAGCATGACCACAGCTTCTAAGACTTCCCAGAACAGTGCCTCCAACTGGGGACAAAATGTCTGAATACTTAAAGCTGATGGGGGACACTCTCATTCAATCAAAGATTATATCCATGCCACTTTCCTGACCATGAGTTAAGATTGGATAAACTATTGGAGAACTTAGGTATATAATTTATAATCAGATTATAGTCTCTTCTTTTCCATCCCTAACTCTCTCATGGAAGAATCAATTCACATAATTGCTATTCTTCTAAATTACTTCATTTAGTTAATGAATGGACAATGGGAGACTCTGTCCTGTGAGATTCCTCTCAGCCACACAAATTAAAGCAAAAACACTGTCATCTAATGTGAATATCCTACCAAGGGTGTGATATTTTAGATTTGAGCTAATGGAAGAGGCTTAGAGAAAGCTTTATATTTAAGATTTGACAAATTCAACATACAAAATCTTGGAGTTAAGTTTCTAAGGATGGTCATATAAAAAATAAAACAATACATTATATCATGAAGAGCATGTAACTAGAATAGATGACATCTTGATATCTCAACCAAGTCTTGAGATAACTGTATTTCTTTTCTTGGTTTAAAAGAAGGAGTTTGCCTACTGACTTACATATAGCAGATGAATGAGAGAAATATAATTTAATATTATAAAGGAAATAGATAACCTATGGTTGACAAGAATTTGTTTTATTTTTCAAAATGCCTAGCAGGCTTTTTAATGTTTTCAATGTATAGAAATGACAAATATTTAAAATTCTAGTTAACTGAACTGATCTGAATTATTCCTGCATTAGAATGTCATACCAATCCATTGCTGGTGGGAATGTAAACTGGTACAGCCACTATGGAAATCATTGTGGAGAACCCTTAGAAGACTCAAAACGAGCCTTCCATTTGACCCAGTCATACCACTCCTGGGTATATACCCACAAGACACATCTTACTGCAAAGATACATGCACAGCTATGTTTATTGCAGCTCTGTTCACAATAGCAAAAAGCTGGAACCAGCCCAGGTGCCCCTCAACTGACGAGTGGATAGAGAAAATGTGGTACATGTATACAATGGAGTTCTATGCAGCAGTAAAGAGGGACAACATCATGAACTTTGCAGGTAAATGGATGGAGCTGGAAGACATTATGTTAAGTGAAGTAACACAGTCCCAGAAAAACAAACGACAAATGGTGTCCCTCATATGTGGATGCTAGTACCAACAACCCAGATATAAATATTTCTCATGGAGAGGGATGCATAGTAAAAAGAACAACAACATGAACAGGACTGCATCAGAAAATGTACCGAAATGGTGAATTGGGAAGGGGGGGGGGGTGAGGGACAAGGAAGGAGGATTGGGTCTAAATTTGATTAATGCATATTTATTTGACATGAGTTCAACAAGGCCCACGTTTTGCATAGCACTGTCAACAGGATACACGGTTTTTTAGGACTTAGTACAAGTAAATATGTATATATTTAAAACAACATTGGTTTTACAGACTCTGATAAAAACGGTAAGTCATCTGAGTTAAATGGAGATAAATTTCAACTGTTGTCGTAACAAATATTTATAGTGGTGGTCCTGGAAACTTAACTTTCTAGGTGTCCACACAATAGGTTTTTGATATGACCTGAGACTTCTTCCTCCTCCCCAGAACAAGGATAAATATGACGATGATGGGGTGGCTGACTCCCATACTGTAAATTGGAGACAACTATATAGAGGTAATCTCTTATAGAAAACTGGTAAAAATGCCTTCTTTCATTGACTAAAAGACATAGAAACTGTGAAAGGTTAATCTGTGTTCAGAACCAAATATAAACACTAAAGTCCTTAAACTAAGCACTTAAGCAAAATATATCAAAACAGGATCTCTGACATCAGTAATGGATAATATCCACCAGGGAGTGGTTGGCCAGGGGATCTAAGTTCCCACAAAAGGTAAAGGCTCCTTTGCCTCTAAACTGGTATACCTACAAGAAGAGAGGTAATAAGTCCTCTGCGCTTGAAGAACATGATGTTACCATCTGGAAAAGTATGGCATTTGCGACTCGCAAAAATGCAAGGTAAAGATGGCCCTGGAATCACCAGAGAGTGTTACCAAGGGCTACTAAACCAACAAAAGAACTACGGGTGGGTGTGGTGTCTTTGAGTCAAGCAAGGCTCCACCATCAGCACCAGCTACCAACCTACCTCTGAGATCATATAAATTGTGGCAGCAGGAGGCATCCATCTGCCTTTGTATATCCCAAATCTCATTGTCTATTGGCTCTCTCCTTTGAGGAGAATGGACCATGGTGATGCCACAAAGCTTCGATTTCTCAGGTTAGGAGATATTCTACCACCAGTCAGAACCGTTTCATATAAACAGGGAAAAAATGTAGTTCATGGAATAACATTCCTCTGTACGACATATATGTTTCTATACCATAGTAACCTACCATAACTTTTGGTGCTGCTTAAATACCTCTATATCTCATTGCTTGTTCTTCATAGTAGGATCGCCCGTCTTCCTGGGACGCCTGTCCAGCCCCTGCAGACCACGCCGAATGGACCAGCCTCCCCGGACCACCGCTCCCGAGTCGCGCGGACTGTTTTGCTTCTCATCACTTGTGCCCCTTTTCGCCAGCCCGGCCTCATCTGACCGCGGGCGAAGCGGGGGGCAGGGTCGTCGCCCTGTCACCGGGCTGCGAGTTGGGGAGGTGCCGGGTGGTGGACCTACCGCACGTCGTGTCTGGCCCCTCATTGCTTAAAACCTGATTGAACATCCACACACCCACTACACCCCCCGCGAGCAGCGTGGGGCGGCTGTGGGTTTGTTTGGGCTCCAACCAGCTCTGCACCCTGGGTATCTACCTGCCGGCTATTGCTCCTCATGGCTTCTCACCCCCTTCTCGCTCCCCCACATGGCCACCCCACCCTGACCGCGCTTCCGCACCGGCCCGTCCTGGCCGCCTGCTTTGCTCTCGGTTGGGGTTGGGGGTGGGTTTTTTCTGGTTGGGGGTGCCTGGGCGGGGCGCTCTGCCTTGCACTGATCGTGGACCACCTGCTGTATGCACTGCCCACCCCGCCTCCCTCCACCCACACCCCTGTTGCGCCCCACCCTTCCGCTGCCCCCTTCGGTTCCTCCTGCCCCCCGGCTTGGTTTCGGTGGCCTAACCCATCTTTCAGGGCACAATTCGTATACTATGATTCCACTGACCCTCTATCTATACTTCACAATATTCGGTATATCACGCAAATGTATCCCAATCGCCACTACGCACTGTATGAATATAACTCCCGTCCTCCGCCACAACTTTCTGGTTAACTTGGTTGGGCGCAATTGTGCACTCTCAATAACCAGGAGGATTACGAAATCTTTTTTATTAAAATAATCCGTTGTTTATACATATGAATATTTTCCCTACACACAACTCGCTACCACCAATTAGCACCTCGGTAGCACCTATCCGCTGGGTGTGCACCAGCTTTTTTTCCGCCTGAGCCACGAACAACTTTCGATCTCTCTGTAAACGCAGGACCACATTTGACCGTCGCAGTGGACGAAGACGTACATATCCTTGGATGACGTCCTTCAGAGGCAATGGATGTGTGTGTGTGTGTGTAGTGTAAGTATGTGTCGTTTGTGGACATAGTATAAATTCCACCTAGCATCCCTCCTCTCTCCCTCATTTCTAAAGGACGGCACTTAAGCTACATCAACTTCCCACAGGTGCTCCCCTTTCAGACCGATGCGCGTAGCATTTGATTTTGCTAATCACACGTGATCTGATGTCTGTCATACAATCCTTCTTAAACTACGGTGTGTAAGCAAGCATCAGGGACGGACTATGTGACCTCTCGACGGACCTGCCTCTGAGATTGTCAACTGACGGCCCATGCCCTCATTTCGATAGGGACCTCCCTCCCCTCGGTGCTGCCTTTCCCGACTCGCCAAGTGTGACCTACCTACCCACCGCCTTTCCCTCCCATACCTCCATCTCTTGTCCATCTATCCCTGTGGTATTCATGTATTCAGGTCCCTCTCTCTGTAATGGAGGCAAGCAAAAGAAGCCTTCAACACAGCCCTGTGAAGTAGGCATATATTTTTGGACTCAAATTTGGAACCACCCTCCAGGAAAGGGACAGGCCCCTATGCCAGGATTCTTTTTAAGAAGAGACCAGAAGAGACAACCCTGGAAAGGGGCAGGATAATCCCCAATCAAGCTCTACCAACCCTATGAAGATTCCTACAGTGGGAAATCTCTTCGGGGGATGCCCCAGACACAGATATCTCAGAAACCAATTGGGAACATTTTTAAAGAACTACAAGAATATTATAAATAGTCATATCAAAGAACTTAAGACAGAGAAATGAAGAACTCAAAAGACCTAGAGTAGAGGAGAATGACAAGCTCTGGCAAAAAATATAAAAAAAAAAAAAAATCCTGAAGGAAAGAAAACATAAAAAAGAAACCAACCAGCGAAGCAAAAGAGCTCTACAAGGAAGAAATTGAGAAACTCCAAAAATAGAAGCTGGAAATATGAGAAAAAGAAATCAGAAAGGAAATTGTAACAAAGGAATCAAACACCATACAATCAATAGAAAGGACTGGAAAAACCTAGACAGAAGCAGAATGGAGGAAGCAGAACAAGATATCATCAGACTGGAAGATAACACAGAACAATAAAAACCTCAAGGAAAGATTATGAAAAAATTAAAAATACACAAAAAGATGGAACAACCAGGAGCTGTGGGACACACTAACAACACAAAAAAACCTCCTCATCATAGGAATAGAGGAAGAGAAAATCCCAAGAAATGTACATAATCTATCAACAAATAATAGATGAAAATCTCCCAATCTAAAAAAAGACAACCAAAAAAAACAAAACAAAACCAAACGAAACGACCAAACAGATGGCTGGAGAGTGTACTACACGCTCAAAGAGCACTGGACCACTCCTACAGAGGCCTGGGTTCAATCCCCGCACCCACACTAGTAGCCGAGAAAACCGACTGAAACTCCAATTCCAGGAGAACCCAGTTCCAGGGGAATCCGAACCCTAATTCATGCACCTCTGTGGCACTGCACTAAATTGGGTGCCAAAACTTTGCATGCAGACAGTACATTCATACCATACAGAAGTAAATAAAATTTTCAAAAAAACAAAAAAAAAAAAAAAAAAAAGAACTCCAAAGACAAGATCAGACAAGAAATTTCCACACCACCACATCATAGTTAAATGCTAGAACACCCAAAACAACAAGACAAAATCCTTAAAGCCAACAGAGAAAAACAACAAGTGACCTATAAGGGGAAACATATCAAATTACAACTAATTCTCAACACAAACTATGAAAACAAGAAAACAAGAAATAACTGGCCGCAAGTGCATTCACAGTGTTAAGGGGACAATGACGCCAACCCAGGTTACTAATGCAGCAAAAATGTTAATATTAGTGAAGGGAGAAAAAGAAAAATCCTTCCATGAATAAAACAAGTTGAAAGACTTACATATTCCAGAAAACCAAACCTTCAAAGAATACTTGAAACAATCAAAGAACAGAAGAAAGGAGCCACCAACCACAGGCACCCTAGAAAAAGAAATCAATAAAGCAATAACTGCAGAAGTAGAACACAAACCTCAAACTGCGAACGGATAATAAGGCAAAAGGAAGCAACACAAATCTATCAGTCATAACCTTAAATATTAATGGACTAAATTCCCCAATCAAAAGACATAGACTGGGAGATTGGATTAGGAAACAGAAGCCATCAATATGCTGTCTACAAGAAACACATCTTACCTTCAAGGACAGGCACCACCTTAAAGTGAAGGGATGTGGAAAACATATTCCAAGAAAATGGTACCAAAAAGAAAGCAGGTGTTGCTATTTTAATATCAGACAAAATAGACTTCAAAGTAAAAGAAATCACAAGAGACAAAGAAGGCCATTACATTTTTATCAAAGGAACTATTCACCAAGAATATTTCACAATTTTGAATATATATGCCCCAAATTCTGGTGCACCAAACTTTATAAAGACAATTCTCCAGGACCACAAGTCACACACTAATCCCAGTACACTCATAGTAGGAGATTTCAATACCCTGCTGAATCCTTTGGATAGGTCAACAAGACAAAGAGTAAACAGAGAGACATCTGAACTGAATGATATGATACACCAAATGGACCGCATAGACCTCTACTGAATATTCCATCCTAATACCAGAGAATACACTTTCTACTCAGCACCCCATGGAACATTCTCCAAAATCGACCACATACTGGGACACAGAAGAAACCTCTACAAATCAGTCCCAGAAAAACAAACGACAAATGGTATCCCTCATCTGTGGATGTTGGTGCCAGTTACCTAGTTATAAGTATGTCTTGTGTAATGCCCCTTGAGCTTTTGTCCAAAGCAGTTGGGCATAATGCATATTGGAAACAACAACAACAACAACAACAACAACAACAGAAAGGACTGCATCAAAGAACTGAGTGAAACAGTGAACTTCTGCTCAAAACAGTCAACTTCCTCACTGAGAATATTGAGAAAGACAGCGAAAGAGATGAAAAGCATGTTTGGCACAATGCATGAGCTCTGGTGGGGTGGGGGAATGGGAGGGAACACGGGTCTAGATTTGTTTAAAAAATAAAAATAAATTTATGTGACAAAAAAAGAAACTCAAATTTGGTAACTGAGAGATTGGAATTGGGCTCAGTTGTTAAAATAATTGCTGTTCTTGCAGGGGACAGGCATTCTATTCTTTCCCCAAATGAAGCTCACAGCCATCTGTAGCTCCAGTTCCCAAGTGTGGTGTTTGGAATGAGACTATCCCCCACAGGCTCCAAGAATTTGGACATTTTGTCCCCAGTTGGTGGTGCTCTTTTGGGAGATCTTAGAAGGTGTGCCCATGCAAAAGGAAACAGATCACTGGGGGGCCAGCTTAGAGAGTTCAAAAAACCTTGCCAGTTTCCAGTCATTCTCTTTGTTCCCTGCACAAACTTGAAGATGTGAACTTTTACTTTCTGCTCTGGCTCCTGCCACCATGCCTCTGATGGACTCTAATTACCTAAAACTGTCAATTGTAAGCTCAAATAAACTCTTCTTTTATAAGCTCCCATGGTCTTGGTAGTTCTAGCACAGCAACAGAATATTGACTTATTAGATCAGCAGAGATCTAACACCCATTTCTGGCCTCTGAAAGCTTTAAGCATGCCCAAGGCACACATATATATCCAGGCAAACACTCTTACACAAAAATAAAAAATTAATAAACCTTTAAAAAGAAATTCAATTTTTTCTTTAAATTAGATATGTTGAATAATAGTGAATGCTATTAACATTGTAGAAAAGTTTGTAGCAGATAGAGTCGAGCACACGTGCCTAATTGATTCATTGCTAAAGGAAAGACCAGAATCATGTAAAAAGTGCATGTCAAAAATCCACCATTTCCCTCAGCCATTCTGCATCCTCATGATGAGGGGGGAAATACAATTTGAAATATTTTGTAATGGGAAACAGATGGGTTTAGTAGCAATGAAGAATATTTTTAACTAGTAGACAAAAACCTTTCCTGAAGACTTGAAAGGATATAATCAGGTGTATGCTCTCAGATCAATTAAGAAAACCTAAGTGTTAGGTCAGCGTTTGTAATGAAAAGCCATATGGCATAGACCTGAAGGTCCCCCTTCTTCTTTCCAGTCAGGAGCTGTGTTTGAAAAAGCACAGAAAGAAAGCCATGAAAATCACTGGGCAGAGCTAACACCTAGTTCCAGATTTCCATGAGACCTCTGGATCTGAGACCCACTGTCAGGGCCCTGGCCTGGCCTAATTGGCCAGATTCCAAAACGTCACCATCTCCCCTCCTCAGCCTATAAAAGGCCCTTTGCCCTCCCACACACATGCTTTCCTGTGATCCTTCACCCCAAAGAGCCATGGATTCACCCTAGAGAGTGTATTTCCCAGAATAAAAGCTTGCCTTTGTTAATTCAGACTGATTTGACTTTGCTCTCAGTGTCAGAAACCTCTTATCGTAGAGGTCTATATGGGGAAAGGGGTTATTTTTCCTCGGCCCTGGGGCTCAGGGCCCACAGACATTCAGGGAAACCCCTTTCCTTTCCTGAAGCATCTGGCTTCTGACCTGGGTAAGTTTGTTTCCTGTTGCCTCATTTTTGCTGTCCAGAGCCCCTATCTGAAAGCCATTGCAATGCCAGGACAAGCTCTCTTTCCTCAGCTTGGGGGCCCAGGGCCCACAGATGCTGGGACCTTAGCCCAGTAGACCCAGGGCCAATGGTGGCTTTGAGGGAGGGGGGCAGAGCCAGGCTCTATTTTGAGGCATTTGGATGGATTGAAAATATTCATCCTGAGTCTGCCCCACACCTACTACACTGCCAGGTCTCAGGGTGCATTAGAGGATGCTTTTCTGCCAGGCTTGGATATGGGCAACTCTGGGTCAAAGGCTACCCACCAGACACATTTTTTTTTCTGAATTGGCTACATGCAGGCTTTCTGGGATCTGCTCTCTTGTTCCCTGCTCTCCCTCCCCTCCCTGATAGCTCCTTCTTGGCCATTCCCACACCTGATTCAAATTAACATGGTTGCCGTTTTGACCAGACCACATGGGATGGATGCATTTACCAAACAGATTAATAAAGTAATCCTAAAATCTACACTATTAGAGTTTTACAATTTTATCACCAAGTTTTCATCTGTTTCTAATCGAAATAATTTTTACAGGATTGCTGGTTAAGCTACTGGCATTTAACAAATGCCAATTTTTTTGGTCTTCTCAAGACAGGGTCTCCCTGTAGCCCCAGCTGTCCTCGAACTCACTATGTAGACTAGGCTGGCCTTGAACTCACAAAGACTCACCTGCCTCTGCCTCCCAAATGCTAGGATTAAGGGTGAGTGCAATCATGCCCAGCAAATGCCATTTTTTTAAAAAATTCTGTTTACATGACTTTTACCTATTTTTAAGGGATTATTTCAGATTTTGACATTTTGACCAGGCCCTCCACTTTGTCAGTTTTCTTCATAAATCCCATTTTATTTAGAAATCCATTTTTTTTTCTGTTCTGGATACAAGCCTCTGAAACTGAGATTAACAAGTTGTATCCACCACACCCCATCCCTACCTATTTTATCCAGTTGCTTCCCTTTAAGGAAAGGACTTTGATTTTTTGACTAACACTAAATTTATTTTCATTAAATTAGCAGGTAAACCCAATACCTGTTAGAGACAGAGGTGAGCAGTATATTTAAACAAAATATAACTGATCAGTATACTTATGCAATTAAGTCATGCAGAAGTCTAATGTCTATCCAAGCTGTCTGTTAACTTTTTCATGTGTGTGTTAACTATTTCATGTGTCTATCAAAAAGTGGCCACTTCAAGGTAATATTGTGCACAAAACCTGTTGCATTCAAAGGCAAAAATGAACCCCTGTTCCTTAAATTATCTGTTAGGCTGAATTCTATCTCCAAATTAACTGTTTTAAGGTATTTTTACTGTATGTGCTGCTGCCCTGGCCTGCATTATCACCAACACAGGTTTCCCCCAACACTGTATGTTGTGTCTCTGCCCCTCACTCTCATTCTAGGTTCCTGAATACCTTTCTCCTGTACCCAACTTCATGATTTGATATTGTCAATTGTTGAATTATCTTTGTTTTGTACTTCCTCAGTAGGACCAAATATCTCCTGTCTCTCCATTCTTTAGCTTCTTCCTTGAAGAAGCAGTATATAATTCTGTTTTTCATCACTTGTTATAAAATGTTTGGTAACAGCATGCTAGAGAAACCGCATTGGTCAGTTTGGCCACCTCAGCCTTGGGAATACAAGGAAACTGGTTAGGACAGCATGCTGTAAATGACATCTACAATGTAAGGTGTTTCTTCCAAATGAAAGCATTTCCATGTATGTGCCTCTGCTCAGTACAACCTTTCTAAACTGCAATCACCAAAATTAATTATTAGATCCTATTCCACAGCCAGAGATTCTCAGTACTGCGTAATCTGTGGACAATAAGATTAGGTTTTACTTCCAGGGATCGCATGGGACAGTCCAAATGAAACCAATTTCAGTGAGCTTGATTTAAGTCTATTTCCCATTTGCTGTAGAGGCCATGATCTTGGCTTCTTACTTTATCTTTCAGTCTTTTCCAGATATCAGGAAAAAATAAAAATAAAAAAGGTCAAGGCTGCTGCAGGATTTGATGAAAATAGCTTTTAAGGTATTTATCAGCCAAGAGGAGGCAGCTGAGTCTTCCCAGCAGGCTTGGCTACAACAGCAGGCTGCACTCCATGCCCAAGCTCTGGCAGCTGCCTTGATGCCAATGACGTTCCTGCAGTGGGACACATGGGGCTCTATCAAGCCCCATCCCACAGGGCCCCAGCCTAAGTCCTTCCTTCCAGGAGCCCCCTTCAAGTGTGGAAAGGGAGGTCACTGGGCTAGGAAATGCCCAAACCCCAGGCCGTCTACCACACTATGCTCTCTCTGCAGGGAGCCTGGTCTGAGTGCCTGGGTATGGGCTCGTCCCTTGTCCCATGCCACGGTGGTCTGACCCCATTGCTCCGAACACCCCAACCCCCTCTGGCCTCTGAATTCCTTAGCCTGGTGGAGGACTGATGGCGGCCAGATTCAGGGACCCCCACTGACCCTTGTCCATCCCAGGCTAATGCTCCAGGTAGTGGGTAAATATATCTCCTTCCTTTTGGACAGCAGGGCTACCTTTCTGTACTGAGCTCACACTTGGGCACTACAGTTCCCTGGTCAGTTTCTGTCACTGGAGTAGACAGGACCCCCTCTTTATTATGCAGGACTCTATCTATCCTCTGTGTCCTCTCAGGCCATTTTTTCAACCATTCTTTTTTAGTCATGTCTGTCTGTCCACTACCCCTCCTGGGACATGACATCCTTATTCACTTCTTCCACCCTGGATTGTCTGGCCCCTGCCCTCCCTGATCCTGTCAACCCTCAGGTCTGGGACATTTCCTCTCTGATAATTCCCTCTCACCACCTGCCTGTCCTGATAGGACTCTAAAACCCCACCTGTTTTCCTTCTAGGCCTCAGTTTCCTCTTTCTGAAACCCACTGCCATGGGCTCAAGCCTAATATTACCTTACTCCTGTCCCAGTAACACTTAACTAACCCTACAACACACCCATTTTTCCAGTCCATAAGCCCTCTGGCACCTCTACCCTAACCCCTAAACTTCAGTCTCCCATTTCACTGTCCTGGCCTTCTTTACTGTGCCCCTCATACTTCCTTTTGTCTTCACATGGGAGGACCTAAGAATCAGGTCTGCAACCACACCTTGGCTCAAGATCTCATCTCCTTTGACTCTTGTCCTAATGTACTCTTCCAGAACTCTCATGTCAGATGGAGTTAATCCCATATGAGTCCTACAGCCTCCAGAGACAGCAGACCACATCCTTTCTTTTCTAGAATTGGTGGACTTCTTCTGTCACTGGATTCCTAATTTGGCTGTTACAGCTAAACCCTGGTACCAGGCAGTTAAGGAGACCCCCACAGGGCCTCTCTCACACTGCCATGGTCTGATACCACTTCTCTCTCCTTAGGGATGCCCTTCTGACTGCCCCTACTTTGGCTCTCCTGGACTTTTCATGCCCTTTCCACCTCTTTACAGATGAAAAGGTGGGAATGGCCATAGGGGCCTTTGCCCAACCCATTGGGCTCTCATACTGGGCAGTGGCATTTCTCCCCAAATACCTTGACCTGACTGTCTGCAGATGGAAGCCATGTTTGAGGTCACTTGCAGCAGTGGCTGAATTCATCCAGGAAGCTCTCAAACTTACCCTTCTCCAACCCATTAAGGGGTACTCTCTGCATAGGGTTTTGGACCTCCTTGGTCATTCCTCTCTTCCCCTCCCTGCACCCTTACATATTCAGGTTTTTCTGCCTGCTTTCCTTGGTCCCTAGCCCTCAGCCCCACCTTAAACCCAGCAACACTTCCCACTTCCTCTGCCTGAAAACAGTGGAGGCACTCCATCAGCCGTGCCTCAAGGACCACATCTCCCCTAGCACTGTTGTAACCATCTACTAATGGGGACCACCTCACCACTAAAGGTACATCCATCATTAATGGGCCTGTTATAGCCAGACTCCTGGAGGCACTCTAGCTCCCAGTGGAGGTTGCCATAATCCACTGCCTGGGACAATAGACTTCCGGGGATCCAGTGGCCTTGGGCAATGACAGGGCGGACTCTGTGGTTTGGGGACTGGCCTCTGGTCCTGTCAGATGCACAGGGAATATTCTTTTCCTCAGCCCCTCTTACTGACCTGACTACCAGCCTAAAGAAGGATTGAGCTCCCAAGGAAGGGAGACACAGGGCATATTGGCCCCAGGGATCTGTTCCAATTCCTGGAACCACTCTTTGACCCTGTCAACCTCTGAGCTCATATCTTACAGATTCATTTCTCATGCTAGAACTGTGCCAAGGCGACCCTGAAGGGGGCCCGACAGATACGCCAGCCCCTGCTTCAGCTCCGTGGTGGACACCACAAGGAGAAGACTGGCAGAGACACTGCAGACATGGTGGCACAAACATTCCTGGAGCATAACATCCCATGTTTTGTGTCCAGAAACCCTAAACATCTGGAAATTACTCATCCTTTACTGGCTGCAATATTCAGGAAAGCAGCCAAATTACTGGGCCAGCCACAATGGTACCCTTTGTCCAGACTAAAGAGAGCCCCAACCCAGGATGGATGATCTGTCAAGCAGCTAGGACCCACTACTCTCAGGATTTCCAGAGTGCTTCAAGGACAAATCTGAATGGTAGGGCATGGCAGCCTTCGCCCTCTGCACCTTCTTTTTCTGGGTCATGGTTTTCCACTGCTGCCCCTGCTACCACAGGTGCCAGATGCTATGACACACCTGCCCAGTTACCCTTTGTTTTGTTATTGTCTCAGTCTTCACCTGACCTGGTGATGCTGTGCCAGGTCCGACATACTGTTGCCATGTCTTTGCTTGGGAAACCTGGATGGATGAAACTTGCAAGTCCACCGACCACGACCATCCAACACTAAGAGGAGCCTCCCCAACCTCAACCAGGAGAGTCTTTCTGATCCTAGCACCTGGTCTCCTCCGCTTCTTGCAGGAACACATCCAGAGTGGTCTTCACATCCCTACATCCCTCTGCCCATAGCACCGCCTACTCCAGACTCCCTCTCCCTTTTACATCACAGCTCAGCAGGAAGAAGTCAGAGCAGAATTGACGCCCCTATACACTATACCCTAAACAGGAGCCCTGTTTGTAAAAGCATGGAGAGAAAGCCTGTGAAAATCACTGGATGGAGCCAACACCTAGTTCCAGACTCCCATGAGACTTCCGGATCTGAGACTCAACTTCAGGGCCCTGACTTGACCTAATTGACCAGATTCCATCATGTCACCATGTCCACTCCCCTGACCTATAAAACGTCCTTCATTCCTCCCAGTCACACACTTTCCTGTGGTCCTTCACTCCAAATGGCCATGGATTTGCCCAAGAGGGTATATTTTCTGGACCAAATGCCTGCCTTTGTTTACTTTTAATTCAGACTGATTTGGCTTTTCTCTCAGTGTCAGAAATCTTTTACTATGTACCATTCTGCATAGTTTTTCTGCTTTGTTTTACTTCATAATTTTCATTTGATTTGTAGAGTTAGGATCTCATGTGTCCTGAGGTTGGCCTCAAACTATACATGAAAGCTGAGAATGACCTTGAACTCTTGTTTATCCTTACTCAACTTTTCAAGTGCTGAGATTTGGGGCATGCACCATCATGTTTGAATAATATAAGGTGTATTTCTGCCTTTATGAGAGAGAAAGCTTGCATGAATGTTACATTTCATTATCACTTCATCAGAGAACATTAAAATGGCTCAAGTAAGACTGCAACCTTTAATGTGCAATACACTATGGAAAGGAGGATAGTCAGCATCAAAAATGTAGGCAGGTTGGAAGATATTTGGAGTCCAAGTAAAAGAGAAAACTGAAAAATCAAGTCAAACTTATCTGAGGCATTTGCCTGCTAACCTTGAGATGACCAATCCTGTCTTTCTTGGATTCCTGATTCATGAGCCTGTCCAATAGATTTAGATGATTTTTATTTCTCTCAATTATCCAGTCTTGTTCTGCTCATCAGTCCCCTAAAAGTTCTTCATCACATCACTGCCCTCCACAAATTAGTAAATGTCATTACATGCCTGCTTCTGATTTTTTTTTCCTCTCCCAGCTTCCCTCATCATCAAAATGAGTTTTCTGCTTGAATTTTTATTAATATCTGTCTCTTCACCGTAGAATACCTACATGTTCTATGAGTCTGCCATCTTTGCTTGGTTGTTACTGCTCTCAGGATCAGTAGAAATTGCCACCTAGATGCCCCATTAGCTCAAGGAATAAATGCATGTATGCATGAATAAATGAACCTGTGTTCCTTGGTGAATTGTACCAAGACCTTCAAAGTGAGATTCTAATGGAGTCCCAGGCTTATTATTTTATTTTATTTACAATTGTTTGTGTGCATTATTTTATTTCGTTACTTTATTTTATTTTCAATTATTAGTTGTTTCCTTTCACAAGCACTTTATATTTCTATAATCAAAAGCTTTTCCTTTCATTTAATAGAAAATCAAGTTTACTACCTTGTAAATTAGATTGGCACAGAATGTCCCACAGAGATTCACCCTTGTCCCATTGTTGAATGTTTTTTGGAGAAAAAAATTATAATTTCTGTACCAAAGTACCCTTTTGGATCATGTACTCCACAGCTCTTGTTGTAAGGAAATCTTATGTTAACAACCATGAATTATTTTGTTTGCCATGCATTCTATTCCTTTTTCTTACATAATAGAGATAATCCTATCACAAGAAAATATTCATTGAAAATTACATTTGTAGGAGAGTAGATCCCCAAGTTGTCCAACTATTTGCTCTATAGTAAGGAGGAGTTGTCTGGGTGGGTAAAAACTATGTAAAAACAAATAAAAATAACATGTATGTGAAAAGGAAATAATTCTTATGTTCTTTAATGAACAAGGCATTATTTTGTTTTCTTAGATGTGTATGAATTAGCTTGCATTTTACTAGATGAAACAGCATAGGATTTACTCGGCAACACAGATGTGTGCATATTTATAAAAGAGAAGATGGCTGTGTCTCTGCTTCTACTTTTAAGAAAGATAATGATTATTCATAATGCAGCATTATCTTAAACAGAAAAGGGATATTAGTTAATTATGCAATTACCATGTTTTCACTATTTATTTTTCTAGAGTAGCGACAACTTATAATTTGAATTACATATCGATTCAAATGAAAACAAATATTGCTCAAATAAAATATATGTTTTCATCCATTTTCCTATGCCCTAATGAAAGAATTCCATTTTAACTGGTATATTCTCTTGAAATTCAAAGCTGTTATGATAGGAAGGCTTCCCAAGTATAAATGCATATCTTTAACTGTTTTTAAAGTCTGAGATGGCTGGGCATGGTGGCACATGCCTTTAGTCCTAGCACTCGGGAGGCAGAGGTAGGAGGATCTCTGTGAGTTCAAGGCCAGCCTGGTCTACAAAGGCCAGTTCCAGGCCAGCTGGAGCTACAGGGAGTTCCTGTCTCAAAAATACTAAATAAAAAAATAAAGTCTGACATGAAGAAATAGTCATAAATAGATAAATCAAATCATCTTCATAGTTTAAATCTATCATTCTATGTTTAAATTATTGATAGCTCTCTTTCTAAGAAGACACTAACCTTTGATAAAGCACTACTGAAGTCATTGTTTTCAATATCAAAAACACCACATAGCATATTAGAAGTCCAGTTATTAGAATTTTAATGAATAAATACTGAAAAAAATAAATATAGCTATATTATAAAGTTAAATGTAAATGGTTGATGGAGAGAAATTCTAAACTCAGTGGTTTCATACTGGTCCATGTCTAACAATCTAAGTAAATAACTGGTCTTACATCAGCATCAAATCGAAATTACCCATCATGGTTTGGATTTTGTATTAAGAAGTCAGAACTGAATGAGTCCAAATTTTAAATTAGTGAAATTGTTCTCATAAAATATTCAGATATAATGGTTAAGATTATTCAACAATCTTGTAAGTTATTTACATATGAACAAGTTATTAGAAAAATCTCTCTACCAAATGAATTCTTATGCGTTGTACTCTTTACTATTAGCTCTTAGAAATCAGAACTGGCTTAATGACAAATATTTCCTACAAGGTGTTTACAGTTAAAGTTCAGAAAGGATGCTCAAAAATTGTATTTGACTATATATATGCTTATTGAGGTTGCTATTAGGAGAATTTAATTTTGCTTGATGCAGCTTTATTGTGTCACCTGACTGAAATCACGTTCTGAGAACAAAAGTTTCATTGTGCTCATTACAAATGAGTGGCTATGGACTCAATAAAAATTTAACTGTACACATGAATCATGATTTACCTTCACCTTCTCAAACTTAGCTAATAAATTACTGAAGTTTGAACAATGAAATATATTAACAAAAATCATTACCTAGTCTCTGATAAAGAGAAACTATACTAAGTTGTAGCATATCTTGGAGTGAATCACTTACAGAACCTCACATGGCTGTTTGCCCTGGGAAAATGAACATCCTGCAGAAAACTCTCCAAGCTTCCTATGACACTGTAGTTGGTGATTTCTTTTCTTTTTCTGTCAGTTATGTAGACCGTCAAACATTATGTTCTACCTCTCAGAATGCAAGGCCATTTTACAAAATGACAATAGCATTAAACTTATTGCTATTATTGGTATTAATACCTCCAAAAATACCTATCTGATGGTTTCAAGGGTGATTTACCCCAGGGCTAGTGAGAAATAATGAGCTAAAATGGTCATAAAGTGGTTTTCAAATATTTTAGGTAATGCTAAATTATTACAAATGATAGGGTAGATGTTTCACTTTTCCTGAAAAACACTAGTATCTGAGAGTTAAGAAGAAAGCACCATTAGCTTCCAAAGTCACAGTGGGGGTCCTGAGGTACAAATATCCCTAAACTTTAACTTGAAAATTAGTGTTAATGGCTTCATTTTCCAAAGTGAAATGGGTGTCATTTGCCTAGGGATAAAGAAGTGAGAAGACACTGCCTTTCTACACCTGAGTAACACCTTGGCTTCCTACATTGCTCTGGCTGTTCTCAACATATTCAGCAATTTCTTTTTTAATTTTTCCTTAATTTTCTGTTGAGCTTTTCTGCATTGCATACAATATTTCTTTTTTTAAATAATTTTTTAATAATAGGTCATAAGTAATGAATACAGGCATCCTTCATGTAAAACCAATTTGCAAGTAGCTATGCCCAAACATATAGAACCCGAGGCCCCCATTGTCCAGCTGGGAGAGATTATATGTACCATCATGTTGATTAAATAAGAGTCCAATCTATGTTTCTGTAGTTTTGTAGTTCACCCCAATCACAGCCCTTAAATTCTACCCTGCCCCCTTTTCCACAGATTGTCCCCTAGGCTTTGGAAAAAGGACACAGTGGGCAAGAAGCCAAGCAGTCTACTTTCTTTGGGGATGTTGTTTTGGACTCTGATCGGTTCCAGCTGTTTCCTTTCATGGGTTGGCAGTTTATCCCAAAATAACCTTTTACTCCTACTCATGTAGCACAAGCAGTTAGATATATAGGCATTTAAACAGTACTAATTATTATGGTAGGTTACATTGGTATAGGTACAGATGTTTGGATGTTATGATAATCCATGGACTATATAGCTTTTCTGTAAAAGCTGACAAGGTCTTACTGTGGCTTATAATATCTCCTAACAACTAGAAGACTTAAGCTTGTGGCATCAGCCCTGAATTATTCCTCCAAGGAGAGAGCTAATAGCCAATTAGATTTGGGATATAAAGACATTTGGCTGCCACTGCTGCACAGTATTCCCAGGCAGGTGAGGTGTAGCTGATGCTGATGGAGGAGTCTTGCTTGACTCAAGGAGACCAATATTCACTTTGTTGATTTAGTGGCCTTTGGTAACACTCTCTGGCATTCCAGAGGTCATCTGTACACTTGCAGGTGTGATCTCGATATATCTTTCCCATGCTTATACCAGGTCTTTGACAGCAGGGTCTTACCGCCTCTCTTCTTGCAGGTATCCCAGTTTTCTGGCAAAAAGCCTTTATCTTCTTGGGGGCTTGGATCCCCTAGACAACATCTCCTTGGCTGAATAATCCATTTCTGATAACAGAGCTCTCCTGTATTAATATATTTTACTCAATTACCCAGCTTATATAGACTTTAGTATTATATTTGGCTCTGAATAGAGAATTATCCTTTCACAGTTCCTATGACCATCAGTCACCCCTTAAAGAAGGCAACTATATCGCTTTCATAAGAGATTACCTCTAAATAGTCAGCTCTAATTTACATTTAGGGAATGACTTCATTACCATCATGTTTTATTTTGTTCTATGAAAGGAGGTAAGGAAGTCTCTTATATTAAAACGTTGTGGCATCTGAAAGGTAAAGTTCATTAGGACACTTTTTTTTAATTAATTTAATTTTTATTTTTTTATCAAAACTAGACCCATGCCCCCCATTCCCCCACCCCACCAGAGCTCATGCGTTCTGCCAAACATGCTTTTCATCTCTTTCTCAGTCTTTCTCAATATTCTCCATGAGGAAGTTGACTGTTTTGAGCAGAAGTTCACTGTTTCAGTTAGTTTTTCGATGCAGTCCTTTCTGTTGTTGTTGTTGTTTCCAATATGCGTCACTCCCAGCTGCTTTGGACAAAAGCTCAAGGGGCCATGCACAAGAAATACTAGGACACATTATAAATAGTTGTTACAGTTAGGATCCACAGAGATGTTTAATGCCTGTAGCAGTCTGAGGCTTTTCTTCCTTTTAATGTTTAGCTGGGCCAACTTTTCTGCATTAAATTTACTCAAGTAGTTTATCATTACATACATGTTGTTAATTTGGGAAGCTAACTTAATTCCTTTAGTTAGATTATCCTACCTGTAGAAGAAAATGTTAAGTTGACACTGTACAACACAATCATTGTAGAGAATATTTGTATCCATTAACCCCAAAGTTGTTGTTATAAAAATTATAAGTGAAGCTGATGTGGACTACAATTTATATTTCCAATTAGCTTAAATGTATTATATTTTTATTAAAACTTTTTAACCAATGTTGTTTAATATAGACGTCTTTGCTTTTACTAAGACATAGAATACCATATAATATGTAGACAAAGTTTGGGCAAATTTGGGTACCCATTAAACTCACATCAATTAACTATACCTTAACTAATGTAGACCCGTGTCCCCCTCCCAACCCTCCCACCCCACCAGATTCACCATTTCAGCCAGTTCTTGTTGCAATATTTTCTGTTGTTGTTGTCCTTTCCAATATGCATCACTCCCCACATGGAATATTTACAACTGGGTTATTGGTGCTAGCATCCACAGATGAGGGATACCATTCATCGTTTGTTTTTCTGGGACTGTGTTACTTCACTTAAGATAATTTCTTCCAGTTCCATCCATTTACCTGCAAATTTCATGATGTCATCTTTCTTTACCACTGCATGGAACTCCATTGTGTAGATGTACCACATTTTCTCTATCCACTCATCAGGTGAGGGGAATTTTGGTTGGTTCCAGCTCTTTGTTTTTGTGAAGAGAGCTGCAATGAACATGGCTGTACATGTGTCTCTGTGGTATGAAGAGTCTGGTGGATATATTCCCAGAAGTAGTATGGCTGGGTCTGGTGGTAGGCCCATTTTGAGTCTTTTAAGGGCTCTCCATACTGCTTTCCATAGTGGTTGTTCAAGTTTGCATTCCCACCAGCAGTGGTTGAGTGTTCCCCTTTACCCACACCCTCTCCAGCATTTAGTGTCATTTGTTTTCTTGATCCTTGCCAGGCTTATCGTGGTGAGACGGTATCTTAAAGTGGTTTTAATTTGCATTTCCGCTGGGCGTGGTGGCGCACGCCTTTAATCCTAGCACTTGAGAGGCAGAGGCAGGCAGATCTTTGTGAGTTCAAGGCCAGCCTGGTCTACAAAGTGAGTTCCAGGACAGCTGGGGCTACAAGGAGACCCTGTCTCAAAAGACCCAAAAAATTTGCATTTCCTTAATTATTAGAGATGTTGAACACTTTTTAAGATGTTTCTCAGCAATCTCTATTTCCTCGCTTGTGAAGTCTCTGCTTAGCTCTTTATTCCATCTTTTGAGTGAGTCATTTGTTTTCTTACTTCTTTGTTTTTTGAATAGTTTATATATTCTGGAGGTTAATACTCTGTCAGATGTATCAGCAGTGAAGGTTTTCCTCCCACTCCGTGGGTTTTCTCCTCACTTCCCTTACTGTTTCTTTTGCTGTACAGAAACTTTTGAATTTAATAAGGTCCCTCTTGTCAATTGTCGACCCTATTTCCTGGACAGCTGCTGACTGATTTAGAAAGTCTTTTCCTACACCTATGTCTTGTAAGTTGGTGCCAACCTTTTCTTCTATCACCTTTAGAGTTTTGAGTTTCACATGGAGGTCTTTGATCCACTTGGAATTGATTTTTGTACAGGGTGAGAGGTAGGGGTTTAATTTTATTTTTCTACGAGTGGTGATCCAGTTTTGCCAATATCATTTGCTGAAGATGCTGTCTTTCCTCCACTGAGACTTTTTGGCCCTCTTGTCAAATATGAGGTGGCTAAAATTGTATGTGCTCAAGTTTGGATCTTAGTTTTGTTCCATTGGTTTGCCAGTCTGTTTTTGTGCCAGTACGTCTGTTTTTATGACTATAGCCCTGTAATATAGTTTGATGTCTGGTATAGAAATCCCCCCTGTGTTGCTCTTTTCGCTCAGGGTTGCTTTGGCTATTCGGGGTCTTTTGTTGTTCAAAATGAATTTAAGAATTTTTTTTTCCAAGCCAGTGAAGAATGTTCTTGGGATTTTAATTGGGATTGCATTGAATCTGTATATTAATTTGGGTAAAATGGACATTTTTACTATATTAATTTTTCTGATCCATGAGCATGGGAGGTCTTTCCATCTTCTGATGTCTTCTTTAATCATCTTCTTCAGGAGCTTGTAATTTTTGTTGTAGAGATCTTTGGTGTCTTTGGTTAGGTTTATTCCTAGGTATTTTATTGTTTTTGAGGCTATTGTAAGTGGGAAGAACTCGTTGTATTTCTTCTTCAGTTGCTTGTTGTTGGTGTAGAGAAAGGTTACTGATTTTTTAAGGTTAATTTTGTATCCTGCTACTTTACTGAAAATTTTAATCGTTTCAAGGAGGTGTCTTGTGAAGTTTTTTAGCATCCCTTAGGTAAACTATCATATCGTCTGAAAAAAAGGGATAGTTTTACTTCCTCTTTTCCAATTAGTATTCCTTTAATTGCCTTTCTTTGCCTCGTTGGCAGTGTTTCAAGCACTATATTAAAGAGTAGTTGTGACAAGGGGCAGCCTTGTCAGGTTCCTACCTTTATGCAGAATCCTTCTAACTTTTCTCCATTTAGGATGATAATGGCTGTGGGTTTCTTATATATGGCTTTGATTATGTTGAGGAATGATCCTTCCAGTGCAATTCCCTCTAAGACTTTAACCATGAAATGATGCTGGATTTTGTCAAAGGCCTTTTCTGCATTGATTAAGATGATGGTGTGGTTTTTGTCCTTCAGTTCATTTATGTGTTTTATGATATTTACTGATTTTCATATGTTGAACCATCCCTGCATCTCTGGTATGAATCCAACTTGATCATGGTGAATGATCTTTTTGATGTGGGTCTGTATACTGATTGCGAGTATTTTGTTGAGAATTTTTGCATTTGAGTTCATTAATGAGCTGGGTCTGTAGTTCTCTTTTTTGGTTGCATCCTTGCCTGGTTTTAGTATCAGAGTGATGTTGGTTTCATAGAAGGAATTTGGGAGATTTCCCTCTGCTTGTATCCTTCTGAACAGTTTTAGTAATAATGGTTGTAAGTCCTCTTTGAATGTTTTATAGAATTCTGCTGTGAAACCATCTGGACCTGGGCTTTTTTTAGTTGGGAGGTCTCTTATTACATTTTCAATTTCTTCATATGTTATGGGTCTGTTTAAGCTGTCAATCTCCTCTTGGTGTAGCTTTGGTGATTCCCTGGATTGCAGATATTCATCCATTTCTCTTAGGTTTTCAGATTTGTATAGGTTTTTGAAGTAATCCTGTATGATTGTCTGGATCTTTTCACTGTCTATAGTGATATTCCCCTTTTCCTCCTGAATTATATTGATTAGGAGTTGCTCTTTCTTTCTTTTGGTTAACTGGGCTAGGGGTCTGTCTATCTTGTTTATTCTCTCAAAGAACCAACTTTTGGATTCTTTTTTTTTTTTTTTTTTTTGTATTGTTTCTTTGTTTCTATTTCATGATTTCTGCTCTGATTTTTGTTATTTCTTCCTGTCTGTTGCATTTAGGGTTTATTTGTTGTTGTCTTTGCAGTCTTTTTAGCTGCAATGTTAGTTCATTTATCTGTGCTCTTTCTGTTTTTTTTTCGTTTTTTTTTTTTTTTTTTTTTTTTTTTTTTTTTTTTTTTTAATATAGGCACCCAGGGCTATAAACTTCCCTCTTAAGACTGCTTTTAAAGTGTCCCATAGGTTTTGTTGTGTTGTATTGTCATTGTCATTTAGTTCCAGGAATTTTATTTCTTTCTTTATTTATTCCATGACCCATTCATAATTCAGGAGTGTGTTGTTTAGTCTCTATATGTTCATGTAGGTAGCAGGATTTATCCTGGTGTTGATACTGAGCTTTATTGTGCTACGGCCTGATAGAATGCATGAGGTTATTTCAAAATTTTTGTATTTGTTGAGGTTTTTTCTGTTTCCAAGTATGTGGTCAATTTTGGAGAATGCTCCATGGGGTGCTGAGTAGAAAGTATATTCTCTGGTGTTTGGGTGGAATACTCAGAAGATGTCTGTGAGTTCCATTTCCTTTATTGTATTGTTCAGTTCAGATGTCTCTCTGTTTATTCTTTGTCTGGTTGATCTGTCCAATGGACTTAGTGGGGTATTGAAGTCACCTACTGTGAGTGTGTTGGGGTTAATCTATGCCTAGAGGTCCTGTAGAGTTGTATTTACAAAGGTTGGTACACTGGAGTTTGGTGCATATATTTTCATGATTGTGAAGTCTTCATGGTTAATTTTCCCTTTGATAAGGATATAGTGGCCCTCCTTGTCTCTTCTCATTGCTTCTACTTTGAAGTCTATTTTGTCTGATATTAGGACAGCAACTCCTTTCTTTTTAGTACCATTTGCTTGGAATATTTTTTTTTTTTTTTGATCCTTTCACTTTAAGTTGATGCCTATCCTTAAGGCTGAGATGGGTTTCTTGTAGACAGCATATTGATGGGTTCTGTTTTCTAATCCATTCTCCCAGTCTATGTCTTTTGATTGGGGAGTTTAGCCCATTGATATTTAAGGATATAATTGAGAGGTATATGTTGCTTCCTTTCATCTTATTATACGCTTGCATATTTTGTGTAGATTTCTACCTCTGCATTTCTGTTTTTATTACATTTTTTTTTCTTTCAAGGTGCCTGGGGGTAGTTGTTCCTCTCCTCTGTCCTTTGAATTGTTTCAAGCATCCTCTGGAGGGTTGGTTTTCCAAGCATGTATTATTTCATCTTGTTTATGTCATGGAAGATTTTCTCTTTCCTTCAACTTGGATTGAGAGTTTTGCTGGTTATAGTAACCTGGGTTGGCATCCATAGTCCTTTAGTACTGGGAATGCTTTGGTCCATGTTCTTCTTGCTTTCATGGTTTGTTCTGAAAAGTCAGCTGTGATTCTGGTAGGTTTCTCTTGTATATAACTTGTTGTTTTTCTCTTGTGGATTTCAGAATTTTGTATTTGTTTTGGGTATCTAGAATTTTAACTACTATATGCTAGGGGGAGTTTCTTTTCTGGTCTTGTGTATTTGGTGTTCTACTTGTTTCTTGTATTTGCATGGGTTTTTCTTTTTTTAGTTTGGGGAAATTTTCCTCTATTATTTTGTTGACAATCTGGCCAATACCATGTTCTTGGGAATCTTCTCCTTCCTTTATCCCTATGATGCAGAGTTTTGATCTTTTCATAGTGTCCCTCATTTCTTAGTTGTTCCACTCGTGTATTTTTAAATTTTTCATAGTCTGTACTTAAGCTTTTTAGTTACTCTGTGTTGTCTTCTAGGTCTGATATTCTTTTTTCTGCTTCCTCCATTCTGTTTCTTAGGCTTTTTCCCATTCTTTCCTCTTGATTGGATTTTGTTGTTGTTGTTGTTGTTGTTCCTGTGTTTTCCTTACAATGTCCATTTCCTTTTGGAGCTTCTCAAACTTTTCTTGTAGTTCATTGGTTTCCTTTTTTATTTCGGCATGGTATCTTTTCAGTGTTTCCACTTCCTTCTGGAGTTTGTCATTTGTCCCTCTAGCTCTTTCTGGAATCTGTCATTTTCTCCTTTTAGTTCTTTCCGAAGTTTGTCCTTATCTTCCCCTAAGTCCTTTCTGAGTTTTTCATTCTCTCCCTTTAGTTTTATGATTTCTTTGAATATAATCTGTGATTGTTATTTTGGGACCTGTGTCCAAGGTTACCTCTATGGAGATCCCATTGTAGTGGTCCTCCACTGGCTCTGTAGAGTTTGGTGTGGTATTATTGTTCTGTGCTTTTCCCATATTGTTCTTTCATTGTGCTCTCAGCTTGTGGTTAGCTTTTTGCCTGTATTCTGATGAGAATTTTGAAGGCCTTTTCACTTTGTTGAAGGATTGCTTTCCTTGATTCCTTCGGGTGTCTTTGTCATATTCTCCTTATGAATGGAATGTTGACTTGTCTATGTTTTAGGCTTTCAATTTTGGTTATGTATTGGAAGGTATAGTTCACTTTTCCCTTTCTGTTCTGCAGGAGATGGGTGGGTGGCAACCCAGGTGACACCTTCTGAATACTGTATTCCCTCTGCTGTTAGCCACTCTCTCCTGAGTTCCAGTTGGAAGGGTGGGTTGTTTAGGTTGCTGGCTTAGCCTGCACGCTGGTGCCTTCTGTGTTCGAGCCTCAGCTCCTAGCTCCCAAGGTCTTCTGGGACACCTTTCCCAGTTAGCGGGACCCACTGATCCCCTCAGACTCCACCTCTAGCTGATACGCCAGCAGGGAGTAAGCTGACTCCTCCTTTGGCTCCTGGCTCCCAAGGCCTTCCGGAACACCTTTCTCATACAATATTTCTTAATCAAGTTTATGCCCTTCCCCCATCCTTGCCCCATTCCCCTACTCATGTATTCTGCCTTACATGTTAAGTCCTGTATTGTATCTTTGTCTCAAATCTTTTTATTTATTTATTTATTTTTTATTTATTTATTTTTGTATGTGTATGAATGTACTGTCTGCATGTAGGTCTGTGCACCCATGTTGTGCAATGCTTCGGAGGTCAGAAGAGGGTCTCGGATTCCCTTGGAACTGTAGTTCTCCTGGAATTGGAGTTACAGATGGTTCTAAGCTGCTATGTGGGTGCTGGGGATCTAACCCGGGTCCTCTGCAAGAGCAGTCAGTGCTCTTAACCGCTAGGCTATCTCTCCAGCCCCTGTCTCAAATCTTTTTTTAAAACTTTTTTTGATGCAGAAGTTTATTGTTTGGGTAAGCAATTTCTTTTACCTATATTGAACAGCCTGGCCAAGTTGCCAACTCTAAATGCTTTCTAATCAGTCCACGAGTGATCTTGGCCATCATTCCCTAAATATGAACCCTAATGGTACTGATATAAAGATGCTAACCATCTTCACTTGCAAGATGTGAGACTGAAACACAGAAGCTGACAAAGATCAGGATGCTGGCAATCTGGAGAACTGGACTAAGCAAAACCATTTACCAGCTGTGGAAATATAGGCCTTTGTAAAAGAAGAGTAGTGAACCTTCCTCGTCCCTATCATGTTTTATGGAATAGGAATGTTAACAATGAGAGACTGCATTCAAGAGTTATTTCAGGAGCCATGCACAGCTACGCATTGTATAATTTAACTCTGCGACACCAAAATGTTCACACAGCTCCTCTCCATCTCAGTTTCCTACTGAAAGAATCGGAAAACAATAGATATGAAATATTTAGATAAATAAAAGTAACATATATAGCACATACCACATAGAAAAAGGTTTCCATTGTGTTGCTGCTGAGAGACAACTCATCCTGGTACCTGCTTTTGGTCTCTCACAGAAAAATTCAGTGTTGCTGTAGAGATTCCTCAGCACAAGCTGCTCTTGTAGAGGACCTAGGTTTGAATCCCAGCACCCACATGGCAGCTAACAACTGTATCTAACTCCAGTCCCAGATGATCTTACATATACGCAGGCAAGCAGGCAATATAATCACACACATAAAATATTGAAAGAAAGCATCAGGGATAATGTGTGTAAGATTCCTGAAAAGTTGAAATTTGAGTGTAGATTAAAACTGCAGATATTGCAAGATGTGTTTGTTTGAAGAGCTACACACATGTCTACAAGTTAACTTGGGGTTTAAAAAAATAATATGCTTGTAAAGTGATCAATTTATTTGTTAGCTGAAAGTAAAAATAGCCTTGGTTCTCCTGACAGCCTATTCTGTGTGAAAGGCCAGATATGCCAAAAGAATCTGGAGGCTATTATCTAATTCCTACAAGGTTTAGGGTTTGGGTTTTTTTTTTTTTTTCTTCAGAGGGAGGAAGTCTAGAGTATCAAAAAGCCCCATAAGTAGTTGGATAGATGGCTCAGTGGTTAAGGGTACCTGCTGTTCTTGCAGAGGACCCAAGTTCAATTTCCATCACCCACATGGTGTCACCAACCGTAAGTACAGTTTCAGGGAAACCTAATGCCCTCTTCTGACCTCTGTGGGCATTGCACAATATGGGCACACACACAAGCAGGCAATTCAGTCACACACATAAAATGAAAATAATATGATAATAATATTTTTTAAAGCCTCATAAGATGAACTTGTTAAATAATAGAATCTCTAATCTGTCTGAAGTACCACCTTTCCAGTTTCACTTCATTCACCTGTTCATTGGACCCACCCTAGAGATGGGTAGAATACCTAGTGTGTTAAGGATATGGTGAAGTTTCCTGCTCAGAATTTTTGCATCCTAGTGCAGTTCTTGTGGATCTGGGCTGCAGTTTCCACTTTTCTGAAGTCTTCAGAAAAGCTTAATCCCTCTCCTTTTCAAATCTAAATTCGAATCTAAGCATGCTTTCCCTAATGTTTTGGGCTGCCCCCACATTTTGGGCTTCTTTACTTTCTCTCTAATGCTTCCTTCTCCCTGCACGTGCTTGCTGGTACACTGAATGTCTTACCTTCATGCAGGCTCTAAACAAGCATGGCTACATGGGTTTTACTTCTCCCCCCAATTCTTTTTTCTGGGGGTGGGGGGAGCACTTGGTGAGATTACCAGATTTCCTGTCCTGAGGATTTTTCTTTAAATTTGAATAAAATTGTCCTAAAGCTTAAAAAAGAGAAATAATATGCTGACATTACAATTATCAACTCACACCTACTGTAGTTACCTACATTGATCCCACACATGATCCCACACAGCACTAACAGCCATCAGTCAAGGAGGAAAGAGGTCCTCACAAGATCCTGATCTTTACCCCTCAATTATGTGCCCCTGATAGATTCTGGGACAGGGGAAACTTACTATCCTTGTTTTGTACAGTGCTGCTGGGCCTACCAAGCCCCAATGCATAGCTCCCTGGCTAAACTCAGTGGGGCACAAACAACTGAAACAAACGGGAGCCTGAGAAATCTATGTGGGGAGTGGGATGCATGGTCAGGTGTGCTGGAGAAGTGGAGGTAACCTGGGTCAATATGCATAACACAGATGTAAGAAATTGTGAAAAAAATACTCACCAATAAGATAAAATTCATTGAGATGAGTAGCATCATCCAAATCCTATATCTTTTCTAGATCTTCTCAGAGCAAATTCTCAACATCAGAATGTATTTTAAATAAAAGACTTGACAGACAGGCTTGACAGCCATACTGATTACACAGACATCAGGAAGATTTTTGCCTTCAAAAATCTTTATTTTTTTAATATTTTAATTGAATGTTTGTGTATTTCATATACAACATCTTAATCTGCACCTTCCCATAGACCCCTTACTGGAGTTCATGCATTCTGTCATTCATTTCGTGGCCTATCAATCAAGTTACTGTATCCACACATCCTTCAGTGGAAGTTCATCCATCGAAGTCTAGCCAGCCTACCTAGAGTTCCTCCTTTAGAAAGATCAGCTTTCACTCACCCAGCAGTAATCATCTGTCAATAGTTCTTTGGCTAAGGTTGGGGCCTTCTGCCCATATCCCAGTTCTATGCTGGGTTTTAATACTTGAGTTTGCATGGGTCTTTTGCATGCTGTAATCACTGCACATTTAAACTCTTTGTATATATATATATATATATATATATATATATATATATATATGTGTGTGTGTGTGTGTGTGT
>VZQC01005157.1:2600437-2649958 GCA_009823505.1 Rhizomys pruinosus | reverse complement strand
CCCCCCATAGAATAAGGAGAAATATGATGATGATGAGGTCGTTCTCCAGCTGTAGATTGGAGCCAGCTGTTATAGAGGTATTCTCTTGTAAAATCAGTAAAACTGCCTTCTTTAATTGACTAATGGACATAGAAACTGTGAAAAGGATTATTCTCTATTCAGAACCAAATATAATGCTAAAGTCTCCTTAAGCTATGCACTTAAACAAAATATATTAATACAGGAGCTCTGACATCAACAATGGATTATTCTACCAAGGAGATGTTGGCCAGGGGATCCAAGCCCCCACAAATGGTAAAGGCTCCTTGCCTCCAAACTGGGATATCTGCAGGAAGAGAGGCGATAAGGCCCTGCTGTTGAAGACCTGATATAAACATGGGAAAGATGTATGGAGACCGCACTTGCAAGTATACAGATGGTCTCTGGGATGCCAGAGAGTGTTACCAAAGACCACTAAACCAATAAAGCAAATATAGGTCTCCTTGAGTCAAGCAAGACTCCTCCGTCAGCACCAGCTACACCTCATCTGCCTGGAAATACTGTGCAGCAGTGGCAGCCATATGTCTGTATATCCCAAATCTAATTGGCTATTGGCTCTCTCCTTGGAGGAATAACCCACGGCTGATGTCACAAGCTTACATCCTCTAATGGTTAGGAGAGGTTATAAACCACACGAAGACCCTGCCATACTTGACAGAAGAAAATGTAGATCATGAATTGACATACCATCCAAACATCTGTGTCTATACCAAAGTAACCTACCATAACAATTAGTACTGTTTAAATACCCATATATCTAATTGTGTGTGCTTCATTAGTAGGATCGAAAGGCTATATATTATACTGTTTAATTTTTTATTTATTTTTTATGTGTATGAATGTACTGTCTGCATGTAGGTCTGTGCACCTGGGTCGTGCAATGCCTCGGAGGTCAGAAGAGGGTGTCAGATTCCCCTGGAACTGGAGTTAAAGACAACTCTCAGCCACCATGTGGATGCTGGGGATCGAACCCAGGTCCTCTGCAAGAACAGTCGGCACCGTTAACTGCTAGGCCATCTCTCTAGCCCAAGAATAGTAAATCATAAGCCAAATTTATTATGACCTTGCAAGTAATCACACTTGAATCCATTGTTTATGTAAAAGATCGTTTGTTCCAATAGTTGTTAATCCCAACTCTGAACTGGGGGAGGAGGAGAGGTACTAGAAGGTGTTGCCTTTAAAGGCATAATTTAGATTAAAAGTCCTTTGTTATACATTGGGTCTGCAGTTATGCTTCTTGTTCTTTTTTAAATGAAAAAACACAAGTGTTGGAAAGCATAGTCATAAACATGATAATTTGTCTTACAAAATAGTTTGGAGATGTGCAGTGTTTAGGGAGTAGCAAGTGGGGGACTCTTTTCAACAAACAGCAACCTTCGACTCTGTTGGTCCACTAATTGGCACAAATTGAAAGAGAATCTGCTAGAGTGGTGTGTCTGGTTATGAACTGCCTTGTTTTCCCTTTCTTTTCTTTTTTTTTTTTTTTATGAAACAAGTAGCTCTCAATTAAAGTGAAGCAGAACTCTCCTGTGTGCAATTGTCTCCTGAGAAAAAAGAAACTAGATTCTTCAAGAAAATGAAAATGTTTCATGGTTCTCTTTCATCTCTCAAAGGTTACTTTTAAAAGTTAACTCCTAAGGAGAAGCAGATGTGTCCAGAAATTAAGTATTCAAAGCCAAGCTAGGGAACAATCCTCTGTGCTCTGTGTAGAAATGGAAGTGGTAGATTTAGCTACTGAAACAGTCTCTAAGAATTACTTTCCAGAGCAAAGTAGGGGAGCCCTGAGGGAAAAATCAGGCCAGCTCACAGCTTGGAAGTGTAGATTTTTTTTTTTCTAGTCTCCATGACCTTGACAAACCTTGTTAGGACAAAACACCTGCTTCCTCTTATCGATAGTCCTACCATGACACAGATACATGTACAGAACAAATGCAGTTCCTTCTGTTTGTTTGTATTTGTTTTCCAGAGTAAATGAAATGGATGTTAAATATATTTTCTGTTATGCTGAAACTGTTATCTCATTTGTAGCCAATGTCCCATAGAAAATCAGAGCAAAATTTTCACTGGAAAATTGGGTCACTTTCAAATGAAGCTAATTCAGACGTATACATGTATGACAAAATAATGAGAAAAATATGGCAAACAAGAATCCGAATGATTGTGCATAATGGTTTTCAAACTGCGTGTAACAGAAACAGGCAGATTCGGTGTACTTCATCATGTGTGATATGTCTAAAACAAGCAAAGCAGCAATTCATTCACTAGTGTCGGGGAAGCTATTCTTTCCCCCTGGCCCTCTCTATGTGGGCATTTCCAAGGGCCCATAAGTTTCTCATTACTTCCTCTGTTATTTCCTGCATTCTTACCTCTTCTTCTTCTCTACAGCTTACTCCTATACATTAAGCTTCCACTATAGAGCGAGACTTTCTGAATTACATTTATCTCTACTATTAGGCCAACATAACCATTGTAGGTAAGTCTTCTGAAGGAGCCTGTTTCCTTTAACCTGTCAAAAATGGAAGGGTGGCACTCTTACTATGCCCCCTCTCCCATTTCTACTTGTGTTTCTGTTTTATTCTTCTTTATTTTCTTTTTCAGTTCTGTTAGTTGTCTCATTATGCATCCCCGCCTATGGCCCAGAACTCATGATTCTCCATGTGAATGCTGAAATGGCAAGCACGCACCACCATGCTTGGCTCAGAGGTCATTTTTCCTTGACGTCTCCTCGCTTGCTACGACATTTCCCAACCCTCCATTTTTTATATGATTCCGACCTGCTCTTGCCCTAATGAAAGACATTCCTTCTCTTCTTGAGAACACTAACAATGCATCTATGCTTTTTGAGAGAATGTCAGGGTACATTTTACGAAGCATCATTTAGTCCAGTAACAGCAAACCTTGTGCTTACTGTGTCTATCCCCACCTCTTGCTTGATATACAATGGATTGCATTCCTATCCAGACATTGTTGACAGATTTCTACCAAACATATCTTTTAAGCTGTCACCAAAGATAACTCTTCTTCATGAAAACTTTTACTACCCCTGAGTAACAATCACTTTCGTTTTGTACATATTTATTGAACTTTTGTTGATTTCCTATGGAATATCTTTTATATTTTATTTATTTTTTAAGTGTAGGAATGTACTGTCTGCATGTAGGTCTGTGCACCCGTGTCGTGCAATGCTGCAGAGGTCAGAAGAGGGCGTCTGATTCCCCTGGGACTGCAGTCAAAGACGGTTCTCAGCTGCCATGTGGGTGCTGGGGATCAAACCCGGGTCCTCTGCAAGAGCGGTTGGCACTCTAAACCGCTAGGCCTTCTCTCCAGCTCCTATGGAATATCTTAAACATTTTTCTACCCCTGCACGGTTGGAACCATCCTTACCCCACCTCGCAATGGAATTCATGTCCTTTGTGTTAAGTAAGCCCTATGAAATCATTTAACTTTTAGTATTTTACTTATTATTTTTATTTTATATGTATCAGTAATTGCCCACATGCATGTAAATGCACACATGTTATGTAATGCCCATGGAGATCAGAAGAGGATGTTGGATACCCTAGAATTGAGTTAAAGACAGTTTCCTCCATTCCTCCATGTTGGTGTTAGGAACCAAACCTGTGTCCTCTGCACAAATTTTTAAGTTTGCTTTTGGATCAGGTCCACACTTTGTGGGTTGGATCATATATCTTTTAAGCATCTTTTAAAAAATTACAGTAACCTATGCAAACATGAAACATACCGTTTTAGTCATTTTGATGAGTACAGTTTTAGTGGCACTAAGATCATTCACATCATAATGCCACCGTCACCACCATTCAACTCTAGAACTTTCCATCATTGCAAGCTGAGACTCCGAACCCTCTAAATAATAACTCCCCACTCCTCATTTTCCCCAACCCAGGGCCTGGCAACCCCCATTCCATTTTATGTCTCCATGGATTTCAATATTCTAGGTACATTTTATAAGTGGAGGCTGGCTTATTTAACATAATGTCATCCAATGCTTCCACATGGAGAGAGAGAGAGAGAGAGAGAGAGAGAGAGAGAGAGAGAGAGAGAGAGAGAGAGAGATTTTTGGTCTTTTTGAGACAGTCTTCCTGTAGTACCAGCTGGCCTAGAACTCTCTATGTAGAACAGGCTGGCCTTGAACTCACGGAGATTCAGCAGCCTCTGCTTCCCAAGTGCTGGGATTAAAGGCATGTACCATCGTGCCTGGCCTGAGATACTTCTTTTAAAGACTAGATAATATTCCATTGTGTCTAGACACCACATTCTGCTTGTCCTTCCATCTGTCTATAGGCATACCTCTTGTTTTTGCCTCTTGGCTTTGTGACTGTTTCCACTATGAGTGCTGTGCATACATTGCTCTTAAATATCCTTTATTTCTCTTAAGCATCCTTTAATCAAAAGATTCTCTCTTCCTTTTCTTTTTTTTCCATCTTGTATTTTATTTGTTGATAAAACTGGGTCATTTGTCGTGTAGTGTTCTCCTCTATCTGGGATTCTGCTGGTGACCTCATTAACTTCTGGGCTGACAATGGTACTTTACATTATTTTATTTTATTTTTTGAGGGTTCCATAAGAATTTAATATAAATTTTACAATAAGTTTACAATGTAACCTATACATTATTATAATATTTCAATAACTCAGCAATTTATAATACTGAAATTATTCTATAAAGCTATCAATACTTTTTTTGTTATGACCTCTGGGAATAAACTGTGTGTTAATCCCTAAATATGTTTTGGGATTCACACTTTTCCCTTTAATTTTATATTACTCTAGAATATGAATACATATCTTCCACCCATATATGGTAATTACAATGTGTGAATATAAGTGGTAGGCCAATTCTAGAGCCCATTAAGAGATTCACATTATAATAGCTCAGTTGCATTCAGATACAAAGAAATATGATAATAAAGTTGCTCAGTTTGCCTGCCAACTGGAGATTTGGTGTTAACATCCACAAAGGAGGGAAACCATTCTTTTTTTTTTTTTCTGGGACTATGTTACTTCACTTAGCGTAATGGCTTCTAGTTCTATCCATTTACCTGCAAAGTTCATGATGTTGTCTTTTTTTACTGCTGCATAGAACTCCATTGTGTACATGTACCACATTTTTTTTCTATCCACTCATCAGTTGAGGGTCATTTGGGTTGGTTCCAGCTCTCTGCTATCGTGAAGAGAGCTGCAATAAACATAGCTGTGCATATATCTTTGCTATAGGATGAGTATTGTGGGTATATAAGCAGGAGTAGTATGGCTGGGTCAGGTGGTAAGCTCCTTTTGAGTCTTTTAAGGGTTCTCCACACTGCTTTCCACAGTGATTGTACCAGTTTACATTCCTACCAGGAGTGGATGAGTGTTCCCCTTTCCCCACAACCTCTCCAGGATTTGGTCTCTTTTGTTTACTTGATCTTGGCCAGTCTTATTGGAGTGAGATGATAACTTAGTGAGGTTTTAATTTGAATTTCCTTAATTATTAATGATGTTGAACACTTTTTAAGATGTTTTTTAGCCATCTTTACTTCCTTACTGGTGAAATCTCTGTTCAGCTCTTTACTCCATTTTTGAGTAGGTCATTTGTTTCGTTACTTCTTTGTTTTTTAAGTAGTCTATAAATTCTGGATGTTAATGCTCTGTCAGATGTATCAGTAGTGAAGGTTTCCTCCCACTCTGTGGGTTTCCTCTTCACTTCCTTGTTTTTTGTAGCTGTCCAAAAGCTTTTGAGTTTGATGAGTTCCCATTTGTCAGCTGTTGTCCTTATTTCCTGTGTTCGATTTAGAAAATCTTTTCCTGTGGCTGGAGAGATGGCTCAGCAGTGAAGAGCACTGACTGCTCTTTTAGAGGACCCAGGTTCAATTCCCAGCACCCACATGGCAGCTAATAACCGTCTTTAACTCCAGTTCCAGGGGAATCCAACATCCTCTTCTGAGATCTGTGGCATTGAATAAAATGGGTGCACCAACCTACATGCAGACAGTACATTCATACACATAAAATAATAATAAATAAAAATAAATAAAAAAGAAAGTCTTTTCCTATGCCTGTCTTATATGTTGCTGCCAACTTTTTCTTCTATCACCTTCAGGGTTTTTCTTCTATCACCTTCAGAGTTTCGGGTTTCAGGCTGAGATCTTTGATCCACTTGGAGTTTATTTTTGTACAGGGCAAGAGGTAGAAGTTTAATTTTGTTCTTCTACAAATGGTGATCCAGTTTTTCCAACACCATTTGCTGAAGATGCTATCTTTCCTCCTTTGACCCCTTTTTCAAATATGAGGTGGCTGAAGTTATATGAGCTCAAGTTTGGATCTTGAATTTTGTTCCATTGGTCAATGGGTTGGTTTTTGTGCCAGTATGAGGCTGTCTTTATTACTATAGCCCTGTAATATAGCTTGAAGTCTGAAAGTAATCCCCCCTGTATTGCGCTTTTCACTCAGGGTTGCTTTAGATATTGGGGTGTTGTTTTTTTTTTATTTTTCCATATGAATTTAAGGATTTTTTTCCAAGTCTGTGAAAAAGCTTGTGGAGATTTGGATTGGGATTGCATTGAAACTGTATATTAATTTGGGTAGAATGGACATTTTTACTATATTAAATTTTCTAATCCATGAGCATGGGCAGTCTTTCCATCTTTTGGAAATCTCATTCCTCAGGGTTTTAAAAATTTTGTTATAGAGGTCTTTGTTGTCTTTGGTTAGGTTTATTCCCAGGTATTTTTTTATTTTATTTATTTTTGTATGTGTATGAATGTACTATCTGCATGTAGGTTTGTGCATCCATGTCGTGCAACGCCACGGAGGTCAGTACAGGGTGTCAGGTTCCCCTGGAACTGGAGTTAAGACAGTTCTCAGCCACCATGTGGGTGGTGGGGATCAAACCCCAGTCCTCTATAAGAGCAGTGGTCAGTGCTCTTAACTGCTAGGCCATCTCTCCAGCCCCCCCCCCCCAGGTATTTTTTTGAGGTTATTGTGATTGAGAAGGTCTCCTTATATTCCTTCTCCAGTTGCTTAATATTGGTGTAAAGAAAGGCTTCTGATTTTTCTTGGTTTATTTTGTATCCTGCCACTTTATGGAAACTTTTAATCATTTCTAGGAGTTTTCTGGTGGAGTTTTTAGCATTCCTTAGGTAAACTGTCATATCATCTGCCAAAAAGGAAAAGTTTTATTTCCTCTTTTCTGATTAATACTCCTTTAATTTTGCTTTCTTGCTTTACTGCCCTTGCAAGCATTTCAAGCACTATATTGAAGAGGAGTGGCTATAGTGAGCAGCCTTGCCATGTTCCTCCCTTTAAGGGGAATGCTTCTAACTGTTTTCCATTTAGGATGGTTTTGGCTGTGGTTTTCTTGTATATGGCTTTGATTACATTGAGGAATGATCCCTCCAGTCCAATTCCCTCTAGGACTTTAAGCATGAAGGCATGCTGGATTTTGTCAGAGGCTTTTTCTGCATCGATTGAGATGATCATGTGGTTTTTGTCTTTCAGTCCATTTATGCATTGTGTGATATTTATTGATTTACACATGTTGAACCATCCCTGCATCTCTGGTATGAATCCAACTTGGTCATGGTGGATGATTTTCTTGATGTGAGTCTGTATGCGATTTGCCAGAATCCTGTTTAGAATTTTGGCATCTGTGTTCATTAGGGAGATGGGTCTATAAGTCTCCTTTTTAGTTGTATCTTTTTGATGTGGGTCTATATCTGATTTGCAAGTATTTTGTTGTGAATTTTTGCATCTGTGTTCATTAATGATATGGGTCTATAGTTTTCTTGCTTGAGTCTTTGCCTGGTTTTGGTATTAGAGTGATGCTGGCTTCATAGAAGGAATTTGGGAGATTTCCCTCTGTATCCTTCTGAAAAGTTTGAGTAGTAATGGTTGTAAGACCGCTTTAAATGTTTTATAGAATTCTGCTGTGAAACCATCTGGGCCTGGGCTTTTTCTAGTTGGGAGGCTTTTATTACATCTTCAACTTCTTCAAGTATTATGGCTCTGTTTAAGCTGTCAATCTATCCTTGGTTAAGCTTTGGTGAATCTCAGGATTTCAGATAGTCATCTATTTCTCTTAGGTTTTCAAATTTAGAAGGCACAGGTTTATGATGTAGTCTCATATGATTGTCTGGATCTTTTCCTTATCTGTTGTGATGTTTCCCCTTTCATGATGAATGCTATTGATTTGAAGTTGTTCTTTCTTTCTTTTGGTTAACTAGGCTAGAGGTCTGTCTATTTTGTTTATCTTTTCAAAAAACCAGCTTTTGGATTCATTGATTTTTTTTTTTTTTTGTATTGTTTTCTTTGTATTTTGCTGACTTCTGCTCTGATTTTTGTTATTTCTTCCTGTCTGTTGGGTTTAGGGTTCATTTTTTGTTGTCTCTCAAGTGTATTTAACTGTAGTGTTAGATAATTTATTTGTTGTCTTTCTGTTTTTTTTTTTTTTTTTATAATGTGGGAACTTAGGGCTATAAGTGTCCCTCTTAGGACTGATTTTAACGTTTCCCACAGTTTTGTTGTGTTGTATTGTCATTTTCGTTTAGTTCCAGGAATGGTTTTATTTCATTCTTTGTTTCTTCTCTGACCCACCCATTATTCAGGATTGTGTTATTTGGTCTCTATGTGTTCTTAAGTTAGTAGAGCTTATACTGGTTTTAATATTGAGCTGTATTGCACTGTGGTCTGAAATAATTTCAATCCTTTTGTATTTGTTATTTCTTTTGTATCCCAGTATGTGGTTATTTTGGAGAATGTTCTGTGGGGCACTGAGTAGAATGTATATTCTCTGGTGTGTGGGTGGAATATTCTGTAGATATCTGTGAGGTCCATTGGGTATATTATATTGTTCAGTTCTGATGTCTCTCTGTTTATTTTTGGTCCAGTTGACCTAACTAAGAGACTTGGTGGGGGTATTAAAGTCTCCCACTATTAGCATGCTGGGATTATGTCTTGAGGTCCTGAAGGATTGTATTTATAAAGTTCAGTGCACCAGAGTTTGGGGCATAAACAATTAAGATTGTGAAATCTTCCCAGTTAATTTTTCCATTGATAAGGTTATAATGGCCTTCTTTGTCTTTTCTGATTAATTTTACTCTGAGGTCTATTTTAGATGATATTAGACTAGCAACTCCTGCTTGCTTTTTGGTACCATGCACTTGGAATATTTCTTTTCCATCTTCTCACTCTAAGGTGGTGTTTATCCTTCAGGGTGAGAAGGGTTTCTTGTAGACAGCATATAGATGGATTCTGTTTCATAATCCATTCTCCCAGTCCATGTCTTTTGATTGGGGAGTTTAGACTATTAATATTTAGGGTTATTATTGAGAGATGTGTGTTGTTTCCTTTCAACTTATTTTTCATTTGCATTCTTGGTCTAGGTATTTATTTACTCTGTTATCCTTTTTTTAATTTCTCTTTTTGGGTTGCTTGAGGATATTTGCTCCTTTCCTCTGTTCTTTGAATTGCTTTAAGTATTTTCTGAAGTGGTGGTTTTTTGACATCTGTTCTTTCATTTGGTTTATGTCATGAAAGATTTTTCTTTCTCCAACTATAATTGACATTTTTGCTGGGTATAGTAATCTGGGTTGGAATCTAAAGTCTTTCAGCACTGGGAATACTTTAGACCATGGTTTTCTTGCTTTCATAATTTGCATTGAGAAGTTAGCTGTAATTCTGATGGGTGTCCTCTTATATGTAACTTGTTGTTTTTCTCTTGCAGCTTTCAGTATTTTGTCTTTGTTTTCAGCATCTAGTGTTTTAACTATGATATGGCATGGGGAATTTCTTTTCCTTTCTTCTTGTTTGTAAGATTCTTAAGACTGTACTCCATCTAGTCCCTGAGCCATTACCCACAAATATTTGCATGTATGGACATTTAGTATATCCAGAATCAATAATGCTTTAGCACCAACATCTGCAGATATGACACTACAATCTTAGCTGTCTTGTAATTACAAAAGTAAGGGAAATACTCTGATGTTAATCAATTGATTCCCTTTCACCTGGAAGCCCGAACTGTATAATTTTCCTTAACATCGTCATATTTATTAAAACAACTAGTATATAGTGAATGCTTAAATTTAACCAGCAATTACTAAGTACATTGAAAGTTTAGATGATTAAAATATCAGGGCTGAAGAGGTAGCTCAGTGGTTCAGAGCAATGGCTGCAATTTGAGAGGATTAGGGTTCAATTCGTAGCCCCCACATGGTAGCTAACAAGTATCTGTAACTCCAGTTCCAGGGGAATTTAATGCCCTCTTTTCACCTCTATGGACATTGCACCATATGGATGCATTTATAAACATGCAAACAACAAACTCATACAAATAAAATAAAAATAATAGTCCCACCACTCTAGTGGCAGAGGTAGGCAGATCTCTATGAGTTCAAAGCCAGCCTGGTCTACAGAGCAAATTCCAGGCCAGCTAGGACTAAAGGGAGACCCCATCTCAAAAAGAGAGAAAAATAAATAAAAAATAATATAATAAATAAAATAAAAAAGAAATTAAAATATCAACCATATTTCAGTATTAAAGAAAAAAATAAAAACCATCTAAAGTTTGATATGGTTCCTCAAACAATAAAGTGCTTGTATAGAGAAACCAAAGTGAGTAATTTCTATTTTACACATAATCCCATTTGTTTTTTCTTATTCAGCCCTTAGAGATATTCCCTAACTGCTTTCATCCTCCACTGCTCATCTTTCTCATCTCTCTTCCATCTTATCTTCATATTTAACCTGTGTAATGGTGGGTAAATTATTTGACTTCAAAGTAATGAAATTTTTCTCATTATATTGTTAGAATTGTTACAGTGATATTTAACAATAAAAATAGTTACAGGAAAGGTATTCTCTTCCTGAGGGTCTGTTCCTCATACAACAGTTTGATGGTAGGAGATGACTTATGGATTCATTAGTGGAAAGCCTCTGCTTTGTTGTTGTAAGAGTTGTTTATCCACTTTCAGGGGTGATTGCTTACCATGCTTAAGGAAAGAGAGGAAGAAAGCATAGGGAATTGTCATGTTAACAAAATATCATCAGATTCACAAATGATGAACATTTACATTTCAATGTCCAGAGTTGCTGCATGAGAAGCTCAGTAAAGGAGGAATGTTCAACAGAGAGTGCCCCCAAACAAAATTAGAGTATTCTTGGTTTGAAAAAAAAATATGAAATCAGATATTGACTGGACACCTAGTTGTGTGTTTCATACTACCTTCAGGGTACACTATTTCTTCATGATAAAAAATGAGCTACAGCATTTTCAAGATTGCCTGGGTAATTTAAATAATCCTCTCTTCCTCCTTCGTCCCTTTAAACTCCGTTTTCTGCCCAACTCATATTCAACTCTTCTGAGTGAAGCCCCCATCATGCTCTGCTGCTCTGATTCGCTGACCTCCATTCTTAGGAGTGTGACAAGCAAAGTTTATATGCACAGAGAGCAATAAACCTTCCTTACTATGAAGAGCAAAAGATAGTTATTATGAAAATCCCATTTTTGTTTTCTTGTAACACACTGGAAGGGAAAAAATGGCCAAGGAGAGATCAGTTTATAATGATCCTTTATTTAATTCCTTTAGTTAGCAGATCAGAGTTAAAATTTGTTCTTCCCCATTGGCAAGGTGAGGTACAGACTTGCATAATAAGACATATTAAGGTCATCCTCAGTGCTGTTAAACTTGGGAAACAGAAGCTTTTTGAAGTCTATAATTAATAAGCACTATGTTAATTAGGGCACTTCAATCTTAGAGGTTCTCTTCTTAAACTTGGGTGAGTCTTTGATGTACAGAATCAGGGGAGTTCTCTTTGACTACTTTTTGTTGTAAATTCCAGTTAAGCAAAATGATTGTCTGTTACTACATGACTGGCTTCTTATGCAAATACCCTACTTTTGATTGTCTGTTACTACATGACTGGCTTCTTATTCAAATACCCTACTTTAAGGATGTCAGATTAGCCAGTGTCATCAACTAAAGATAAATCTCCTATCATTTTTCAAGGCCGTATTCCCTTTCCCATTCATTCTTTTTATTTTTATTTTATGTGTACGTGTGTTTTGCCTTCATGCATTTGAGTGCACCATGTATCTGCACTGCATGTGGAGGTCAGAAGAAGACATAGAATTCCCCTAACCAATAGTGATGGACTGTTAACTAGCCATAGTATGGGTGCTGTGAATTAAACTCATCTCCTTTGGAAGATTCGCCAGTGCTCTTCAACTCTGAGCCATCTCTTCAGCCCTGTCACTTTATTTTTGAGGGGATACCTTTCACTGGACATGGACTTCAATGATTAAATGAGGCTGGCTGGGCAATGAGATTTGCAGATCCACCAGTCCTTACCCAGTGTCAGATGTTATAGTTATAAATTTGTGTCCCTACATGGATGATTTCATGCGTGCATGTAAGCCCTTTACCAACCAATCCTTCTCACCAGTTCCACTCACCTCTTGATTTTTACCTTTAAGCTTTACGATTATCTTCTGTCTAAAGGGAATTTAGCAGTCTCTAATATGTAAATAAACCATAGTCAAGTGAAATATATTGATAACATAGTAATGATACCAACCTAGACAACTTGGTTTTGGTCTTCTTCCTCAAACCAAAGACTCTAACAAATTTCTTCAAATATTGTGTCATTTTTTAGATTGTGTTTTTCAATCATTCAACATAGCTTTGTCCACCTTCTTAGAAATAATTTGTTTTTATTTTGGGAGTATTGCTTATTCATTTTTCTTTTTCATTTTATCTGTGACCATTCTTTGTATTTACCAGTTTACCCTTGGGATTAGAGTTCAACCATTTATCCCCAGCTTTGAAAAGGAAAACAAGAACCAGTTTATAGACTCTCTATCTGGCTTTAACTAAGTCATGACTATTTTTGCCCATTGTGAATAAAATTAAAATAAGAAACCACGTATAAAATGTGTGTGGGTGTGTGAAAGCACTGGACAGCAAGTAGTAAAAAGCTATGTTTTAAAGAACAGAATAATACCTTCTTTAAAATTCATTTTGGCATCTTCCATAATGAATTACAAGCAAGCACAGATTCATAGTTTAAAACTGTTAAAGTTACTAGTATTGGGGAAATAATGTTACAGAGAAGAAACAACAAAAGTATGAATAAGATTCACTTCAAGCTTGTCATCCTCAACTGTATAAGCCTATGATGGAAGAGTGTAGAAGGATTAGCAACACAGCATCAGGAATGAATAGGGACCAGAGAAGTTACTGACCATGTTAGGAAGTCATTATATAAGGTTCAGGGGATAAGGAAAAAAAAAAACATTTTAACTTAATGATGTGTTGGTAAAAATGCTCCAACTGATACCCAATGAGAAAAAATAGGGGAGATATAGAATGCAGAGTAAAGACATATGAGAAATAGTGGCATGGTCCAAAAATGAATAGAAAATAGATATTTAAAAGTATTGCCAGCAATGTTGCCAATGAAAGTTGGCAGCACAAGACACAAGAGACTTTAAAAGACAGATAAATTCTGAGAGAGCAAGCGGTATACCTAGGCATATCACATTAAAATTATTCAAAACCAGATATAATAGGGGAAAAAAAATCTTTAAACCACCCCTTAAAGACAGGGAAGCTCACAGAACATTCCTGCCAGTGGAAAAAAAAAATGATTGCTACTTCTCAGCTGAATTGTGGATACACAAGCAAAGTAAGTTGAAAAGCTCAAAATAATGAGGGAAACTTTTTAACCTACAGTAAAAAAAATAACAATAAAGACAAGGTGGCACAGACTCTATGTTCTGCATGCTGATGCACAAACTACTACTCTGGTTAAAGTGAACTGGGGCTGATCATTCTCTAGAGAGTCTGTGAGCATTCTTATTTACCCATAAAGTTACATTTGGTGACTTTCTGCACTTTCAACTTGATAAAACTATTTTCATATTTTTTTCACATGATAACAAAAGCCTCTTTTTATTTTAGTTTTTATGTGTATGGGTGTTTCACTGCTTGTATCTATGTGCTTCATATACAATGAACCGCCCATGGAAGTCAGAAAAGGCCATGAGATCTACTGGAACTACAGTTACTAGCAATTGTAAGCTGCCTTGGGGTGGGGGTGTGACACCAGGAGCCTAACCTGTGTCTCTTGCAAGAATAGCAAGTAGCTGAACAACTGAGCCATCTGACTAACTTACCTGATTTCTTGTTTAAAATCCTTCCCCTGTCTATGAGTAGGGACTCCCTTGGCCTAGCTCCTTAAGTTATACTACTCCACAAGCAATATTAACATGTCAAAAATAAAATATTTAGCCAGGCATGTTGGCACAAGCCTTTAATGCCAGCATTCAAGAGGCAGAGGCTGGCAGATCTCTGTGAGTTCAAGACCAGTCTGTTCTACATAGCAAACTCCAGGCCAGCTGGGACTAAATGGACAGCCCCCCACCAAAAAAATAAGTAAAACATTTCAGGTAATATCTGATTTAGAAAGTGTTTTCTTACCCTTATATCCTGTTAGTGTGTTGCCCATGTTTTCTTCTTATTTATTTATTTATTCATTCATTCATTGGTCTTTTTGAGAAAGGGTCTCCCTGAAGCCCCAGTTGTTCTGGAACTCACTATGTAGACCAGGCTGGCCTTGAACTCACAGAGATCCACCTGCCTCTCCTTCCAGAGTACTGGAATTAAAGGCATGCACCACCATACCCAGCTTGCCTATGTTTTCCTCTAACAATTTCAGATCTTTAGGTTTCACTTTGATAGCTATTCAGAGAGATATTTCACATCAAACTCGGACCTTCACACATAACTGCACATATTTGAAAAAAATCTACACACTCAGTTGTAGGTTTTAATTCTCCTCTCTTGATAATTGATAAAATAATTAGACCAAAGAAATCTATCAGAATATCTGAGACTTGGGGCTGGAGAAGTAGCTCAATGGTCAAGAGCACTTGCTACTTTTACAGAGGACACAGGTTTGGTTTCCAGAACCCAAATATTGGCTAAAAAATTTTGTTCAAAGATACATTCGTATTCTCTCTATCTCTTGTTCCACTTTAGAATCTTAGGGGTGGCAGGTCCATTTTAGGTTTTTTGTTTGTTTGTTTGTTTGTTTGTTTTGATATTTTTGAGGCAGGGTCTCCCTTTTAGTACCAGTTGTCCTGGAGCTCCCTCTGTAGACCAGGCTGGCCTTGAACTCACAGAGATCCACCTACCTCTACCCCTGGAGTGCTGGGATTAAAGGTGAGTGCCACCACACCCAGCTTCTTTTTTAGTTTTTTTTTTCTTTTGTTTAGTATTTTTGGGAGGGTCTATTTTAGATGTGTCACTTCAGATGTGCCACTTCACAGACACTTAACCTCTGTGTATGACAAGTTGTACAACTCTGAGGTAGTCTCTGTCTTTTGAAAAAAAAGTTTTAGTGAGCAATGACTGGGATACTTGTCCATAAATATAAGGCCCCAATCAGCAGAAGGGGCTTTGGACGCAGATTACTTCTGAGTGAGAGGCAGTTGATCTTTAAGTGCGTGACACTAGTTAGGCTTACTAGACCATAGTGGATGAAGTCACACTGAAGGACATCTGGGTACACCAACTTGACTTGATAGCCATTAACATAAATGATAGCATGTATGAGATCCAGATGGGTTCAGGGATTCAGGACAGTAGGAATGAGGGAGGGAGTAAAAGATGATTAAGATGTTGTGTATGGGGGCTGGTGTCATAGCTCAGTGATTAAGAACACAAGATACTTTTGCAGATAACCCAAGTTTGAATCCCAACCTCCACATGGCAGCTAACTCTCTAACTCCAGTTCCAGGAAATCCTGTGCCCTCTTTTGACTTCCTTGGGCATTGCACGACAGGGATGCACTTACATACATGCAGGCAATACAGCCATATACAAAGAAATAAAAAATAAAACATAAGATGTGTATGAACTACCCAAAAATTCAATGAAAATATACAAAAGGAATATGTGAGGCTTGAATAACATGGTAAATCAAACTGACCTAATACAATTGTTACTCAGTAGTTGTGCAAGATTAGTTCCTGTCTCTAAAAATCTTCTCAAATCCTTTTTATAAAACAGTATAAAATAGGGGCTAGAGAAATGGTTCAGTATGTAAGAACACTGGGTGTTCTTGGAGGAGACCTGGGTTCAAATCCCAGATCCCACATGCCAGCTAATAATATTCTGTAACTCCAGTTTCAAGAGATCTGATGCCCTCTTCTGTCTTCCATGGACATTGTGCAACACCAATGCACTTATCTTCAGGCAATTCATGCATACACATTAAATAAAGTATTTTTAAAAGTTAAAACATTTAATGACATTTTCAGAGATCTAAATATATCCACCTGGATGTTTAAAATAATCTCTAAACTACTTATAACATCTAATACAATATAAATTTTATCAGTTGTTAACTTGTCTTATTTTGTGAATAACAACAAAAACGTTTATATGTTTAATATGGGTAAATGATGGCTTGAAGGTGTTTTAAAAAACTTGGCAAGCAGCTGATAAGATTTCAGAAATGATTGGAACCCAGGTACTCAGACCTCATCAATGGATTACCGCTGGTATGGATTTATATTAAGAAGGATGATATGTTTGGAAAGTAATGGAAATGAGAAGCTGGCTGCCAGGCTGGAAGAAGTAGGTTGGTAAGAATGTGCCCTGGAAAGATCCTCTTCCTACAGCTTCTTTTCTGTTTCTCATCAGGGACTAGTTCCACTTCACCATAATGAACAGCTCTGATATTACAATCCCATCAACTGTGTTCTTCCTTCTGGTCCACAGCAAGGAATCAAGCCAGGTATGGACTTCACCATGTGAAAATATGAGTCGAATTAAATCCTCCTTTCCTTAAGTTATTTTCTCAAATGTCCTGTTATGTTATAAGAAATTTGACCAAGATAAGGCACAAATCTATTCCTAATATTATTGATCTTCTGTTGGCTAAACCTATGAATGAAGAACCCACAGATAAAAGACCACCTATGGAAACTTACGTGCAATCTGTATGCAACACCTACAGAATACACGTTATCATCAATTTCTGGGCGGGAAATAAACCTTGTCCTTGTAAATAAATCAAGGCTGAAGAGCTTTCACAGAGACAGAAACAAGTAAATTCTATTGCTGACATGTCAAAAGAGGAGCACAAAATCAGAAACGTCCCAGTGTTTGAAAGGCAAATAACCCACTTCTATGTAATCCATGATATAAGAATTCATAATAGAATCCCTGACATATTTTAGGTGTAATTATAATGTAAATATAATTTATCAAATCATGTGGAATGCATATAAAGGAATACATAAGGTAAATTTATAGCTTTGATACAATGTATTCAAGTTGAAGGATTAATAGCTTGTAACCATTGATTAAAGCTAGAAAAGAATGGCAAATTATACATGCACATAGAAGAAAGAGAAAAGTAATATACACGCAAAGCATAAATCCATGACATAAAAATATAAGCATAATAGATAAAAATAGCAAACATTTGTTCTGTGAAAAGATTCTCAACTGGCATTGTCCAAATAAGAAGGAAATAGAAAGAACACAAACTACATGTATATGTGTAAATGAAATTGCAAAAAAGAAAACCAGTTCTGTACACTGTATTATATATTTTTGGACTTTTTTGATACAGAGTCACTCTGTAGCTCCAGCTGCCCTGGAACTCACTATGTATACCACGCTGGCCTTGAACTCATAGAGATCCACCTGCCTCTGCCTCCCAAGTGCTAGGATTAAAGGCGTGCACCACCACACTTGCCTCAATATATTTTAAGTTGTTGAGGAAGTGTTAAATGGGACAGTCTGTGCTATCTGACATGGTTACTGCTGTTATCTATGTGGGCATTTCATTGCAGCATTCTTCACATTACTAGGTATATCAGAGACTGGTGAGTTTTGAACAGTTGTAGCCTGACTATCTCCCATAGTGCCTCATACCACATTTATCTATGTCAGGACAACCTTCTGGGTAATCTGCTCTATGTATCGTTGTATTCTCAGTACTGTACAAGTGCCTGGTCTGATGATTTACACTGTGTGTGTTGTAAACTTCACAAATAGTGAACAATTTCTGTTAATCTGTAGCTGCTTTTATCTCTAACACTACCAGTTGAATAATCCCTCCCAGTTTAGCCAATGGTAAGAAGCATTAAGGGTACATATTTGGTGCACAGATTATCACTGTCAGTTTATATATGGGAGGTCTTGTTTGCAGTCAATTATTAATCAATCTATAATTTGTTTAGTCTCTATATCAATTTATTCCACTTTTTCTCTCCCTTTCTTTGTCCCATATTTTTTATTCCTTCTCTATTTGTAGATTTTATAGATATAATATTCAGCCAATTTTGGAAGCAGCACCCTAGGTGGTGTGTTTAATTATCATAACTCTACTTGTCCCATTTCTTCATCTCTCATTCTGACTAGATCAACCAGTCATCCTACTTACTTTTAAGACTGAAAGTTTGAAAATAGGTCAGAGAAGACATTCAAGATAATTTCAGTGACACTAAAAGTTAATCAGAAATACTTCCATTGAATGAATTGTGTGTATGTGCATGTGTGTGTGTGTGTGTGTGTGTGTGTGTGTGTGTGTGTTTATCTGCAGAAGAGTTTGAAGTTAGGAAGTAGAATTCATTGATAATTTTAAGTGTTATGAGAGAAAATTAAACTGATGGCCCAAACCTGTATTCATAGCTACTTCACAGGCTGAAGGAGCTGAACTTTAAGGATTATCCAGATTACTGAATAAATTCAAAGCCATCCTCTCTCTAACTTAGAAAGACCCTTCCTCAAAATAAAAAGTGAAATGAGCACTGGGGATGTATATCATTGGTACAGCGCAGCATGCATGATGTCCTGTGTTCAATCCCCAGTTCCCTTTCTTAGTGCCAAAAGAAGAAAGAAAATGAACATACACCCACTTTGTAAATATTATACAGCATTTAATGAATGCAATTTCCTATTATTAGATACACAAAATTACCACCACAGTATCTCTGCCTATGAGGTGACGTTGTTGGTTCAACCCTTACAACACCAGTAAAGATGTTTTCAAGAAGTTTCTGAGTGCCTGGTTCATCATCTCTTATGGTCTTATATAAGCAGAAAGAAGGGAAAAGAGAAACTATGATGACACCCTTTTATTGAAGATGTGTATAATTCATTTCTTTGATATTTTTCTCAACATATATTAAGCTCAATGCTCTGGGCAAAGCTATGGTTTCATAGTAATAAAAATTAAAAATATAATCCTGTTTGTTCTGGAATACCAACTAGAATTTATAATCTATTATAAAAGAAAGATACTTTTAAGTTCATATATCTTTTGATGAGAATTCTGTAAATTATGTTCAATATTTCAAAAGGCAGTGACAAGCTTGTGTGCTGCTAAATGAGCTCATTTTAACACACAATTTAGCTTCTCCATCAGTGATGGTCGAGACACATAGTTGACTTCTACCTCCTTTTCCTCCTCAAATAGTTGAATGAATTCTATTCTTTTATTTGCAAGGAATGAGTTTAGAAAAACAAAGGTTTTCAGTGACACGTTGTGACTGGATCCTCTCAGGGACATGTCAGTTAATGCACAAGGACAATTTCCAAAGCCAAAATACTTTGAGTGTCAATGTATCTCTGCCACCAGTAGTTGTAAAAAAGCCAGCTCTTGGCTTCCTACTGTTGTGAAACAAGAATCTCATCGCAGTTAGCTTCTTTGCAGACAGACAATAGAAATAGATGTGAGCATGTTAAAAAGGAGAATGAGTGTATCCAAGTAGGCGTACGTGTGACTTTTTTTCTTCTTCTTCTTTTCTGGCTCTGCTTAAGATACGTGACTCTTGAGAACACCAGAAATAGCATATCTGATCAGATAGCTGCATTCCTGTTCTACAGGAAACAAGGGACATAAGTTACATTGCTTTACAATTCCAACTAGGTACAGGACTTCTTTAAAAGCATATGACTGTAAATAATATTCAAGAGGAAATAAAGTTCCAGTGGCATTTTCTCCTATGCAATGCGCCGCTGGCTCTGTTTCAGGATGCTTGGGAGCAGGTCATGATCTATGCATACTATGGATGGTGGTTAGTATTGGTCAGGTTCGTATTTTATTTTCTATATCTATTGAAAGAGACATATATCCAAGCATGGTACTTTTGGCAAAAAAGCAACACATTCCTTGTTTATTTCCGAATTTCCATTCCAAAGTAAAACTGTAGCATGACTTAGAATTTCAACATGGCCTGGAACCTTATAGTAGTTGACAAGGTCAAGTTCAAATGTACACAGCTACTACCTGTCAAAGATAGAGGAAGATGACCTAAAAACTGCTTCCTTTCTCTGTAACAGAGTTGAGTGTTTCCAAATGACTAGACATCCAGCCTGCCGTGCTTATGCATCAATGTAGAGGGGAAATTTATTCACCAGTGAAGGCTGATGCATCCTATGCACTGTACCAGGAAGTGTGAGAGTAAAAAAAAAAAACCTATTGAAGTTTCTATTATAATACACTTACATTCCAGTTAGCATTCCTCAGTAACATACTAGAAACACACACATTAATATAATATAATATAATATTAGTATAGTATAGTATGATATAATATAATATAATATAATAAATACTGTAGAGAAAAGAGGCAATTCAGAGATTGCTATTACTGTGAATACACCACATAGAAAGGAAGTTAAAATAAGGCCTTTCATAGGTAGTGATATTTGACTGAATATATTTAAAGATGAAAGAAGCCTGCCACATAAATAACAGGGCCAAGAAGTCAAAGCAAATTGCCAAGATCATGAAACAAGCAGAAGCTCACTGAGCAGGTTGACCAGGGTGTTTGGGGTACATGGTAGGAGTGGAAAGAGAATAAATGGCAAGTGAGGACTTGACAAAGCCAAGATAATTAAGAGTCCGTTGATTATATACAGTCTACTGTCAATAAGGTATACAAAATCTTAGTTTTTGTTATTATATATATATATATATATATATGCATGTGTGTGTGTGTGTGTATGTGCCATATATACATGATAAAGTTGTCTTCCCCAATGTATAGGATGTATTTTATTTTATTGAGGATGGGGTAGAATATCTGCCATTTAAGAAAATGGAACAGAAAATTTAAAAACCCAAGAAATGGGGGAAAAATCAGTGCACAAGAATCGGGCTGGTGAAGCCCAGCGCCACACTGAAGTGGGCTCAGTGGTTTCGGAGGGAAGAAGCCTTACTCCCTGCACATTCCGTCATGCTCCTACATAAGTCCAGCAGTGGAAACACTGAGTTCTTCCTGCCTTGTCAAGGGGACTCGGGATTCGGGCAAGGGAAATGCTTCAACCCAGAAGAAAACAGCTGTTAGTGTCTGTCCTGAGTGGGGCCTATTCAGTCAAGAAGCAGTCTGGATGTGCCTGGTCCTGGTTGCCTCATGGAAACGTGTGGTAGGTGGCTCTCAGGAAAAAGTACCAAGTGTCGATTGTCCACATGGCAGCTTTGCATAGGGAGGTAATACTCTGAATTAGAACTGAACTGCCTTCTACACGTTAACCAATGCAATGATGAGGGTGGCCAGTACAGGCCAAGTAAATGGTGGGTAGCGGAAAAGGGGATGTTTTCCTGCTTGGTGTTTCCTTTGCCCTTGAGCCACTAACACTGAACCAGAGGTCTCCACTGTTCTCAAAGAACCAGCCCAACTCTGCTGGCTTAGAGTTTGTTTCATCCCTAGCTGTGAGTGCTTTTTGGTCTGGAAAGTTGGATTGTCTCATCTTACCCATAGCTAGGAAATTCTCTCTGTAATTATGAATTTTCCTTGTTTTACCTGAGCTAAAAGAGAATGTCTTGATCACTAGAGTTTGTCAGTGTTGGGTTGTTTCCACTGTGAGGTTCTTAAAACTTTGTCACTTCATAATATTCAAACAACTTATATTAGACCCTTTCCATATGAAAGGTTTGTAGTTGAGACATTACATATATTTTACTTTTTATAATAAAAAATCATCTATACAAAAGAAAAAAATGAAAATAGTAGGTTGTTATAAAACTAAGAAGCAGTCCTAGAGTTTTAGTCAGATGCATTAATTTAATCAAACTAGCAAGAATAGGATGAAATGGTATAATAGAGTTAACGTGCAGCTTATACCTTGCAAAGTTGTACAAAATGATTAAGACATCCATGCAATGTTGTATTTGTATCCAAAACTGAACTTTCACCATGGAAAAGTACTACAACTTAGAGGCTCTGTAATTGCTTTCTAAATTTTTATTTTCTCTGACTTTTTTGATACAACTAGCCTCTCAAGCACTATAGTCAATGCTATAGAGCTATGTGAACATCTGTCCCACAACTCAGAATACAGAGGAAAACTGGCATAGCTGAAAGATTCTGGCATCTGAGAAGACCACCCACTAGAAAAGTAACTGAAAAAGTCAGTAACAAAATCTAGAACCTCTTCAGTATTTAGACCTAATTTTGAACTTCAGTGAAAAGAATGGCTTAGTAGAACCTCTCATATTTATAAATACACTCTGATCAAACTTATAACCAAACAGGAAAACAGTTTGGAGAATAGCAGTATATTTCAGGTACATTAACACAGAACAAAGATATTACATTAAACGAAACAATAATAACAGCAAAGTAGATTGAAAATCTCTTATACTAAGCTTAATGGTGCATACGTTTAATCTCAGGATTAGCAAGGCAGAGAGGCAAGTGGGTCTGTGTAAATTCAGAGAGAGCCTGGATTACACGGAATGTTCTGGAGTAGCCAGGGCAACTCACTATGTTCTTCTTTTAAAATTAACAAAAAACTGGTGCTGACGGTGGAGTCTTGCTTGACTCAGGGAGACCCGTATTTGCTTTATTGGTTTAGTGGCCTTTGGTAACACTCTCTGGCATTCCAGAGGCCATCTGTACACTTGCATGTGTGGTCTCAATACATCCCTCCCATGTTAACGTCAGGTCTTCGGCAGCAGGGTCTTATTGCCTCTCCTCCTGTAGGTATCCCAACTTAGAGGCAAGGAGCCCTTACCTTTTGTGGGGCCTTGGATCCCCTGGCCAACATCCACCTGGTAGAACAATCCATTGCTGATGTCAGAGCTCCTGTATTAATATATTTTGCCTGAGTGCATAGCCCTAGGACTTTAGTATTATATTTGGTTCTGAACAGAGAGTAATCCCTTCCACAGTTCCCATGTCTAGTAGTCAATTAAAGAAAGCAGTTTTACCGGTTTTATAAGAGATTACCTCTACAATAGTTGTCTCCAATTTACAGTTGGGGAGCGACCTCATCATTGTCATATTTCTCCTTGTTCTATGGGTGGGAAGGCAAGGAAGTCTCTCATATCAGAACCTTTGTGGCACCTAGAAGGTAAGTTTCATTAGGACTCATTATAACTAGTTGTTACATGTAGGATCCACAGAGGGGTTCGATGTTTATGGCAATCTGAGGCTTTTCTTCCTTTGAATGTTCAGACGGGTCAGCCTTTCCGTTGCCACTTTTTGGTACATCCTACTCAATGCAAACCTGTATCTTTTCTTTCTCAGCCGTTAAGTTGGTGACGTTTTGTCCTGTTGGAACAAACAAATCTTTTCCCATAGTTAGTTTTAAGATTTGAATTGCAAGGGTTTGATGAAAAGGTTTCATGTCTTTCTGTATCCCCCCCCCNATTGCTCAGTGATTAAGAACACAAGATACGTTTTGCAGATAACCAAGTTTTGCAATCCCAACCTCCACATGCAAGTAACTCTCTAACTCAGTTCCAGAACAATCTATGCCCTCTTTTGACCCTGGGCATTGCACGACATGATGCACTTCTACATGCAGGCAATACAGCCATAATACAAAGAAATTAAAAAATAAAAACATAAGATGTTGCATGAACTACCCAAAAATTCAATTAAGAAATTAACTAAAAAGGAATATGCTGAGGCTGGAATAACATGGTAATCAAACTGACTAATACAATTGTTACTCAGTAGTTGTGCAGATTAGTCCTGTCTCTAAAAATCTTCTCAAATCCTTTTTATAAAACAGTATAAAATAGGGCTAGAGAAATGGGTTCAGTATGTAAAGAACACTGGGGTGTTTCTTGGAGGAGACCTGGGTTCAAATCCCAAGATCCACATGCCAGCTAATAATATTCTGTAACTCCAGTTTCAAGAGATTGATGCCCTCTTCTGTCTTCCATGGACATTGTGCAACACCAATGCACTTATCTTCAGGCAATTCATGCATACACATTTAATAAGCAGTATTTTTAAAAGTTAAAACATTTAATGACATTCAGGATCTAAATATATACACCTGGATGTTTAAAAATAATCTCTCAAACTAACTTATAACATCTAATACAATATAAATTTTATCAGTTGTTAACTTGTCTTATTTTGTGAATAACAACAAAAACGTTTATATGTTTAATATGGGTAAATGATGGCTTGAAGGTGTTTTAAAAAACTTGGCAAGCAGCTGATAAGATTTCAGAAATGATTGGAACCCAGGTACTCAGACCTCATCAATGGATTACCGCTGGTATGGATTTATATTAAGAAGGATGATATGTTTGGAAAGTAATGGAAATGAGAAGCTGGCTGCCAGGCTGGAAGAAGTAGGTTGGTAAGAATGTGCCCTGGAAAGATCCTCTTCCTACAGCTTCTTTTCTGTTTCTCATCAGGGACTAGTTCCACTTCACCATAATGAACAGCTCTGATATTACAATCCCATCAACTGTGTTCTTCCTTCTGGTCCACAGCAAGGAATCAAGCCAGGTATGGACTTCACCATGTGAAAATATGAGTCGAATTAAATCCTCCTTTCCTTAAGTTATTTTTCTCAAATGTCTGTTATGTTATAGAAATTTGACCAGATTAAGGCACAAATCCATATTCTATATTATTGATCTTTCTGTTGGCTAAACCTAATGAATGCAAGAACCACAGATAAAAGACCACCTATGGAAACTTACGTGCAATCTGTATGCAACACCTACAGAATACACGTTATCATCAATTTCTGGGCGGGAAATAAACCTTGTCCTTGTAAATAAATCAAGGCTGAAGAGCTTTCACAGAGACAGAAACAAGTAAATTCTATTGCTGACATGTCAAAAGAGGAGCACAAAATCAGAAACGTCCCAGTGTTTGAAAGGCAAATAACCCACTTCTATGTAATCCATGATATAAGAATTCATAATAGAATCCCTGACATATTTTAGGTGTAATTATAATGTAAATATAATTTATCAAATCATGTGGAATGCATATAAAGGAATACATAAGGTAAATTTATAGCTTTGATACAATGTATTCAAGTTGAAGGATTAATAGCTTGTAACCATTGATTAAAGCTAGAAAAGAATGGCAAATTATACTGCACATAGAGAAAGAGAAAATAGTAATTATAACACGCAAGCATAAAATCCATGAATAAAAATATAAGCATAATATAAAATAGCAACATTGTTCTGGAAGATTCTCACTGGCATTGGCCCAATATAGAGAAGGAAATAGAAAGAACAAAATACAGTAAAAAGAAAAATCAAAAAAAAAAAAAAAGAAAACCAGTTCTGTACACTGTATTATATATTTTTGGACTTTTTTGATACAGAGTCACTCTGTAGCTCCAGCTGCCCTGGAACTCATATGTATACACAGGCTGGCCTTGAATCTCATATAGATCCACCTGCCTCTGCCTCCCAAGTGCTAGGATAAAGGCGTGCACCACACACTTGCCTCAAATATATTTTAAGTTGTTGAGGAAGTGTTAAATGGGACAGTCTGTGCTATCTGACATGGTTACTGCTGTTATCTATGTGGGCATTTCATTGCAGCATTCTTCACATTACTAGGTATATCAGAGACTGGTGAGTTTTGAACAGTTGTAGCCTGACTATCTCCCATAGTGCCTCATACCACATTTATCTATGTCAGGACAACCTTCTGGGTAATCTGCTCTATGTATCGTTGTATTCTCAGTACTGTACAAGTGCCTGGTCTGATGATTTACACTGTGTGTGTTGTAAACTTCACAAATAGTGAACAATTTCTGTTAATCTGTAGCTGCTTTTATCTCTAACACTACCAGTTGAATAATCCCTCCCAGTTTAGCCAATGGTAAGAAGCATTAAGGGTACATATTTGGTGCACAGATTATCACTGTCAGTTTATATATGGGAGGTCTTGTTTGCAGTCAATTATTAATCAATCTATAATTTGTTTAGTCTCTATATCAATTTATTCCATTTTTCTCTCCCTTTCTTTGTCCCATATTTTTTATCCTTCTCTATTTGTAGATTTTATAGATATAATATTCAGCCAATTTTGGAAGCAGCACCCTAGGTGGTGTGTTTAATTATCATAACTCTACTTGTCCCATTTCTTCATCTCTCATTCTGACTAGATCAACCAGTCATCCTACTTACTTTTAAGACTGAAAGTTTGAAAATAGGTCAGAGAAGACATTCAAGATAATTTCAGTGACACTAAAAGTTAATCAGAAATACTCTCCATTGAATGAATTGTGTGTATGTCATGTGTGTGTGGCTGTGTGTGTGGTGTGTGTGTGTGTGTGTTTATCTGCAGAAGGTTTTGAAGTTAGGAAGAGAATTCATTGATAATTTTAAGTGTTATGAGAGAAAATTAAACTGATGGCCCAAACCTGTATTCATAGCTACTTCAGCGAGGCTGAAGGAGCGTGAACTTTAAGGATTATCCAGATTACTGAATAAATTCAAAGCCATCCTCTCTTTAATTATGAAAGACTCCTTCCTCAAAATAAAAGTGAAATGAGCACTGGGGATGTATATCATTGGTACAGCGCAGCATGCATGATGTCCTGTGTTCAATCCTCCAAGTTCCCCTTTCTTAGTGCAAAAGAAGAAAAGAAATGAACATACACCCACTTTGTAAATATTATACAGCATTTAATGAATGCAATTTCCTATTATTAGATACACAAAATTACCACCACAGTATCTCTGCCTATGAGGTGACGTTGTTGGTTCAACCCTTACAACACCAGTAAAGATGTTTTCAAGAAGTTTCTGAGTGCCTGGTTCATCATCTCTTATGGTCTTATATAAGCAGAAAGAAGGTGAAAGAGAAACTATGATGACACCTTTATTGAAGATGTTATATTCATTTCTTTTGATATTTTTCTCAACATATATTAAGCTCAATGCTCTGGGCAAAGCTATGGTTTCATAGTAATAAAATTAAAAATATAATCCTGTTTGTTCTGGAATACCAACTAGAATTTATAATCTATTATAAAGAAAGATACTTTTAAGTTCATATATCTTTTGATGAGAATTCTGTAAATTATGTTCAATATTTCAAAAGGCAGTGACAAGCTTGTGTGCTGCTAAATGAGCTCATTTTAACACACAATTTAGCTTCTCCATCAGTGATGGTCGAGACACATAGTTGACTTCTACCTCCTTTTCCTCCTCAAATAGTTGAATGAATTCTATTCTTTTATTTGCAAGGAATGAGTTTAGAAAAACAAAGGTTTTCAGTGACACGTTGTGACTGGATCCTCTCAGGGACATGTCAGTTAATGCACAAGGACAATTTCCAAAGCCAAAATACTTTGAGTGTCAATGTATCTCTGCCACCAGTAGTTGTAAAAAAGCCAGCTCTTGGCTTCCTACTGTTGTGAAACAAGAATCTCATCGCAGTTAGCTTCTTTGCAGACAGACAATAGAAATAGATGTGAGCATGTTAAAAAGGAGAATGAGTGTATCCAAGTAGGCGTACGTGTGACTTTTTTTTCTTCTTCTTCTTTTCTCGCTTCTGCTTAAGATACGTGACTCTTGAGAACACCAGAAATAGCATATCTGATCAGATAGCTGCATTCCTGTTCTACAGGAAACAAGGGACATAAGTTACATTGCTTTACAATTCCAACTAGGTACAGGACTTCTTTAAAAGCATATGACTGTAAATAATATTCAAGAGGAAATAAAGTTCCAGTGGCATTTTCTCCTATGCAATGCGCCGCTGGCTCTGTTTCAGGATGCTTGGGAGCAGGTCATGATCTATGCATACTATGGATGGTGGTTAGTATTGGTCAGGTTCGTATTTTATTTTCTATATCTATTGAAAGAGACATATATCCAAGCATGGTACTTTTGGCAAAAAAGCAACACATTCCTTGTTTATTTCCGAATTTCCATTCCAAAGTAAAACTGTAGCATGACTTAGAATTTCAACATGGCCTGGAACCTTATAGTAGTTGACAAGGTCAAGTTCAAATGTACACAGCTACTACCTGTCAAAGATAGAGGAAGATGACCTAAAAACTGCTTCCTTTCTCTGTAACAGAGTTGAGTGTTTCCAAATGACTAGACATCCAGCCTGCCGTGCTTATGCATCAATGTAGAGGGGAAATTTATTCACCAGTGAAGGCTGATGCATCCTATGCACTGTACCAGGAAGTGTGAGAGTAAAAAAAAAAAAACCTATTGAAGTTTCTATTATAATACACTTACATTCCAGTTAGCATTCCTCAGTACATACTAGAAAACACACACATTAATGATAATATAATATAATATTAGTATAGTATAGTAATATATAATATAATATAATATAATAAATACTGTAGAGAAAAGAGGCAATTCAGAGATTGCTATTACTGTGAATACACCACATAGAAAGGAAGTTAAAATAAGGCCTTTCATAGGTAGTGATATTTGACTGAATATATTTAAAGATGAAAGAAGCCTGCCACATAAATAACAGGGCCAAGAAGTCAAAGCAAATTGCCAAGATCATGAAACAAGCAGAAGCTCACTGAGCAGGTTGACCAGGGTGTTTGGGGTACATGGTAGGAGTGGAAAGAGAATAAATGGCAAGTGAGGACTTGACAAAGCCAAGATAATTAAGAGTCCGTTGATTATATACAGTCTACTGTCAATAAGGTATACAAAATCTTAGTTTTTGTTATTATATATATATATATATATATATGCATGTGGTGTGTGTGTGTATGTGCCATATATACATGATAAAGTTGTCTTCCCCAATGTATAGGATGTATTTTATTTTATTGAGGATGGGGTAGAATATCTGCCATTTAAGAAAGTGAACAGAAAATTTTAAAACCCAAGAAATGGGGGAAAAATCAGTGCACAAGAATCGGGCTGGTGAAGCCCAGCGCCACACTGAAGTGGGCTCAGTGGTTTCGGAGGGAAGAAGCCTTACTCCCTGCACATTCCGTCATGCTCCTACATAAGTCCAGCAGTGGAAACACTGAGTTCTTCCTGCCTTGTCAAGGGGACTCGGGATTCGGGCAAGGGAAATGCTTCAACCCAGAAGAAAACAGCTGTTAGTGTCTGTCCTGAGTGGGGCCTATTCAGTCAAGAAGCAGTCTGGATGTGCCTGGTCCTGGTTGCCTCATGGAAACGTGTGGTAGGTGGCTCTCAGGAAAAAGTACCAAGTGTCGATTGTCCACATGGCAGCTTTGCATAGGGAGGTAATACTCTGAATTAGAACTGAACTGCCTTCTACACGTTAACCAATGCAATGATGAGGGTGGCCAGTACAGGCCAAGTAAATGGTGGGTAGGGAAAAGGGGATGTTTCCTGCTGGTGTTTCCTTTGCCTTGGCCACTCACTGAACCAGAGGTCTCCACTGTTTCAAAGAACCAGCCCAACTCTGCTGGCTTAGAGTTTGTTTCATCCCTAGCTGTGAGTGCTTTTTGGTCTGGAAAGTTGGATTGTCTCATCTTACCCATAGCTAGGAAATTCTCTCTGTAATTATGAATTTTCCTTGTTTTACCTGAGCTAAAAGAGAATGTCTTGATCACTAGAGTTTGTCAGTGTTGGGTTGTTTCCACTGTGAGGTTCTTAAAACTTTGTCACTTCATAATATTCAAACAACTTATATTAGACCCTTTCCATATGAAAGGTTTGTAGTTGAGACATTACATATATTTTACTTTTTATAATAAAAATCATCTATACAAAAGAAAAAAAATGAAAAATAGTAGGTTGTTATAAAACTAAGAAGCAGTCTAGAGTTTTAGTCAGATGCATTAATTTAATCAAACTAGCAAGAATAGGATGAAATGGTATAATAGAGTTAACGTGCAGCTTATACCTTGCAAAGTTGTACAAAATGATTAAGACATCCATGCAATGTTGTATTTGTATCCAAAACTGAACTTTCACCATGGAAAAGTACTACAACTTAGAGGCTCTGTAATTGCTTTCCTAAATTTTTATTTTCTTCGCTTTTTTGATACAACTAGCCTCTCAAGCACTATAGTCAATGCTATAGAGCTATGTGAACATCTGTCCCACAACTCAGAATACAGAGGAAAACTGGCATAGCTGAAAGATTCTGGCATCTGAGAAGACCACCCACTAGAAAAGTAACTGAAAAAGTCAGTAACAAAATCTAGAACCTCTTCAGTATTTAGACCTAATTTTGAACTTCAGTGAAAAGAATGGCTTAGTAGAACCTCTCATATTTATAAATACACTCTGATCAAACTTATAACCAAACAGGAAAACAGTTTGGAGAATAGCAGTATATTTCAGGTACATTAACACAGAACAAAGATATTACATTAAACGAAACAATAATAACAGCAAAGTAGATTGAAAATCTCTTATACTAAGCTTAATGGTGCATACGTTTAATCTCAGGATTAGCAAGGCAGAGAGGCAAGTGGGTCTGTGTAAATTCAGAGAAAGCCGGATTACACGGAATGTTCTGGAGTAGCCAAGGCAACTCACTATGTTCTTCTTTTAAAATTAACAAAAAACTGGTGTAGGTGGAGTCTTGCTTGATCAGGAGACGATTGCTTTATTGGTTTAGTGGCCTTGGTAACAACCTCTGGTTCCAGAGGCCCATCTGTACACTTGCATGGTGCAATCCCGTCAGGGGGGGATGTGTAGGCAATAGGGGCTGAGGAGCTCCTGTACAATCAGGGACGATCGTAGTGGGGGGATCGGCAGGGGTATAACGGGAGGTACTGGGGGGGTGAGGGCGGGCGGGGAAGGGGTTATCTAGAATGGGGAGGTAGCGTACCGGGGGGAAAAAGTAGGTTGGATTTATGAGGGGTTTTTTTTTTTTTTTAAATATTTATTTAATTTTCGGTCTTCGGCAGCAGGGCTTATCGCCTCTCCTCCTGCACCGTATCCCAACTTTGAGGCAAGGAGCCTTACCTTCTGTGGGGCCTTGGATCCCTGGCCAAGACTCCACCGTCAGCAAGCTACCTTCACCTGCCTGGAATACATGCGCAGAGGCAGCCATGTGCCTGTATATCCCAAAATTCTAAATTGGCTGTTGGCTCTCTCCTTGGAGGAATAACCCATGGCTGATGCAAACAAGCTTACATCCTCTACAGGTTAGGAGATTTATAAGCCACAGTAAGACCCTGTCATATTTATCAGGGGGTAAAAAATGTAATTCAACATATCATCCAAACATTGTGTTATGCCAAGTAACTACCATAACTATTAGTGCTGCTTAATACCTATATCAATTGCTTGTGCTTCATTAGTAGGATCAAAAGGTTACTCCTGAACAAACTGTCAGCCATGAAAGGAAACAGCAGGAATTGACCAGATCCAGTCAACAGCTCAGAGAGAGAGGATTTTATTCTCATCCACCTGTGCCCTTTTCTAAGCCTAGGGAAAATCTGCGGAAAAGGGTGGGCGGTAGAATGTAAAAGCTCATTGGGGTGATGGTGAAACTACAGCATGTAGTCTGGACACTCATTTGATCAACTTGATTGAACAAACAACCTGTCAACCCCCCACTGATGGTAGGACTGTGGGGTTGGGCACAACAGTCTGTATTGGTTTTGCATGAGGATGCTTATACTCTTGGATTATCACTTATGCTAAAAAAATGAAAAAAAACCTGAAAGATGTAGGACAGTTATGCAGAATACATGATCTGGATGTGGTGGGGGTGGGGGGGAAGGGAAAGGTAATATGCCTGATCTGAATTGGAAATGATGTACGAAATGCACAAACCATCAATAAAAATTAAATTAAAAAAAAATAAAATAAAATTAACAAAAAACATAAAATCACTTACAATAGTTTAGCTGAGCCTTATGATAATGGCAGTTGTGTGCGAATATATGTAAGTCCTGGGGAGCATGTTTAGTTTACAATGGAAAGATTTGAGCATTACACATTCTTTGTTCTTTTCCTTTGGGAAACAAGTTTCACATCCATTTAAATTTTGTCTTGATAGCCTGTTACTATGGTATTAATTTAAAATGTAGTTTTCAAAAGAAAAGGAGCTTTTTAAATGCTAGTTGTTTATTTATAGTTTGTATTGGGTTGGTCTCTATATTTTTTCTGAAATACACAAAATCACAGTGTAACACTTTCTTTTACTTGTAGGACAATTTAAAAGGAATTTAAGCTTAAATTTTTACTTCCAAATAAGTAGAAGTCTTAGTCCAGTCATAAAACGTTAAAGAGCAAAGTGTTTATTGGGTAAAATTTATTTAGCAGGTTCTCAACTCTGCCCAAGCTTTATCCACCAGTATAGGATATTTAATGGCTTAGTGAATTGTTTAGATTAATTAAATTTAGGTGTAGGTTTTGGTGGAAATGGTAATACAATTGAACTAATCGGGAATATAAAATGTTAATTGGTTTTATTTTAATTTGTATCGGGTTAAGGTATACAAATGGCCTATATTTTTTCTGAATAAAACACAATATAACATTATAACACTTTCTTTACTGTAGGACGAATTAAAGGAAACTAAGCTTAAATTTCCTTCCCAAATAAGTAGCATACAGTCAATGAGAACCAGTTTGGTATAAATAATGAAAGCTTATGCCTTGGCTCCTGTTTATGGGTATGTGTAATACAACTTAGGCATCTATAGGTCAAAACATAAAAATCTAACAAAAAAAAAAAAAAAAAAGGAGGGAGGTGGGAGGTGGGGTACTAGCCTTTCTGGGATACATGGGATACAAATGGAAAACTCTGTGTTTCAATCCTATTGATAAATTTTCAATTTTTCTGATCTTGAAAATAACAATGGGAGGAGAATTTTATGTTCCCACAGGTAAAAATCACCAATCTAAATGCCTGAAAACATACAACTTATGGCTGTGCAGGATGAACTGGGGAATGCCAGCAGAGAAGTTGACCCATCTGAACATTAAGGAATGAGGAACCTCAGACTGCCTGAGACACGGACACTGAGCATCTCTCTGAATAATATTGGGGTTGACTGTTAATAATGGACTCTAATGCTGAGAAACCTTCCTACCTCTCCCCTCCCACCTTTTTTGTTTTTTTTTTGTTTTTAGGAAAAAGAAAACAGGATGGTAATGAAAACACTCCCAAACTGTAAACTAGAGCCAATTGTTACAGTGTAATTTCCTATAAAACAGGACAACGCATTAATTGATTGATAGGATAGGAACTGTGAAAGTATTTCTCTATCTAGAGCCAAATTCAATAGTAAAGTGTTTATAAGTTGTGTAATTAAGCAAAATATATTACTACAAGAAAGCTCTGACTATCAGCAATGAATTATTTCTGCCTAGGAGATGTTGGCTAGGGGATTCAAACCCGCCCCCCCAAATTATAAAGGCCTTTTGCCTATAAGTGGGATATATGCAAGGAGAAAGGCAGTAAGTCCCTGTTGTCGAAGACCTGCTGTGAGCATGAAAAATGTTATGAGACGTCACTTGCTAGCGTACAATGGCCTCTGAAATGCTAGAGAACGTTACCAAAGGCCCACTATAGCAATACAGCAAAATATTGGTCTCCCTGAGAGACAAACAAGACTCCTCTGAAAATATCAGCTACACCTCAACAGCCGGAGATACTGTGCAACAGTGGCAGCCAAGTGCCTATAATATATCCCAAAACTATTTGGATATTAGCTCTCTCCTTGGGGAAATAACTCAGCGGATGCCACAAGCTTATGTCCTGTAGTGGTTAGGCGATGTTATAAGCCACAATAAGAACTTATCACCCTTTATAGAGAAACCCAGTTTGCGGATTAGCATACCATCCAAGATCTGTGTCTATGCTCACAGCTTAGCTGACACAATAAGTGGTACTGCTTAAAGCCTGTACATCCAATAGCTTAGCTTTGTTAGTATGACTGAAAAGGGTATCACTGGGAAAGCTGTCAATCCATGAAGGGAAACAAACTGAACAGACTGGAGTCCAAAATGACAACTCCAAAGAAATTAGACTGTTTTCTTCTCACCCACTTGTGCCCCTTTCCCAAGCCCAGGGAACAAACTGCGGGAAGAGAGCGTGGTAGATTGTAAGGGCTGTGGAAGATAGGGGTGAATCATGAGACTACAGGAATATAGTCTGGACACCTGATTGATCAACATGCCTGTGCATACAAGCTTCTCCAACTGGACTATGGGAATCTTGGGTTGTTCAAAATTTGGACATAGATACTTGCAAAATGCACCAATTACTTAATTGTATGACATACTGAGTAACATCAATGTTATCTGCAAACAACTGTGTCATTGTATTGTAGAATCCCTTAAAAAATAATAAAATAAAAATTAAAAAAAAAAAAGAAAAGGAGCTTTTTGATGAATGGAGGGAGATGCAATTCTCTGCAAATATAAGGATGCATACTTAGAATACACAAAGAAATCATGTTGGTCTAGAGAGGTGACAGAGGCAGGTTCTCTCTAGGGTCTGTGACCTGTCCAACCATGTGTACTTGCCTAGGGTTACTGTACCATGTATGAATTCCCTGCTACTAAACAGACCTGTCATTCAACTAATCAGCTGTCAATTATCACTAAGATAACACTGTCAGTAATGCACCAAAATAGCGATAACTGCACAGATGGTCATAGTGGTTTGTAGGTTTTACAGCTTTCTTCTGTGGCAGTTTATACCTTGTTCTCTAACACCACGAGAGCCAGTCTACAGGGAGGAAGCATCCAGATAAGTTTCAGCTCCATTGTTCCAAGTTCTTTGCCTGCCTTCAACAACAGGCTCTTACCTTCAAGATCTGAGAGGCATGGCAGTGGCAGCATGCATTCACAGTTACATTGCATGTGTATTTTTCAGTAGGTTTACTAAATACTGCATTTCCATTTGGGGAAAGTTCCAGTTCACCTAAGCATTATCTTTCTTCCCTCTGTCTCACCATCCTCAGCTCTGCACCAGCCTCTCCATAAACTACTCCCAGGTTTCCCATTCCCTCTTGATAACACCAGTCTGTTACTATCATCTCTCTCTTGCACTCCTTCTTCCTCTCTCCCATGATTCTTTTCCATTTCCTAGCTCCTGTGGTAACATAGGATATATACTCACACTTGGTGCTCAGATCCATGAATGAGAAAGAATATGCTTTTCGTGTGTGTGTGTGTGTGTGTGTGTGTGTTTTCTGAGTCTGGTTTACCTCAGTTAGTGTAAACAATTTCATACTTTTGGTGTATCTCTGGCGTCCATATAGGCATATTTTGGAAATATATAAATGAGAAGGAACAACAACAACAACAACAAAAAGACTGAGTCAAAGATCTGACTGAAGCAGAAAACTTAATCTCAAAACAGTAAGCTTCGGCATCAAAAAAAAATTTTAAAGACTGAGAAAAAGATCAAAGATATATATGGCAGAATGCATGAGCTCTGATGGGGAGGAGGGAAGGAAGGGGAATTAGTTATAAATTTGATTAAGAATTGTTGTATGAAATACACAGAACTTCAATTAAAATGCATACTGCTCTTGCAGAGGACCCGAGTTTGCTTCCCAGCACCAACGTCAGATAGTTCACAATCACCTGTAACTCCAGGGGATCTGAGAACACCTTCACATACACAAACACTTGTGTATGTAATTAAAATAAAATTTTAAACTTTAAAAAGAATCAGTTACCCCTATTGTCCCACACATTTTGTGATTTCAATTTTATTTAACACTGAATAGAATTCTGTTGTGTGAAAAGTACAAGGGTGTGCAGTCAAATGCTTCTCCACTGAGCTATAACCCCGACATAAAGATACTTGCACAGCTATGTTTTTTACAGCTCTCTTCGCAATGGCAAAGAGCCGGAACTAACCCAAGTGTCACTCAACCAATGAGTGGATAAAGAAAATGTGGTATATCTACTCAATGGGGTTATATACAGCAGTACATAAAAGATGACCTCACAAACGTTAGAATTGACCTATAGTTTTTTTCAGACGTCATAACTTTGGTATACATGTGCCATGTATTGAGGCATATTTTGGAGTGACACCGTTTGGAAAGAGAAACAACAACAAGAACCAAAAGAGTGGGTCAAGGAATTGACTGAAACAGTAAACTTCTGACCAAAACAGTAAACTTCTGCACCCAAAAATTAAAAAAAAAAGACCAAGATAAAGATGAATGACATGTATGGCAGAATGCATGAGCTCTGGCAGGGTGGGGATCAAGGAAAGGGGAATGTGCCTAAATTTGATTAAGACATCTTGTATAAAATAAAGAAACCCTCAATAAAAAAGTACAAGGATGTATGTTCTCTCTCATTTGTGGATCTTAGCACCAAAGCTTCATGTGTGAATATATAACCTGATATAACTGAAGGAGCCGGGAAAACAGAATGTAACCACAGAGGTAAAGAAACCAAGAGAAGGAGATAGTATCAAATAGATCTACCAAGGGGGGAAATGGGAGTATTTAGATGGGAAGGGAGAAGCAATGGATGTACAAGGAAGCATATGGGTGAGTGGGAAGAAGGACCTCAAGAGAGGGGGAGGTATTTCAAGGGGAAACTAAGAAAAGGGGGGTTATTTAAGTGGGGAAGGAAAAGGGACAGGAGAGAGAGAGAGAGAGAGAGAGAGAGAGAGAGAGAGAGAGAGAGAGAGAAAATAATACTCAGCTAGTATAAACAACCAGAAGGAAATGTAATATTTCAAAAGCTCACTGAAACATAGACATCCCAAACCTGTACATGAGTGCATATGGATAACCATAGTTCCAGGCAGGAGAAGCCTCCCTCCAAGAGACTAAAAAGTAACACAGGTTATTGCCACAACCCTTGATCACCTCCCACAATGTGAAGGTAAGACCTTACTGATGAGGACAGGACATACTTCATTTCAGACATATGACTTACAGCAAGAGACCTGGAACTTACCTAGAAGCCTTCTCCCTGAAGACTAGGGGTCATTTTTGTGAAGGACAATGTGTAAGCTGCTAAGGGAGAAAATCCATCACTAGTCCAACCCCAGATCTAAGGCCTAATAATCACAATGACCCACACAGCAAATTATATCAGTGCAGTGATGGCACATTTATCTTGGGATAATCAGTAGTTATATACTTGGATTTAAAGCTCACTCAACAGGAGAGAGTTCATGTGTGGCATGGTAAGCACAGCCAAATATACATGGCTGTAGAGGTCATAGAACCTAAAGAAAACCCTGCATCTGTCACATCTGTAGACAAACTTAATTTCTTACTAAGTGCTAAATATGTACCCATACATTTACAGTCAAGGATACCATTCACCATCCATCAGAGAAATGTTTTGTAATTATCGGGGTCAAGTGCAGAGTTCTATAACTAGTCACATATAGAGAATAACTTTCTGTAAAATGTCCAAGCCTAATTTACACATCAAAAGTGGAATCTTTACGCTTAAGCCTCCTGGAACATACTGCAACAAGTGGAAGAAAGAATACTAATGGATCTCTCAACTCTGAAGCTCTTCAGTGAAGCTTCCTCATACAACAGGGGGTATTGAACAGAGAATGCTACAATTGCTCAAAGTTTAGAGAATATGAGATTGCAGAGTGCATGTCCCTGGGCAGGACTCCTGTATTAAACCTCACACACATTCCTGGCATGGTGGCACACGCCTTTAATACCAGCACTCGGGAGGAGAGGAAAAGGCAGGTGGATCTCTGTGAGTTCAAGGCCAGCCTGATCTACGTAGTGAGTTCCAGGAAGGCTGGGGCTACAGGGAGACCCTGTCTCAAAAGACCAAAAAATAAACAAACAAACAAAAAACCCTCACACACAGGGATCAGGGATCATTGTAGAATAGGCGGTGCATGACCATCAGGAAACAGAGGCTCCTGGGAGTTTGCTCATATGAACTCACAGTCATGGTGAAAACATTTATAAGACCCATGCAAAATCAAGCAGGTAAAAGTAGCATATAACTACAATACGATCAGGAGGCCCCAACTTCTTCCAAGTAACTATTGGCAGCCGATCACTGTTGGCTAAGGGGGAGTTGATCTTCCCTAAAGGAGTCATTCTAGACAGGCTGAAGAAACTCCAGTGCATGTTAGAGACAGCTGGGTGCATGAACTTGACTCAATATGCTATAACATATAAGGCAGATCACGTGGAATCTTGTGGACAGGCATTGGGGGAATGAACAATTAGAGGAGGACTAAATATGATTAAAATGTATGAAATCCACAAAGTTCAATAAAGACATGCACTGAAAATAAAAACAAAGAATAGAACAAGAAATTGAGAGTAGGGTGTTACAGGATGGGGATGGGGAGGAGTGGACATAACTCAAATACAATAATCATGTGTGAAATTATCAGAAATAAAATAAAATTAAAAATAAATGAATAAAAATGTAGTTTTCTTTCAGTTTCAATTTTCATACAGTTCTAAGAAATAGGGATCAGAATTATAAAAGTAAATTGGGGAAATATGTCTATGACAGAATTTTGTGATCATCAGGGGTCCATAGGCATAGCTGCTAATGAACTCTCATAGTTGACACAATCCAATGACTTCTAATGACACAATACTTTTTCAAGCAATATCTGTCATCATCAATCAAATAACTCCTTTCTCACAACATAAACATAAGGAGGAAGAATAGGTTCACAATGGCTTTGAGAGAGTCATGGGAGAGATTGATAGGCATTTTTCATTTTGATTTTTGTAATCCCTGAAGGTATCTGGGGAATAAAGCAGAATTTAAATCCTTGAGGCTGCATGGGTCTCACTCCCTCTTAGGAGAAAGATGAAACAAATGTAGAGTTCAATGATAAATGCAATAGCACAACAAAAACAATTGAGAAGTAGAAGTTCTATTGAAGATTCACCCTGAAGGTAAGATATAACATTAGCCTGTTGTCATGAAATGTGGCAATTTACATGAAAACTCTCTTAAAAATAAAAATGAATCTACCATATGATCTGGTTCTACCACTCTAAGGCAGAGGTCTCATCCTACTGCTGAGGTAATTGTATATCCCGGTGTGTTGCTGCTCATCCTACAATAACTAAGAAATGTAAAAACCTAAATTGCCCTCAACTGACCAATGGATAATGAAAATGAAAATGTGGTACACTACACAATGGAGTTCTATTCAGCAATAAAAAAAATCCAAATAATCAAATTGGCAGGTAAATGAATAGAACTAGGAACAGTTATACTTAATGCAGTAACATGGACTCAGAAGAAGAAGTGATGGCTGTTCTCTGTCATTTGTGGACAGAGGGTGCCAATAGGGAGGAATATGTAAATATGATTAAGATATATCAAGTGAAATCTGCGATATTTCAAAAATGTACATTGAAGAAGAAAAAAACTACCCTGAAAAAGTTTATCTCTGTCATATAAATTATAAATATTTTGTCCTGAATCATTATTAGCTATTCTTTGAAAAATACAGATTTTTTTAAGCTACACTTGTAAATAATGATAGTTGAGATTTACTTATTGTTTAGTATATGTCAGTTTCACATTTATATCTCCATTTTAGTGCAAAAACTCCTCTACTAATTTGTATTGTTATACCCTCTATTGTACATTGACAAAATGAGGTAAAAATGGTTAACTAATTTCTCTCAGATTACTCAGGGAAATGATGAGACAAGGTTATCAACTTATGAAATGATTTGTTAGTCCATCAGATGCTTAGAAGTTCTTATAAGCCATGAACCCAAGATTCTCAAAATGATAAATTAGTCACTGTTTATACCCTGGGTATTGGGGAAAAGAAAGGTTATTATTAGCTGGAGAAAATTCACTACCACTTATGCAGTTACAACTGTTGAAAAGCCATTTGTTTTTCCACTGAAATGTGTGTGTGTGTGTGTGTGTGTGTGTGTGTGTGTGTGTATAACATATTGTCTTCATTGCCCCCCCCCCACCTTATTTTTATGACATGGTCATTCACTGAACCTGGAGGTCAGTAGCAGGTGAAACTCCCTGGCCAGGAACACCAGGATTCTCAAGTCTCTGTCTCCTCAGTGGTGGGATTATAGGTGAGCACCACCATGCCAAGCTTTAGACATAAGTGCCATCAATCCCATCTTGGATCCACGTGTTTGATCAGCAAGCACTTTACTGACTAAGCTGCCACCTCAGCTTCTTCATCATTATATTTTTAAAATCCAAAACTTCCCTTCACTAAGTCATCAACAATTACTTATTAAGCTATTTTGTACCTGATAGCTTTATTTTCCAAACATGATTAACAAAAACACCTCCAATAAAGGAGGCTTTGAAATAACCTTAACATCTCTCCCTTAAAAGATAAGGTTTTCCTGTTTCTACCTGAATGCATATGACTTTTAGGAGAGTAACATTTTGGCTTTCACGACTGATCTCTCTCTGGCCCCTCATTCTAAGAGCATAATTATTATTCTATGAAGATATTAAACTATCCTATACATTGAGGCCATAAGAAAAAGCCATGTGTCTTGGCTTCTTTCAAGGTTCTCATTGGCAGCCATGCTAAAAGCCAGCATCAGCAACTGGAGCCACAAATGAAGATCTCTAAAGTTTCCTGTCCTGACTACTTGAGTTATCAGCTGAGGCCCTGGATTTGTTGCTTTTCTTGTCATTGTAACCAAGCACATCACTGAAGTAACTTCGATGAAGGATTTATTTGGGCTCATGAATCATAAAGATCATTATAGCAACTCCATCCCTGTGTTAGGATATTGGGTGTAGTTTACTTACATCTCAGAGGAATAGGAAACAGCTCAACGTGGAGGCCCCCTACCTGGGCCATACCCATCAAATGCCTGGTGATCACCTCTGCCTGCTATGTTTCATACCCAAAAGGTTCCAGGCCACATAGATGACAACTCCTTAAAGCAGATCCATCACCTGGGGACTGAAAGTACATGAAAGTACATGAACCTGGTAAGGGATATTTCATATTCAAGCCATAACAGCCTCCCAACACTGGCAAATAAAGCGTTGAGTAGTCGCCGATATTCCTGACCCTCAGAAGGTTTGATCAGGGTAACAGTGAATGTTTCATGCCGTTAGATTTTTTGAAATGGCTTGTTATGTAGCAGTAATAACTAGAACCTACAATGAGGAAACAGGTGCGGTATATGAATGGTCTCTCAGAGGTTCTGGAGCACATAGTAGGTTCTCACAAATCCTGGTTGACTATAACTGCAGCATAGTCACAAAGAACACATCTCTGTCTCACAGGTGGTCTGTCAGCTTTGCCCCTGCACCTTCTCCAATTGCCTTAAAAGTATTCAAATAGGAAAGGAGATTGTGCTATACCAGCTATTAAAATCCATGGTAACCAGAACTTTAAAAAATATGCAATATATGATGCTAAGTTCTTAAAAGTAGTTTGTTCTTATGAATAACTTAAATATTCCTCCATATATTTAATTTATACTTTCAAAGTAGTTCTTGAATTTTTGTTCCCACTCTGCATGCCTCCTACATCAGTTTCTCACTGTATGTTCTATATATTCATCCCCCACCAGTCAACAAGTTTTGTCCAGCTTTCCTTTCCAGCTTATGTAAGAAATAGGTAGAGTGAATGTACTTTTTCAAACCTGGCAAGTGTCTGAATAACAGACTCTGTCATAGCTCCCTATGCCTGCTGAGAATCACTGCTTTATGGCTCCACTTCAGAAGCATTTTTATACTTGCAGTAAGGTAAACACTATCTTGTTCCCCATCCAAATTATGATGATATTCTAATTAGTTGGGCCCAAATTAGGCTCTATTATTCTCTCATAGAGTCCTTGCCATACTCTTCTATTTCTGAGCAAACATCAATTGTGCCAATGTCTTGAGTAGTGTCAATCTAAACTGAAATGGTTCCAGTTTTCTTAATATCACCACCAAATGTCTTATTAATTAATTAATGATGCTGTGAATAACAAACGATGAGTGTTGTTAAACCAGGCAAGAAGCAGTAGGCGAGTAATAGCAGCAATTGCTCTGGATTACCAGTTTATCTGTCAAATAACTAGAAGATGAGTGTTCTCCAGTCTGCATTGGTAGAAGCGAGCAGCAAAATATCACTAGTTCACAAAATTGGGCAACTTTTCTGATGGAATTCTTTGGAAGTGAGTTGCCCCCCTTAGATTGCTCTACTGGGCTTTGATCACAAAAAACTCAAGGTTTCGGCTAACTGGCTATCCAGTGATGGACATACACCTCACCTTTTCTTGTGTTTGTTTTAAACTACCTTTCAAATATTGGGAGTAAAACTAATTCATTGGGCATACCACACAATGAACAGGTTCCTCAGTCTCTTCTGACAGGTTTATGCTATTAAAAGAAAAGGCAGAACAAGAAGAATAAGTATCTGAGACAAAATAGAGCGATTAATAAGGGAACAAAAAAGCCATCTGTGTTGAAGAGAGCATTTACTCAAGGGGTTTGAAAAGTAGACATTTTTTCCCATCCTCTGATTCAGGTGAACACATCCTGGGAAGAGAGTCATTGCTTCCAGTGATGAATGTGATATCTCTGCCTTGTCACCATTACCTCACACGTGATCTGGATTACTTTGTGGGCTCAGCTCTTCCTGGCCCCCACTCATCTTGCTGCACACCAACCAAGGGGAAAGACTCGTGGATCACAGGATTCATCAATTGCTTGTCTCACATCCTCATCCCCCCTCCTCTTCCACTCATCAATCTCCATTGTCCTGGCAAGAAGGTAACTTCTGTGATAGCACATGCCACGTTCTAGCTGTGCAGAACAGCAGCCCTTTGCAGGGCTTGCTGACTGAGATTGATTAAAGATCCCTTTCTCTTGCAAGACAAGAGGTGAATGAGGATCAGCAAATGTGGTGGGCATTTTTTGTCAGTGATGGTTGTCCTTCAGTGTCAGGAATATTGATTTCAAGACTTCCAGAGAATAGCAAAATCCACTTAAGTCTCTTATTTAAACCGTATAGCATTTGCTCAATTGCCAAACACACCCTCCTTCATATTTTAAATCATCTAAACTTATTTATATTCCCCAGTAAACTATAAATAAACACCATGCAATGGTTAAACTTGTACAGTTGAAAGAATAATGACAAGAAAATAGTATGTGTTCATATATTTTTCCCAAATATATTCTTTTATTTTTTTATTTTTTTTATTAATTTTATTTATTTCTGTATGTGTATGAATGTGCTGTCTGCATGCAAGTTTGTGCACCCTTGTCGTGCAGTGCCACGGAGGTCAGAAGAGGGTCTCGGATTCCCCTGGAACTGGAGTTCTCCTGGAATTGGAGTTTCAGATGGTTCTCGGCCACCATGTGGGTGCTGGGGATCGAACCCGGGTCCTCTGTAAGAGCGGTCGGGGCTCTTAACCCCTAGGACATCTCTCCAGCCCCCCAAATATATTCTTTTCTGTCTGAATGGTTTAATTGGGAGACATGGATCCAGCAGATTCAGATGAGGCTTTTTTCTTCATGTGTATTGTGTGGTTGCTTTTTTTTTTTTCTCTAGGTTGCTTTATTATGGTTTGACAGTTATTACATACTACTGAAGAGGGAAATTTTATGTATATATTTTTTATTGAGTATTTGTGTATTTTATACATAATGTCTTAATCATCCTTTCACCCACTTCCCCATTAGCAACCTCCTGTAGTATCCCCACTGGATTTTATCCATTCTATCATTTATATTAAGGTATATCAAGTCAAGTTACTGTTCCCAGATATCCTTTAATGCAAGTTCAACCATTGGAGCCTAGTCAGCCTATCTAGAGTGACTCCCTTAAAAAAGATCAACTGTCCCTTGCCCAGTAGTAATCAGCCACCCATAGTCCTTTGGTTAGGATTGGGGCCTGCTGCCCATTTCTCTGGTTCTATGCTAGGTTTTGGTTTATTTGAGTTTGCATGGGTCTTGTGCATGCTCTCACAATGCCTGCAAGTTCATATGAGCAAGGTTCCAGGAGTCTAAGACTCTATTTCAATATGGTCATGCATTGTATTCTTAGTCTACTTATATTTGGCATTATTCTGTGAAGCAGATATTATTTAATTTATTTCCACTTTACATGTAAAGAGGAGATTTAGGGAAATTAATTTGGAAAAAAGGCCTATTAGTACTGTGTTGGTTTGAATGAGTGTCTCCCATAGGCTTTAAGAATTCAGACATTTTGTCTCCAGTTGGTGGCACTGTTCTTGGAGGTCTTAGAAGGTATGGCTGTGCTGGAGGAAGTATGTCACTGGGGGCAGGCTTAGGGAGTTTAACAAGCCTTGCAGTCTCCAGTCTCTCTCTTTCTCTTGACTGCAGCTTACTGCAAGATGTGAACCTTGGCTTGCTGCTCCAGCCCCAGCCACCATGCCTCCCACCACAATGGACTCTGATTCCCTGGAACCGTCAATCATAAGCTCAAACAAACTCTTTCTTTTATAAGTTCCCTTGGTCATGGTGTTTTATCACAGCAACAGAAAAGTGACTAACACAAGTACCTAACTTGAATTCCAGATTCAAAGAATAAGGAAGATCTTGGCAGTTTTTCTTATCGATTTATGTATCCCAATGCCTGACACACAGTAGGCACTGAATATTCTCAGAGTGAACAATGGTTGAATAAATAAATGAAATGACAAAATGAGCAAGAGTCTGAATCCAAAATTCATGATAATTTCACATCAACTTTTGAGTGACAAAACAAAGTAATGCTAAAACAAAGAGAAAAGGAATAGAATTAACAGACATTGCAGACGAGGGAAACAAAGAATTCTACAGTGCTTTGTCGTACAGAACCTCGGGAGTTGCTGGGCACAGTAGCCAACATTGGGACAAACCTCGGGAGTCTGACCTGGAGTGCTTTATTCAGATGGTTGTATAAGGACAAACAAATTCTTAACTCAGAATACAGAAATTAATACCTGGCCTAGAGCACAGAAACATCAGTCATAGATCATTCTAAAGGGGTGATGTTTGACTCAGAGAAAAACTTGTTTTTCTAAGGAAATTGTCCCACTCTTGTGTACAGAGCAGTGTCTTGAGGTTAGCCAGACCTAGCAAACATCTATACTCAGAGTTCCGGACCAAGGGTTTCTATGCAACCTGCTGGTAGCATAACTTCTCAGCTTGATTAATCAGCCTCTTCTCATTCCACATCTGCTTCAACCTACAAATTGACTGTTTCCCACAGAAATTGCTAGTTTTTTATCCCATTTATTGAACTTCCTAGGTTGAGCCTTTTGTTGAGCAGAATAAGTCCATGACTCAGCTGTTTTTTTTGTTTGTTTGTTTTTTTTTTATCTTCAGTGTTATTTTTCTGTGTATACCCTGTCTTGCTGCTAGACATCTGGGCAGAAGAGTTGAGCTAATGTTGTAAGTAAAACACTTAAATTAAAACTTCAAATATCTCCTCAACTTTATAATTAAATGTACCATATGGTTCTATTTTACTAAAAGTTGGTGCCTAATTTAATGTTTTCCTATTTCAGCAACAACTTTTATTGGCTTGTTCTCAATCATTTTTATGTCAGAAAAACAATTACAATCAAGGCAATATTTTGAGATTATTAGACAGAAACAATTTTTTACCTGGGGATAAAAAATATTGTTTTTGGTATGGCTGAATCATTATTTAAACTCATCTGAGACTAAGACAGATTTGCTTAGCTTAACAATTGTTGTGTCATTAAGGAAAAAGGTTCACACTTCTCAACTTTCATCTTGCATTCCACTTAATTTGAGTACAATCTGAGGCTTAATGCTGATTTTTGCACATTTTCAAAGATATGGTTGAGCAACATTTGGGGTGTCTTAAAAGCGTTCACTAAGCAAGTTATAATTACAAGGGCAATTTTTAACATAGGAAAAAGTTCATAACATCATGTCAACTTTCCTAAAATGAAGGAGGTGGGATGTAGTGTTAATTTTTAAAGAGAATAGCTTTTTAGAAAAGCAATTCGAATTTCCTGCCCACCTTGCTTCTGGCTCTGCAGACATGTTCAACAGTTCCAGTTGCCTTACTCTGAAGCTATTCATAATTTTAAAAGTAAATGATAGTTTCTTATCTTCAAATCCTCTGTATAATTGCCCCTTCAGATATGTTTAGTCACTAGGCTCATCAGTAAATGTCAGTGTGCTTTATAGTCTCAACTTTTACTTATTTTCATTTTAAAATGATTTTCATACTCTACAGTTTTTCAATCATGGAAATAAATTTCCATTAGAATCACTGTAAGGGAGTAGATCACTGTGTACAGAAAAGAATCCATTGGCATCAAACCCTGGAGCTGCTTAAAAAAAAAAAAAAAACAATCCATGAGATAATTTAAGTTATGTCCTGTGCACATTGTAGAATTTTACTAAGAGGAATACAAAAAACTAGACACTAGTTACTGACCTATGATGGTCATGGATACATGAGAAAATGAATGCAATTGCTTAACAAATGTTTAAATAGTGCTTACGATGTCCGAAGTACTCATCTCATCTGTGGGTATATCAAAGAATCAGCAAAGTCAGTGCTATCATTGACTAAGTTACTGTCTGATATGTTAGTCAGCTTTCAGTTACTATCAGTAAATAGCTATGAAAATCAAGTCATAGGGAGGAAAAGGTTATTGAAGAACATGGTTTCACAAATTTCAGTCCATGACTGTGTGTGCCTCGTAGAGGCTGAGAACAGAGAAAAAGGAAAAGTGGAAGGGATCCCAGTATCATCCTCAAGGATGCGTCCTGAAGGACAATTTCCTTCTGAGGAAATTGAGGTTTTGCTTCAAATATATGTTTAAAAAAGAAAGGATCAGAAAAAGAAAAAAAAATCATTTCCTTTAGGATGAATCTGTTCATGGGACTAAGTAGACAGGGCCCTGGAAGGACTCAAATCATATGCATAAATTCTTCTGGAAAACAAACAAGTGTCAGGAGCTGATGGAGGGATCTTCTTCATTGTTCTGACTTTATAAACTAATGTTAAAGTATTTTAAAATTAAAATGCATTTTCAATTTAGTTGTGTTTGAAAAGAAACCAGTAAAGATAAAATTAAAGCAAAAACCAAAACACAGAGGATACATTTCACATGTGGGAGACAATCAGACCAAGGTTTGAAGAAGAACACCCTATCTAGCTGCGTCTCAGACTTCACTTTATGCATATGATTTGAGTCCTTCCAGGGCCCTGTCTACTAAGTCCCATGAACAGATTCATCCTTAAGGAAATGATTTTTTTCTTTTTCTGATCCTTTCTTTTTTTGAACATATCCCAAGACATATAAGCTAAAAATTTGCCAGCCTAATTAAATTTCTTTTGAATCATGGAGCTTTGAAGCATCCTAAGTAGTATCCTAAGTGTTAACCATTAGATCTGCATTCAATTTAATTTTAATATTTATTTATATATTTATTTATTTATAAATACTTGGATTTCAGGGGGAAAAAGAAACAAAGCCTATCATCTTCTTGAGCCATCAGTAATGATGGCACATGTACCACATAAACCCTACATTTAAGACTTAGGGAAGCATCATGAAAGAATAGGCAGAATGTACCAGGACCTCTGCTGTGAGATAGTGTCTTCTATACCTGACTGTACTCATGAAATCTCAGTGATATTTTTCCTAAACAAGACTGACATGAGTTGGGCAGTGTTGCTACTAAATAAGTACATGGCTTTATATGTCAGCCTTTTAAGTATAATGAGAATGATTCAGATTTGTACCTTTCAAAATGACAAATTACAGAAGTCATAATAGAATATTGAAATTATAAACTGTAACTCCAGTTCCAGGGGAATCTGACAGCCTCTTCTGACCTCCATGGGCACTCTATGACACAGGGGCATTTAAATGCATGCAAACAATGCATTCAGACACATATAATAAAAATAATAAATGAAATGTAAAAAATTGATTCTATAGAATATCCATCTATCTATCATCATCTATCTATAAATTATAGGCAGTTGAAAAATTAAGAACACATTTAAAAATTCATTTGAGGATGTTGCAAAGATAGCAACAAGTGATTACTTAAATACCCATTCTACATTCCATGAAACCAATGGAGTTTGTGAAAAGAATACCATTTTTTAAAACATTATTTCTGCATTTGGATACATTAGTAGTATCACAAGGTTCCAGGAATACAAGCTAATTATTTTATCAGAAACATGTTGTCAAATACGCAAGTGCCTCCTGTTATTATTTATTAACATTATCAGCTGTAGCAATTTGATGAGTTGACAGCCACACTCAAGTTGATAAGAGCAGATATATTGTGTGTTTTTCTGTGAGATGCACAGGGCACAGGTGTAGGATCAAAATGTAAGAGGTAGCTAAAGCTATTCACCAAAATCTTCTGGATTATTCCATTATAATGATTCCCTTTTGTTTGTTTGTTTGTTTTTCTTTGCCAATCTGCACTTTATTTTTTTAACAAATCTAGACCCGTGACCCCCCCCCATTCGCCCACCACACCAAAGCTCATGCATTCTGCCAAATATGCTTTTCATCTCTTTCTCAGTCTTTCTCAATATTCTCCATGAGGAAGTTGACTGTTTTGAGCAGAAGTTCGCTGTTTCAGTAAGTTCTTCGATTCAGTCCTTTCTGTTGTTGGTGGTGGTGGTGGCGTTTTTTCCAATATGCACCACTCCCAACTGCTTTCGACAAAAGCTCAGGGGGCCATACACAAGAAATACTTACAACTAAGTAATTGGCACTAGCATCCACAGATGAGGAATACCATTCGTCATTTGATTTTCTGGGACTGTGTTGCTTCACTCAGCATGATGTCCTCTAGCTCCAGCTATTTTCCTGCAAAGCTCATGATATCATCTTTCCTTATTGCTGCATAGAACTCCATTGTGTAGATGTACCACATTTTCTCTATCCACTCATCAGTTGAGGGGCATTTGGGTTGGCTCCACCTCCTTGCTATTGTGAAGAGAGCTGAAATAAACATGGCCGTGCATGTATCTCTGTGGCGGGGTGAGTCTTGAGGGTACATGCCCAGGAGTGGTATGGCTGGATCGGGTGGAAAGTTCATTCCAAGTCTTCCAAGGGTTCTCCACACTGCTTTCCATAGTGGCTGTACGAGTTTACATTCCCACCAACAGTGGATGAGTGTTCTCCTTTCCTCACAACCTCTCCAGCACTTGGTATCATTTGTTTTCTTGATCCTAGCCAGTCTTATTGGAGTAAGATGATATCTTAAAGTGGTTTTGATTTGCATTTCCTTAATGATTAGTGATGTTGAGCAGTTCTTGAGGTGTTTCTCAGACATCTCTAATTCCTCGCTTGTGAAGTCTCTGTTCAGTTCTTTGCTCCATCTATTGAGCGGGTC
>VZQC01005157.1:2495707-2594213 GCA_009823505.1 Rhizomys pruinosus | reverse complement strand
CCCATGAAAGAAAACAGCCAGAATTGACTAGAGACCAAGACAACAGCTCCAGAGAAAGTAGACTGTTTTGCTTCTCATCCACCTGTGCCCCTTTTCTAAGCCTAGGGAACAATCTGTGGAAGAGGGAGCACGGTAGAATGTAAGGGCTGCGATTGGGGTGAATGGTGAAACCACAACAATATAGACTGGACACTCAAAAAAAAAAAAAAAAGAAAATCATTTAAGCAAAATATTGAGGGTGGTAATAAATATTTATTTCAAAATATAAAGCAAATTTCCAGTTGAAAATTTCTCATGAACTAGTACTGAATTAAAGTAAATAGATTCATTTAAAAAAAATATCCCAGAAATTTATTTGATGTTTCCAGTTGAAAATTTCTCATGAACTAGTACTGAATTAAAGTAAATAGTTTCGGGGCTGGAGAGATGGCCTAGCGGTTAAGAGCACCGACCGCTCTTGAAGAGGACCCGGGTTCGATCCCCAGCACCCACATGGCGGCTGAGAACTGTCTGGAACTCCAATTCCAGGAGAACTCCAGTTCCAGGGGAATCCAAGACCCTCTTCTGACCTCCGAGGCATTGCACGACACGGGTGCACCAACCTTCATGCAGACAGTACATTCATACACATACAGAAATAAATAAATTAAAAAAGTAAACAGTTTCATTTTAAAAAAATATCCCAGAAATTTATTTGATGTTTGTATATAGAAATATTGGGATGGTTTGTATTGGGTGCCACCGGCAAATTCACAGAGGCACTGAACTACCAAGGGCATTGATCCAGAGACAACAGAAATGAACATGGAAAACTCTATTTTAGGACTGTTCTTAGAGATTTTTCTCTGGTTGAATCAAGCCACTCCCTTAGAAAAGTGTCTGATGTATTAGAGCGACTCTGTGAAAACAGCTGACAGAAAGGAGGGCATTTCAGGTCCTGGTTTATTGAATACTTAAGTACTTGGAAATAAAATATTCAGCCTTGAAGTTTTCAGTATTGGAAAACTTTCAGTGTAGGGTTTACAGCCAAAAGAGGCTGCTTCGTATTCCTTAAAATCACTGTTCCCAACAAAGTTAACCTTCAGCTTTGGCTTCCATGTTTTCTGCATCATCATCTCCACCTACTTCTGCATTTTCTCTCTCAAGCCTTTCCAGCTGTCTTGAAAGTTCAAGTTCAGTCTCATCTGCATCCATGACCACTTTGGGCTCCATCTGAACATTGAACACACCTTTCCTCAATCTTTTCATTGATGACACCCATAGCCTGATTGAGGACAGAAATACCTTCTGTTCTCCGTAGGGTTGTCAGCGTCATCACAAACCTTGGAAGAGAGATTAGATTAATCTTGATGGGCACGGTTTCCATTCAACAATTCAAACCTGCTCTCAGATCTTTTACAGCATGCGTGCCTTCATAATCATAACAAGATACTTCAATATCTGCTAGATTTTTATCAGCTTGTGGTGTCAAACACCAATTAATATTGTTAATCAGCACTTCATGTTCATCCTCATTCAAATCTAAACTATCCAAAAGAGACGGGTCTGAGACAGCATGCTTAAATGCATCATAGGCAGCAGATCCTTTGTGTGCTTGTCGTCAAAGACCCAGGCAGTTCTCTGGAACAGGCATTTCAGCTGCTCATACTTGGTGTATTCTACTTCCTCAGCAACATGGCAAAGAATGCGATAGACAGTTTTGCATTTTGTGAATTGGTATCTACAGTTGATTGTTTCCTCTTGAGGAACTTTTCTTTTTGACAACTCGGTATATATTTTTTCTTTGTCCACTCTAATGACTACACATCCATTCTTGCCAACTCAGATGAGTGTGTTTATGGAATGGATGCATCTTCTCGATAATTCCCTAAGAAGAATCATGCCTTCAGGTTTGTACTCCAACAATCTGGCATACATCCCTATTTCAGCGGTGGACCTTAGTTCACCAGCACTACATCGTCCACCTCGGGAAATTTGTGTTGATAAAAATCTACAACTTAGACCTTGCATTCCGAGGTCTAGGTGTGTATCCCACACTATGGTCCAACATCGTGCTCCTTAATGGTAGTGATCAGAAAAGGTACACCCCATCAGATGTGCACCACAGCATGTGTCTGGCTCAGTACCCAATAGCTTCATTTTTATTCAAGCCTAGAAATCAAACAATTCCCTCAAAATTCAGGAACCCTCAAAACGAGAATATTCCCTTAATGTATCCAGAGATTGAAATTGCAGGAGAAACTTTAACAATTTCAGTTGTATCATAATTCATTTGTATATTAAACAAAGAAAACTACACAAAAGACAATAGATATATATGACAGTGATCTTGGAAACCAACCTCTATAATTTATTGTAAGTATCAGATACTTTCTTACTGATAAGTACATAATGAGGTCAGACAAACAGGATCAGTGGGGAAAGGTGCTTGGTGCCAAGCCTAACAATCTGAGTTTGAACCCCAGAACCCAAATATTTGAATGAGAGAATGACTCCGGCACATTGCTCACTGAACTCCACAGAAACATTTAAGTATGTGCTCTTGCACACACACACACACACACACACACACACACACAATAAATGAATAAATAAATAAATGCAGTAGAACACACACTGATCGTTTAATAATTTCTTTCTGCTGGGTGTGGTGGCGCACGCCTTTAATCCTAGCACTCAGGAGGCAGAGGCAGGTGGATCTTTGTGAGTTCAAAGCCAGCCTGGTCTACAGAGTGTGTTCCAGGACAGCTGGAGCCACAGGGAGACCCTGTCTCGAAAGACAAAAATAAAATAAAATAAAAAAATAAAAAAAAAACAATTTCTTTCTGTACTTTTAAGATGGATTAGTAGACTTAAAGGCAAACTTTCTTTTTTAAATTATATCTAGTATATAATCTCTACTATCTAAATATTATATCAAATCTAGACCCGTGTCCCCCAAATCCCCCCCCACCCCCAGAGCTCAGCATTCTGCCAAACATGCTTTTCATTTCTCAGTCTTTCTCAAATTTCTCATTGGGAAGTTGACTGTTTTCAGCAGAAGTAGAAGTTCCACTGTTTCGATCAGTTCTTTGAGCAGTCCTTTCATGTTGTTGTTGTTGTCATTGTTGTTGTTTCCAATACTGCCACAACTCCCACTTTGGACAAAAGCTCAAGGGGCCGATGCACAAGAATTACTTACAACTAGGTAATTAGCACTACCATCCACATATGAGGGGATACCATGCATCGTTTGGTTTTTGTGGGACTCGTGTTACTTCATCAGCATGATGTCCTCCTACTCCAGCCTTTTCCTGCAAAGCTCATGATGTCGTCTTTCTTTACTGCTGCATAGAAACTCTCATTTGTGTAGATGTACCACATTTTCTCTATTCACTCATCAGTTGAGGGGAATTAGGGTTGGTTGAGCTCCTTGCTATTGTAAGAGGCTGAAATAACACCGCCTGTGCTGCATGATCTCTGTGGTGGGGTGGCGTTGAGGGTACATGCCTAGGAGTGGTATGGCTGGGTCCGGGTGGCACAAGTTTATTCCAAGTCTTCCAAGGGTTCTTCCACACTGCTTTCCATAGTGGCTGTACCAGGTTAACCATTCCCCCAGCATTGGATGAGTGTTCCCTTTCCCCACAACCCCTCCACACTTGGTATCATTTTTTTTCTTGATCCTAGCCAGTCTTATTGGAGTAAGATGATATCTTAAAGATGGTTTTGATTTGTTATTTCCTAATCGCATTATCGATGTTGAACACATTCTTAAGGTTGTTTCTTCAGCCATCTCCTATTCCTCACTTTGTGAAGTCTCTGTTCGTTCCTTTGCCTACATCTATTGTAGTGGGTCATTGTTTTTTTCTTTGTTTTTTGAGTAGTTTATATATTCTGGAAATCAATGCTTTGTCAGATGTATCTGCAGTGAAGGTTTCCTCCCACTCTGTGGGATTTCTCTTCACTTCCTTGATTGTTTCTTTTGATGTACAGAAGCTTTTGAGTTTGATGAGGTCCCATTTGTCAATTGTCGACCTTAATTCTTGTGCAGCTGCTGTCTGATTTAGGAAGTCTTTTCCTACGCCTATGTCTTGTAGTCTGCTGCCAACTTTTTCTTCTATCACCTTCAGAGTTTGGGGTTTCACGTTGAGGTCTTTAATCCATCTGGAGTTGACTTTTGTACAGGGCGAGAGGTAGGGGTTTAATTTCATTCTTCTACAAGTGGTGATCCAGTTTTGCCAACACCACTTGCTGAAGATGCTGTCTTTTCTCCATTGTGTCTTCTTGGCCCCCTTGTCAAATATGAGGTGGCTGAAATTGTATGTGGTCAGGTTTGGATCTTCAGTTTTGTTCCATTGGTCAACAGGTCTGTTTTTGTGCCAGTACCAGACTGTTTTTATGACTATAGCCCTGTAGTATGGTTTGAAGTCTGGTACAGAGATCCCCCCCTGTGTAGCTCTTTTCACTCAGGGTTGTTTAGGCTGTTTGGATGGGGTCTATTGTTTTTCCAAATGAAATTAAGGACTATTTTTTCCAAGCCTGTGAAGAAACTCTTGGGGATTCTGATTGGGATTGCATTAAATCTATACAAGAGTTTTGGTAGAATGGACATTTTTACAATGTTAATTTTCCCAATCCATGAGCATGGGAGGTTTTTCCATCTTCTGATGACTTCTTCAATTTCTTTCTTTAAAGGTTTAAAGGCAAACTTTCTTTACAAAGACTTTTTAGGAACACTTTATAGTGTGATTTAGAAAAAACACTTATCATTATTACTACAGTATTTAGTGTGTGTAGCAGACTATAATAAGTACAGGAATAACAGTACAGAACACAGAATGATGGATAAGCTGGAACACTGGTCCCAACAAGAAAGGATGCTATGAGACTGAGGCAACTCTAACGAGAATCACGGTGGTTACAAAGCCAGCTGTCCTAATCAAATAGAATTTCAAAATGTAATTTAAATTTCTTTTAAGCCATGTGTGTGTTTCTCAATATGTGGAGAACCCCATGGGTTCTGAAGTTTGTTAACTAACCTTCTTGGAATTAAGACATTGTTAAAGGAACACATCTGTGTTCCTTCCTACTTTTCTTTCCCATGACTTACTGAAAGGATTAATGCAGCAGTGTTGGTGACTGATTGACTGAACCCATAGTTAGTGAGCACCTACTGTGTTCCAGGAACATGGTGTTCACTTTTCAATTAAGTCATTTGCAACCTGAAATCTCTCTAGCACTAATTAATTAACTGCTAGGAATTAAAAATACATCAGCTCACAAAGGACATCCTGTTGTTGCTAGCTTCATTCATTTCAAATTAGTGAACATTTGAATATAGCTAAATTTCACTGGAATAATAAATTGTAATTCTTGCTCTGCTGTAAATTTTATCATTTGATAAAGCAATCTTTGGGGGAAGGGATGTGAATTAGATTAAGCTAAGAAATGCATCTGCTTTCAGTGGGAGGTTTAGGACTCTTTAAATACATTATTGATATTGTTTCCAATGAAATGGATGTGATGATTACTATAGGCAGTTGGAATTGTTCCAGTGCTGTTTTCTCATAAAATCCACTGTGTCCAAATCTGGTTACTATCCAGTATTTTGCCCTTAATACCCTATAATGTATCTTCCTGTTATTCAGAAGGTATGGTTTGTCCCAGTGTGAATATGATCTGAGGATCAATTTTATTAATCTAGCCCCTTTCCCACTTCAATGGCTTAATTAAATCATCATGAAGCACATTGTTTTCCTGTGAGAACAAGATCTATTTTCTTACTCTTTCTTCTCAACATACTAAATCTCTGAAATAGTCTCTTTCTTGATATTTTCCTCAGCTTTGTTTTCTTCCTAATCTATTTTCTTGTCCTTAAGGGATTCCATAATATCCAATCCAATACTTCCTCTAGGTGAGGTCAAACTGGTAACAATATCACATCTTTGAAAGATTCCCTATTCTGCTAGAAATACAGCCAAGAACCTTCTTTCTTTAATTCAGAAACTATTCAGGCTACACTGCATATTTTGAGAATTATTGGTATGGAAAATATTTTTTACGAGATTCTCTATTTTATTTTTGTTTTTTGTTTTTAATTGAGGTTTTGTAGATTTCCTACAACAGTTCTTTTTTATATTTTAATTAATTATTTATTTATTTGTATGAATGCACTGTCTGCATGTAGGTCTGTGCACCTGTGTCGTGCAATGCCGCAGAGGTCAGAAGAGGGTGTCAGATTCCCCTGGAACTAGAGTTCTCCTGGAATTGGAGTTACAGATGGTTCTCAGCCGCCATGTGGGTGCTGGGGATCAAATCTGGGTCCTCTGAAAGAGCAGTCAGTGCTCTTAACTGCTAGGCCATCTCTCCCTCCCCCCTAAAACAGTTCTTAATAAAATTTAGAACCTCTATACCATCCATGCCCATACATATTCCAAACCTCCACTGGATCTCGTGCATTCTGCCATACATCTTAATTCCTATACTGTCAAGCATTTGCACCAGATGTCCTTCACTGTCAGTTCATTCACGGACTCTATTCAACCTACCTAGCAATTGTAAGTAGGGTCTACTTTCCCTATTCAGTAGTAATAAATTTTCAACAGTTCCAAGGCTAGGACCAGCCTGCCATCCATTCCCCTTACTGCACTTTGGCCTCTTATCTAAGTCAGCTTGGGTCTTGTGCTCAATGTCATCATTTCAGTGACCTGAAATCTCTGTTTCCTATACCCATGGACCAACACTGGCTCTTACAATCTTTCCACTTCTTCTTCCCCAATGGACCCTGAGCCCTGGGAAGGTAAGGTTTACTATAAAAGTCTTTTCCAGTGACACATACTTCACAGTCTTATTCTCTACCGGTTAGCCAGTTGTGCCCTTCTGTGTGCACCACACTCTGTTGTGTAAGGAAGCTTTGCTGGTGAGCATTGAGGGATACACTATTTTCTCCACTTGCTGTTCTGCCATATTCAATGGGCCTTAGATGTAGTGGTTCCATTTAGATATGTCATCTAGGACTGAACATCGTCACTCAGATGTATATTTTCTGTGTGTGACCAGTTCTGGAACTCTGCAGTAGCAACTTTCTGTTGCAAAAAGAAACTTCTTTGATGAGTGGTGTGTGGTATATTTGTCTGTAAATATAACAATCCATATTAAGCATATGGTAGGAAATTTCATATAGATATGACAGGGATAGGGTTTTCTTTTGGATCCACGATCTCTCTAGCCATGTGTAAGTGGCTGTGTTTGCGGTGCCACCCATGATTTCATTCCTATTGAAAGGTCATCAATTATAATTAGATACCTATTGATTACTCCCCAGATAATAGTGGCACTACTGCACCAATAGAGGTAGTATGTTATGCCAGTCTTTATGGTTATTAGGCTGGGTGGGTCAACTGAGTGAGTTTTCTCCCTTAGCAGTTTGAATAGTATTTTCTAGAGATACAATGACTGCCAGACTACAGGTACAAGGTTTCCTGGTCAGTTCTTGCTCCATTGCTCCAAGCCCTGTGTCCAAAGTGTGTCTTAGCTTCAGGAGTAGGATCCTTCATTTGAGTTCTGGGAAATAACTGAGCTGTGAAAATAGCCTGTGTTATTTTGGGAGTCGTTTGGAGTATGTTGACCAAAGGGAAGTCTCTCCTGTCTGTCACTGTGCTCTTTGTCATACACTCCCCAGGGATACACAGCAGTAATGTTCAGATACTGTATGTCCATTTGTTTGTGGGTTTTTGAGTTGGCACATTTATCCTTGGCTTTCCTAATCCCCCCCCCCCAGCTCCATTCATCTCTCCTGTCTCTCCCCTGCTCCTACGTCCTTCCCCACTCATCAGTCCATGGGCACCCATTATCCCCACCATCTCCCATCTCCTGAGTTCCTTCTTACCCCACCATCGTGAGCCCCTGAATATTCCTCCCTCCTCCACTCCAAGCTGAGCACTTCCATTTGCCCTACTTCACACTGGTAATTCCACCCCCCCCCAGCACTTGCTAACACTGGTATATTCTGAACATCCATCATATTACAAGCCCAAAATTTGGTTCTGTGTGCAGAGAACACCAATCATTTCACTTTTCCTGCTTCCAATTTTCTGCATAGCTCAGATTAGCATGCTTCCTGTGTGTGTGTATTGTGTATGCATGGATATGTGTTCATTTGTGTGTTTCTTTGCAAACAGATACACATCTACATGGCTATGTGCAGGACACTGGTCAATATTGGGTAGCTTCCTCAGTCATCCTCTGCGTATCTTTTTGAAAAAGGTAAACAGGAATCTCATTACAATAGTTGAGGAAGGGTGGCTGGATCCTGGATCCTTCTGTCTATTCCTCCTCAGCAGGATGATTATACATGAACACCACTATATGAAGCTTTTTATGTATGCTGAGGATCCAAACTCATGGCCTTGTGTTCATGCAACAACCACTTTCCTGACAGAACCATCTCCCCAGCACCACCCTTCTTCTTTATCATTGGCAACCTCTGCTAGGCACATTTGAAACTTCCTCTCCATGCATCCAATTAGCGAATTAACTCTTTATTGAAACCTTGTCATTTCAGTGATTGATGGATCTGGTTTATTAACATTTGGTTCTAGGCTTTTTATATCGATTTATATACTATATTGATATAAATGCAGCTGCTGAGCCTATCTTAACACAAACCAGAAGCAAGAGTTAAGTAACTCAGTCATATTAAGGGAAAGAGAGAGACTGGAACTAGCCAGAAGCTGATCTATTTAAGTATAATGCAATCTTCCTATGTCATATCTGTGTAGATTCTTCCTATGTCATATAAGTGTAGAATAGTATAGATTTAGTCACAGATAGAAGTGTTGTATGTCTTCATTATCCAAAGAAGTAGCAATAGCCACACATGGGGATGGCTACATGGCTAGTGTCAAGGAAGAAGTACATTTGCCATGTTATAATCATATTTGATTATAATCATTTAAAATATTGATGTTTACATGTTATTAGTTGATCAGTGAAAAACACAGAATATATTCTAACACATGAGCGTAAGTGGAAAATTGTGTGGGTTATGTCTGTTGGTCTTATAAAGAACATTCGTTCATATATAGTTAATTTCATCACAGAACTCTCTTTATTCTAATTATTATGAATTTTAGTCTTAAAAGAATTAGTGTTCAAACAAATACCAAGGCTCGATTATGCCATTAAATTCATCCATCATCCCTGTACATAGCAGAAGAGGAGGCAGTATTTGCTTAATTTTGTCATTGGAGAAAAAATTAACTATTCAGCTTAATGTTTATAATTGGCTTTGTTTGGCTGATATCATCAGGGAATGCTTCATTCTGTAAAGCATACTGAGTGTTATGTTAACTGAACCAAGGAAGATGGTTTATGGCATAAAAATATACAGCTGAGGAACTACTGGCAGTTGACCACTGGTGGGTGGGGGAGAGTTGGTCTTCTATAAGGGATTGATGCTAAGTAGGCTGACCAGACTCCAGGGGATGAACTCACACTGAGTGACTTCCTGGTTACACAAACTTGACTTTGATTGACCTTAGCATATATGACAGAATGTTTGAACTCCAGTCACTAGAGAGGCTAAGAAAGATGTCCAGATAGGGAAGGGGATCTAAACATGGTTAAGATTGATTGTATGAAAGGCACAAAAACTCCATAAAAATAGAGAGATGCCCAGGTCTAAGTGGTAACATCTACATGTAACTTCTACACCTAAAGCTCAAGGAATACAGAGGAACAGGAGTACAGAAAATACTTACACCCCTAAACTCTGACCAGCGAAGCTTCCTAATGCAACAGAATATACTGCACACAGAAACCCATGCCTGGCTGTTTTAGAGAATAAGATACTCTAGAGTGCATGTCCCTGGATAGGAATCCTATAATAAAAGTTACTCACCCATGGCTCAGGGACCATTGCGAAAGAGTGGCTGGAAAGGCTGTAAGAGCCAGGGTTGTTACATGAACATAAAGAAACAGAGGATTTAAGACTCTGGAACGTGCTCATATAATGTGGCAAAAATGGTGACAACATACACAAGACACATGCTGATTCAGTAAGATGTGCACAGAGCTGGGGGACAGGGCAGCAGGCCCCAACCCTGGCCAAGGAACTATTGGCACTGATTACCGTGGGGTGAGCAAGAGTAGATGTTCTATAGTGGATGATGTATGGACACCTGGGTACAAATACTTGGCCAGATAGGACTTAAATAGATGAAAGAATGCATGAAATCCCACGGGGTGAGTTAAGGAGGGTGCAGGTGGGTGTGGACTTAATATAAATAAGATCTAGCATATGAAATGCATGAAAACTCAATAAAGATATACATCAAAAAGAGAACTCACTTCAAGACAAAACAAAATAGAAAACCAAAAAAAAAAAAAATAGTTTTAAAAAATGTGGCAGAGGACCCGAGTTCCAGTCCTGGTATCACATGGCAGCCAACAAGTGTTCAGAACTCCAGTTCCAGGGGATTTGACTCCCTCTTCTCACCGCTGCATTTCATGACATGGATGCACCTACCTATATACAGGAAATTCACTTATACACATAAAATAAAAATAATAAATATATTTTTTAAAACCTTAAAAATGTTACTTTATAAAAGTCACCAAGAATCTCTGAAGAATCCATACAATTATGATTTCTGGTTGTAAACTCTCCTCAAAATTTGCATGCATTTTGCTTTGTGTTCATTTCTTAAAATATTTTTTATTCTATGAGAATTTCATACAGTATATTTTGATATTTTTTCAGACTCTTTTCCCTGTCTCTGCACAGCACCCTTCCACACACCCCAGATTTCTTCTTTTCCTTTAGTATTACTTAATGTTCTTTTTTTATCTTTTTTTTTTTTTTTTTTTTTTTTTTTTTTTTTTTTGGACAGGGTCTCCCTGTAGGCAACAGTTGGCCTGGAACTCACTATGTAGACCAGATTTGCCTTGAACTCAGAGATCCATTTGCCTCTGCCTTCTACGTGCTAGGTTTAAAGGCATGCACCACCACACTGGCTCTATTTTTTTTTTTTTCTATTTTAAAGAGCTATTTTCCTATGAGACTGTCCTTAGTGTCAGACAGATGCCATCTTTCAGAGCTCTAACAGCTGAGCCTACTGACTGCTCACACCTGACATAGAAGGAAAGGCAGGGAGAATTACTGGATCTTCACCTGAATATCCAACTACACCTCCCAACATGTGTTGAGCAATTCACCCTAATTGCCTGTGGGAAGGGCTAGAATATCCAGGTTGAGGAAGACTAAGGGAGAGAAATCATCATCCAAACTGGGGTGGGCCTAAGACTTTCTGGGGAGGCCTATGATGGGGAGCACCCACATTTCTTTTAGTAAACCTTCACCCATTGCTATGTAAGTAAGTCCAATTAATTCATTGTTTCCCAGAGTACATCTTGCTAGTGAATCATACCTCTGTTTGTCCTTGGAACCATGGAGGAAGGGATGGATTCGTTGACATTCTCTTCCTCCTATGCTCAAGGAATTTTAGCAATAACTATTGAGTGTAATTTGGGTTTCCAAAATGCTCTTGGTTTGGGTCAATCCCTTGTACCTTGGTCAACCTACTAGGTATCACATCCTTAATGAAAACTGTCTTATGGATTAACTACCCCCCCCAGAAAACACACTTTTAATATTTGAACATGAGTGCGTGCGTATACCTGAAAGCTATATAACAAGAAACACAGTGCCAGATAGTAGAAACCTCCCTTTGTGTTATTATGGTACTACAAGAGACTCCCAAATTAACATAAGTTGTTGCTGCAACCATCTGTTATTTCCCAGACCTCAACGGTATGGCTCTGTTGCTGAAGATAAGACATAATTTGGACACAAGACTTAGAGCAATGGAGTTGTAATTGACCCAAATATCTTCTCCCTGAAATATATATGAGGGGGAGAGAGAGAGAGAAAGAGAGAGACAAAGACAGAGAGAGATACAGATAGCCAATATACATATTTATATATGGAGAGATATGTATTTCATATATATATATATATATATATATATATATATATAGTGACTGGCTTCTATATTTCTAGAGAATACTAAGACTAAGCAAGCTGCTAAGAGAAAAAAATCAATCAATGGTCCTACCCCAACTGAATAACCACAATGACTGGCACAGCAAACTATTTCTACTGGTGCAATAGTGCCACTTTTATGCAAGGGATAAACAACAGCTATGTAATTGAACTTAATGGGAGATGAATCAAGGGTAGCACTATAATTATAGCCAAATTCACAGGGCTTTCCAGAACATAGATCCTAGAGAAACCCTATCTCTCTTATATCTTTAGACACATGAAATTCCTTACTATAAGCTAATTATGGATTATTGCTATGTTTAGAGTCAAGTATACTATATCACTCATCAAAGAAACTTCTTTTTTTTGCAAGACATATTCCAAAAGGATATTATAGAGTTCCACAACTTGTCACACACAGAGATATGTCTGAGAGATATCCAACCCCAAGTGATACATCTACAGTGGAACCTCTACACCTAAGGCTCATGGAACACGTGGTATAAAGAATAATAATCCATCCCTCAATACCTTCCAGGGAATCTTCCTCATACAATAGAATGCAATGAAAGATAAGTCCACAACTGCCCAGGGCCAGGTTTTAGAGAAGATATTGCAGAGTGTATCTCCCAGGATAGGTCCTATAATAAATCTCACCCACCCATGGCTCAGGAATCATTGGAGAACAGGAGGTAGAAAGATTTTAAAGTCCAGAGTTGGTGCCTCTGGGAACTTGCTCATAAGAACTTGCAGTAATGGTCAAGGCCTGCACAAGATGCATGCCGACTCAATCAGACAAAATTCCAGTATGGAAGGGGGGAACAAGCAGCAGGGACCGACTTAGCTAAGGAACCATTGGCAGCTGATTACTTCAAGGTGAGGGAGAGTAGATATCCTTTAAAGGTGTGACGATAGGTTGACTGACTAAATTCCAGTAGATTAGCTTCCGATGAGAGACATCTCAGTATAAATGCTTGACGAGAAAGGCCTTAACCATACATTACAGAATGCATAAAATCACGTTGGAGGGTAATGGGAAGGGGGGGGTGAAGGTGGGGCATGGATCCAAATTCAATGAAGATCTATTACAAGAAATGCACAAAATATCATTGATATATACATCAATAATGAATAAAATTTGACTAGACTGGAAAATAAAAACCCTGACTCTCTCTCTTCTGGTAGCTATTAATTACCAGTTGATCATCAGCTAGGCCTGGGGTTTCTTGCCAACTTCCCTCCATCCTTCAGGGTACTTGTCTGGCTTTGGGCTTGCACAGGTCTTGTGCAGATAGCATGCATTTTTGACTGCTTGCTATATTCCTGTGTTCACTTTGTAAATTATCAACAATGACAAATAAAATATTGCTACTTACAGTAAGAGGAGTCTTATAAATATTAACTACAGCTATTTCACAGTAAAGTAAACTAACCTTGATTTTTAAAGATTTTATTTTCTTTTTCATTTTTTTAAATTTTATTTATTTTTGTATGTGTATGAGTGTACTGTCTGCATGTAGGTTTGTGCACCCGTGTCGTGCAAGGCCGCGGAGGTCAGAAGAGGGTCTCGGATTCCCCTGGAACTGGAGTTCTCCTGGAATTGGAGTTACAGACTGTTCTCAGCCATCATGTGGGTACTGGGGATCGAACCCGGGTCCTCTGCAAGAGCAGTCGGTGCTCTTAACTGCTAGGCTATCTCTCCAGCCCGATTTTGAAAGATTTTTAAGCAACTTTTTCACACATGCATCAGTCAGTAATAAATTAGCAAAACTTTAAAGAGCACAAAACACAAATGTGTAGACACTTTCATGTTTCTGCTGGTGCAAATGTCCTAGTGACATTTCCTGATCCCTAGTGTCCAGTTCTCAGATAGTTTAAGTTTGGTCTATAGAACTGCATCACAGCAACTGGAAACTTGTCAAAAACTAAAATATATATCAGATTCTTCTGGATACCTATAGAATTATAATCAAGATTTTTCAACACATTTTCAATCACTCTGATTAAATTTTGCTGTGACATTTTGGAATGGAAGCTGAAAAATGTCTCGAAATAGGTCCCAAGGACAAAGACTGTGGTCTGGGTTAGATACAAAATTGATCTGGGGATTTAGGCAAAAGTTTTAAAGCCCAGAAGTCCATGGTGAAAGAGTAGACCTAAAATGTATTACAATTAAAAAAAAAGTCAGATTATAGTCTAGCAAAGTAAAAATCCAAAGCCAGGAATAGATTCCGTCTTTAGAAGCTGTTGACCATGAGTCCTATATACCCTCAACCAATAGCAGCCATTGCCCCTGGCTCAGTGCTCCAGATCATTGGCTGTTCTTGCAGAGGATATTAATTTGTTTTCTGTCACCAACATGGTAGCTGATAATCCCATCCATAACTCCAGTTCCAGGGTTTCTGGCACCCTATTCTGATCTCTGCAACCATTGCATGACATGGGTACACTTGTATATATGCAGACAATAATATATAAACATAAACCAAATAAAAACTAAATAAATACTAGATTGGGTAGGAGATCATAATGATAGGGGTGTCAATAAAAGAGTGAGTCTAAATATGATCAAAACACATTGTGTGAAAATCACAAAAATTCAGGAAAAAATGAAAAGAAAGGAGAAACTTAAGGAATTCCATGTGGGGGCTTGGGTCTCTAATCCCACGCTTGCAAGAATGTGGCAGAAGGGTTCTTCTGAGGTTAGCCTGGGCAAAAGGGTTAGTTCCATATCTACCAGGGTATTACAGACTGAGACTCTATTAAGAAGCCAAAGGTGACTAGGTAAGAAGTGGAGGGGGGGAACAGGGAAAAATTGAAAGATACCAAGTGGGGGGGGGGAAGAGGAGGAGGAGGAGGAGGAGGAGGAGGAGGAGGAGGAGGAAGGGAGGAGGAGGAGGACGGGGAGGAGGAGGAGGAGGAGGAGCAGGAGAAAGAACTTACAAACTTGAATGGTAAGGGGAAAGTGATCTGTCAGAAATTTATTCCAGGTATCTTATTTTAGTGTACTTAAGACATGAGAGTGCTAGATTGATGGACATCACATAGAAATGTGGCCCTTGGGTCTACCCTAGTTTTTTTGCTGGTTTCAGCAGGCTCTGAGCTCAGGAGGTGGCAGAGACTGATTGCATCAGAGGCTACATGTAAGCATAAAATACCGAGAATGTTGGGTCTGTGCTGATTCTGCAAAATCCCACAGTCCCTGGCCATAGACCTGAAATGAATGGTGAATGAGTAAACCAGCCCTAGCCTAGCTCCAGGGAGTGGCTTGTTGGTACAGACTTATCTTTTTAGAGAACCTTCCTTGTTCTTGATAAACAGGTCCTTATGGTAATGGATTGCCAACTAGTTTTGAAACAATGTCATGACAGTAGCAGGTTCACTTTACAGCTTAGGTCAGGCATAGACCTGGAGGTAATGGATGAGGAAAAACCCCATGCCTGTGGACTCAAAAATAAACCAAGAGTAGCCTTACTTATGTCATAAAACAGACTTTAAATTAAAAGCAGTATATAGAGATTTAAAAAAGTTGTTCAGTATCACTAAACATCAAACATATCAAAAAAAACAAACTCCAAAAACCCAAATACCAAAAAAAAAAAGAAGAAGACCCTGTCTCAAAAAGAACAAAAAAAAAAAAAAAAAAAAAAGAATTGTTATTATCAAAAGACTAAGCTAACAAGCATTAGAGATGACATACAAAAAGAGTAAACTCTGTTGACTATAGGTAGACATATAAATTAGTAAAAAAAATTATGGAAAAATCACATGTAGATTCCCCAAAATATTAAAATATAAAAGTTGGAGAGCTAGCTGTTTGTAAAGAGTCAGCCATGTGACCACGAGGACTGAGCTCTGATTCCTCAGAACCAGCACAAAAGCTGGGTCTGGTGGAATACAGTGCAGCCAAGCACTAGAGGGACAGAGGCAGGGTCCTTGATGAGGGGTGGACAACGCTAGCCAAATCAATGAGCTCAGGGATCATTGAGAAAGCCTGTCTGAAAAAAAAAAAAAAAAAAAAAGCGCAATCAAAGAGGACAATCACTGTAAATCTCTGACCTAGCATTGTATGTGTACATCCCTACAGAAATGAACAAACACATACATGTAAGAGGTAATAAAATGCATAAATTTGAATAGAACCTCCACATGAAGAAACTATAAAACTGCTGGGTGTGCATCCACAGTAAATAGAACCAGAGTCTGAGAGACATCCACATTCCCATGTTCATTGGAGCCTTAGGCACCATGGCCAAGATGTGCTTTTAATGTGTGTTCATCCCAGAGTAAGAGGAAATGAAAACGTGGTACCTTTATATAATACAGTATTATTCAACTACAAAAAGAAAGAAAGAGATCTTATTGTTGGCAGCAGAATGAGCGAAACTAAAGAACATTTTTAAGTGGACAAAAACAGGCATAAAAAGACAAGAGTCACATAACATCACAAAACCGAAATATCTCACAAAAAGAGTAGAATGTTGATTGTCAGATGTTCAGTAGACTGCAGGACAGTGGATGGGTTGTGACATGTTTGTTCAATGGTTACTAAGTTACATTTAGATAGGAATGAGAAGTCATGCTGTGTTTTTTCACAGTTGTGTGAGTACAGATAAAACATAATGTACTATATATTTTGGAGAGCCTGAAAAATTATTTAGTAAGTTGTTGCTAGAAATGCTATGTATTTTAGAAAATATATGCATTTATATGATTTAAATATTATGCAATGCATCAAAATATAGAATATTGATATATTTACAATGTCAGTTAAAAAACAAACATATTCAAATTGCTAATTTTATTATTTTTATTTATATATATATATATATATATATATTGCCTGCATGTGTATGTGTTCCTATATCATCCAATGCCTGGGGATGCCAGAAGAGGACATCAGATCCCATGGAACTAGAGTTGCAGGCAGTTGTTAGTTGCCCTGTGGGAGCTGTAAGAAACTTGGGTCCTCTGCAAGAGCAGCCATTGCTCTTAACTGCTGAACCATTGCTCTAGCTCAGCAAATTGTCTTTTATATTTCATCTATCCTGATGAAATATAAAATTCTTTACAACTCTAAAGAAACACCCCTTTCAAATATTAAAAAGACCTACATAAATATCGAAATAATACATCTTCACTATTCCTAAAATTCAATCTGAAAATAAAATTAGAAATCAAGTGGCTGCCAATAAAAATGTATTTTCATTTTAAAGTTGATAAATTTTGTATGAATGGATAAAAGGCCAAAATTAACAATGGCAATTTGACCAGGTAAAAGACCTGCCCGGTCCATTAAGCCTTCTTATAAAGCCACAAGAAATTAAGATGTGTCGCACGTATGTAGAGAAATACAAATTGATCAGCTGAGCAAAATAATAACTCCAGTAACACACCAATGTTTATTTGGAAATGACAAAATGACCAGAAGAGTTTATCAAATAAATGATTTATGATGGAACTGAAGGGAAAAGTGAATTGGAAGCCCTGAACTCACATTTCGTCCATATATAACTCACATATTGTCAATATAAAAGGCCAGCCTTACATTCCTACAAACAAAACAGGAAGCCCGTCTAGCTGGGTTTGTTTTCACATGTCTATAGATTGAGAGGCAGAGTCAGGAGGATTGTGTTTGAGGCCAACATAGCTTGTCAACATGTGATTCTGTCTCAGAAACCAAACAAAAGAAGACTGTTTTAAATCCTGACCTAAGGACAATTTTTTGAAAGGTACTAAAAGCAATCAAAATTGAGTTTGGATCTCAAAATATATTTTTTAATTTTTTTAAATTAATTTTATTTATTTTTGTATGTGTATGAATGTACTGTCTGCATGCAAGTTTGTGCACACGTGTCGTGCAATGCCGCGGAGGTCAGAAGAGGGTGTCGGATTCCCCTGGAACTGGAGTTCTCCTGGAATTGGAGTTTCAGATGGTTCTCGGCCGCCATGTGGGTGCTGGGGATCGAACCCGGGTCCTCTGTAAGAACGGTCGGCGCTCTTAACCGCTAGGCCATCTCTCCAGCCCCTCAAAATATTTTTTTATTTATTCTCTCTCTCTCTCTCTCTCTCTCTCTCTCTCTCTCTCTCTCTCTCTCTCTGTATGCGCACAAATGTTCTTTAACTGTTGACCCATCTCTCCAGCAATCCAAAATATTTTACTTATTTCAGATGCACTGCATTTTATCTAAAAGTATATATCTAACAATTGAAAAATATTTACAGCACACGTGAACTACAATATACTTGTAGGCAGGTTATTTTAATATATAGAACATTCCAGATCATCCAGAGAAACACAATCCAATAGAAAAATAAGCAAACGCCACCAGAAAACCCAGAAGGCTCGGCGCTACATAAGCATGTGGGGCATATCTATTCTTGATAATTTGCTTGTTGATTTCACACAACTGGGAAGACGGAATCTCCATTAAGAAATTTCCTCCTTCATCAGATTGGCCTATGTGCATGGCTGGGGGGAGGGGGGCTTTGGGGGATTGCTAACTGATGTAGGATGGCCCAGCCCAGTGTGGGTGGTGCCATCCCTAGGAGGGGGTGAGCATAGGCTATGTAAGAAAGGCATCTGAACCTGAGCCAATGAGAAGCCAGTCCTCTACAGTCTCTGCTTCAGTTCCTGCCTCCAGGTTCCTGATGTGCTCTTGCCCTAACTTCCACAGATGATGGACTGTAACTTGTAAAATGAAATAAACCTTTTCCTCTCTTACTGGTTTTTGCTAGTGTTTTATCACAGCCACAGGAAGCAAACTTGGACAATGTTCAATTCCATTCAGAGTCACAGAAATGCAATTACAGTCATCAGTTCAACAATGAAATAGCAACTTGCATACATACAACATATTGCATGGATGAAGAAAGTTGGGCATACAAAGTGTGGGTGAAGTTATTGATCAAATAGCAAGTCTAGTGGCAGTAGAATTGCAAATCTGCACCACATTGTAGAACAACTTATTTTCATAAAGTATTTTGGAAAGTTGTATGCCTGCTGAGAATCTCACTTAGTTCTCTACCAATAAACACCTGGGCACTTTTTTTTATACATTTTACAAATGTATACATGAAACATTTCAATGGGTGTGTTATTGTGAGAATCAAAGCAACTAATTGAATCACTAGGTGAAAAGCCATCACACCATTTTATTTTCTGGTGAGAATCCTCTATAAAAGTTAAAGTTTGGTGGTACTTTCAAGTTGACAGGTGACTTTGGAAAAATATTCTGGCTTATTACAGTATGGATAAGAGACATAATTATTGCCACTTCTCTTTTGACACTGTCCTGCCAGTAGGTCATTAGAAGACTAAACTTTCTAGAGTTGTCAAGCTGTCACCTTAGTAATTCAACTTTCCAGTGGAAAAAAAAATCACGATGCCTTGTTAATAGCAGTCCTTCCATAAAGTACACGTGAAGGAAAGGAAGTAGATTAATGTGTGAGGAACAAGGTAACATACATTCCTTTATATTGGCAGTGCCTTCCACAGGTCTCAGAGAAGCTAGTTAGAAGCCAGTTAGAGCTTAATTTTACCTTTTTGGGGCCAGATTACCAGGGGGAAAAGAGAGATGATGAAAAATGCAATTTAATCGAGAAATTGTCTGATTGAAGAGGTGCTGAAGATGAGAGGAGGATGCTCACGAATACCAGCATGGTGTTCCATGCTATAACCCTTTGCCAGGAGTAGAACAGTGCCATTCAAATCCTTGGCTGGCTTACTGCTTATAGTTCATAAAGAAAATATAAAACCATTTTCACAATTAACAAGTCAGAAACACTTGACAGAGGTGTAAGTTGTGAGGAGACCTAGTAATCCATCACATCAAAATAATGTGATCTAACCAAGGAAAAATATTATTTAGCAACCTTGATTGTAAAAATTGTTTCTAAGACATTATAATCCATAAAGTCAATATAATGTTATCTAACCTAGGTAAAAATATCATTTAACAACCTGCATTATAAACTGTTGGTAGCTAGAATGTCTCTGTGTCTGAAAGTATAAAATCACATAGGACCTTTGAAAACAATTTGTAATTTCTGAGAATTTAGGAAAAGATGGTGCTGAAACTCTAAACTCTGAGATATAAACATAGGCATGAAGAACGATGGAGGGATGGGGAGAAGGAAGGGATGAAGAAAAAAGGAAGAGAGGGAAGGGAGAAGAAATTTCCTGGATGGGCGACGAGAGCTACACCTACCTGTATGTACAAGGATTAGTATTTATTTATTTATTTATTTATTTATTTATTTATTTATTTATTTTTATTTTTCTCTATGTGTATGAATGTACTACTGTCTGCATGCAGGTCTGTGCACCTGTGTTGTGCAATGCTGCAGAGGACAGAAGAGGGTGTCAGATTCCCCTGGAACTGGAGTTTCAGATGGTTCTCAGCTGCCATGTGGGTGCTGGGGATCGAACCCAGGTCCTCTGCAAGAGCAGTCGGCGCTCTTAACCACTAGACCATCTCTCCAGCCCCAAGGATTGCTATTTATAATGTAGTTAGAAATTATATTGTTTTGGGGAAGTGGTGAGTAGGCTCTCCTCTAGGATTTATGATTTCTTAGGTATGCATTGTTAGCTAAGTTTACAATACCTGGCATGAATTCCCTCCTATTGACTGGGACTTAAGTCCGCATAGATACCTATTGGTTATCCCAAAGATAAAAGTGCATTATTTAGCCCCTTCCCCTAGCCAATATGATTAAGATATATTGTATGAAATCTACAAAAATTCAATAAAAATATACATTGAAAAAGTGCACGATTGCACTATTAGTGCTCAACGAGGCATTGTGATTCCTAAGCTTTATAGCTGAATAGAACTGTGAAGTCCTTTTCTCTCTTGGAAGCTCACATAGCACCTACAGATACTGAGACCTAGTTCTCATAGAAAAGGCTTCAAGGTCAGTTCAAGTTCAATTTCTACAAGTCGTGTTTTATAATACCTATTGGATATTACCTTCATGTTATGCAAAGCAACTGAAAGGGTTTGGCAATGGCTTATATTGTGTTGATGGTTTCTTGGAATACCCAGGCCAACAATTCAAAGGGCAGCTTCCCTTGCCTAGGACTGGAATTTTTCTTAGTATTCATCTATATACAAGCATATCCACATATATTAAAGATTATAAAATAATGCTTCCATGTGGCTTTTTCAGATGTCCTTGGTATTATTTCTCTCTTTTCCACCTTCTCCCCCAATATTACTCTCCCTCTGACCTTCCTATTAATGTTACAATCTCATTTTCCTATTTCCCCCTTGACAGCACCTGCATCCCACTATCTCCCTCTCTAGAGCCCCATCATTCCTCCAATTCCCCCATGTTCTAGTTCTAGTTTCCTATGCTCTAGTTTCCATGTCTATTTCTATTTTCTAGTTTCCATGTTCTAATTCTAGTTTTAGTTTCCTGGTTTCTGAAGTTACTGGAGGTTCTCTAATTACATCCAAACTTTCAGACTTTGGATCCAAAAGTAAGAGGGAGCATGACCCTTGTCCTTCTGCATCTGTGTTAGCCAGTATGTTTATGAGTTCCATCTACCTGCAAAGTTTATTATTTCATTTTTCATTACAGTTGAATAGATCTCCATTATATTATGTATGCGTACCACATTTTCTTTACCCATTAATCAGATGAAGGGCATTTAGGTTGTTAACATTTCTCAGCCATTGTGAAGAGCAGCGATGAAGATGGCTGCAAAAGTTTCTTATTAGTACATGCAGTCTGTTGGCTATATGACAAAGAATTTTATAGCTGATGGATCATATGGTAGTTCTATGAGAATTCTCCACACTGATTTACATAGTGTTTGCATCAGTTTGTGCCAGCAGTAAATGAGGGTTCCCCTTTCTATGCATTCTCACTAACAATGGTTGTCTGATATTTTCTTGAATTTAGCCATTCTATGTGGGCTAAGATAAAAATCTTAAAATAGTTTCATTTGCATTTCCCTAATTGCTACAGGTTTGGAAAGATTTTAATAATATTTACTAGCCATTTTTATTTCTTCTTTTGAAAAACCTTGGTTCAGATTCATAAGCCATTTTTAATTGAGTCATTTGTTTTCTTGGTTTTTATTCTTCAACTGGTCAGTATATAGTCTTCTGGGGTTCTAGGAACTTGCTCATATAAACATCCAGCAATGGTGGAGCAAGGAGAACCAGACCCTTGCTACCTCAATCACACCAAAACCCAGCATAGACCTGGGGAAATGGTCAGGAAGCCCAACCTCAGAGCTGGATGAGGGAGAGTTGATGTTCTTTAAGAGAGTGATGCTAGATAGGCTGAGCAGGCTCTTGTGGATGTACTTACACTGAGGGACATCTTGGAACACAAAATGGACTCCATAGGCCTTAACATATATGACAGAATTTTTAAAATATGAGGGTGGATATGCAGTATACAGATGTAGGAGGGGATCTAAATAATAAGATGTATGAAATGCACAAAAGTTCAATAAAAATAAATACTGAAGAAAAATGCAGACAAGAAGTGACCCTGTGGAGGCCTAACCCTAATTGGTACAAATACAAAGCAAACCCTATACCCCAGGCTCAGGAAACATCACTGAAGAGGGGGCAGAGGCCCAGGACCTCTGCTGCTAGGTACCGTCTTCTAGATATCACAACGATCTGTACCCATGGAAACTCAACAATATGGTGATCTAAGCAAGATGTTCATAATAACACCAGTGGACCACCTGGCAATGTGGATGGGAGAAATTTCCCAAGGTCCCACCTCTAGATTAAGACCTAAGGAAATCAGTTTTCTCCAGGAAGGAGATCCTTGACAGGTTATCCAATTCCAATACCTCAGCCCTAAACCAACGTATATATGAGCACTAAAAAATGGACTCAGTAGGCCATATATATATATATATATATATACATATNACATATACATATATATATACATATATGTATATATATATGCTGTATATACATCCACATATGCAACAGTAATAATTAAAAAGAGGAAAACAATAATAATTAAATAAGAGATCCCAAAATTGAGAAGGATTAGGGGAAGTATGGGATGAGTTTAACACTTCTCCTGGCATATGAACATAAGTACCTTTTTCAGTATTCATAGGATTCAAAATCCTTGTGAGGATGCTCTTTGTTTCCTAAAAATCTGATCTAAAATTGTAATTTGAGATAGCCTCCCTGAAAATACAGCTTTATTTAATGTAAAGCATAGAAAATTTCATATTTTTCAATTTTGAGGGCAGCCAAGCAGTTTCAATGCTGCGATTGCATATTCGCTCATCCTCGTACAATAGTTTATAGAATTTCTCCTTTATTTTCTTCATGATTCAAGGCCTGGTCCACACCCCAGATATCAAGTTAGATGACTTATTGGTGGTCAGATCTCACATTAACAAATATTTTAACTGTGTTGCATTTAGTCTTATATATTACATAGTAACTTACTTTCTACTGTTATATTTAACTGTTTTAATCCTCCCAGATTTTAATATCTTACAATAGATAAAAGAAAATTTCTTTTTAATAAGTTCTCAATTGAAGCAGAAAATTGAAATCCTGGCCAGAAGATGTAGCACAGTTAATAGAGTATTTGCTTAACATGCCATACACCTTGGATTTGATTGTTATAACTGCATAAAAACTAGGTCTGGTAGTGCATGGCTATAATCCCAGCATGCTAGGGGTGGAGGGCATGGTGGAGGCCAGAGAATGAGAAGTTTATGGTCATCTTCAGCTACATAAAAAGTTCAAGACTAGCCTGGACTACATGAGAACCAGTCAATTGCAGTAGCAGAAGTAGAAGGACAAGCAAAAGAAGGAGGAAGAGGATCAGGAGGAGGAAGAGGGGAAAAAAAGAGTGGGAGAAGGAAGAGGAGAAGGAAGAGGAAGAAGAGAAGGAGGAGGAAGAGGAGGAAGACGAGGAGGAGGAAGAGGAGGAGGAGGAGGAGGAGGAGGAGGAGAGGAGGTAGTCCTTCCTTCTGTTACTTAGGTGAATGTTGCACTAATTTGTCACTTTCACTTGACACAATAAAACTAAAGAGTACTTACTTATAACTCATTAAATCCAACTAAATTTTGCTCTTAAACCAAAATCACTTATTGCAGGGGCTGACTGAGGACTCTAACTCAGTACTCCATGAAGAACTTCACCAAATCACTCCCCACACTTTGAACAAGAAGTGTTTGAATTCCAGCAATTAAGGACTCTGCTTTGGGATCATTAGGTTGTATAAATTGTCTCAGATTATTCAATGTCTTCATTTATTGATATTCTTGATTCTTCATTCTATGTCATGAAAAAACACATTACTACTAAGTTAGTTTTTATAAGTTTTATGTTAATCTTACAAAGATTCATGTTATACATTCTCATTAACATATCACTTCTTAATGCACATGTATCAAAAGGAATAAAACATTGCAATTATGAACACAAATTATCTATGCCCAGTTTTCAGAAAGATCTACATGTAATATCTTCCTTACCGCAAATTTTTAAGGCAGACAATCCATTACATATCTTACAATTTATTGTCAATGTATTATCAAGGAAAATATGCTAAAAACCCGGTTTATATGTTTACTTTATAGTATTTCTATTTCTATGTTTACTTTACTGTATTTGTATTTTATTTTTAATCAAAATTTGTTTAAATGCATATATTCCTTTCTTATTAAGATATAAAACATCCTTTATGTTTTTAGTAATAAACTCACATCATTAGGTTTCCAGTTCTAAGCTATCCTTAAGTTTATTTATTCACTGGGAATCTCTTAAGATCTTTTATTTCAAGCTATAAATAGGCAAAAAAACTAAGATCTCATATAATAAATGAAGGGAAGCAGCTGTATTTCAGGGAAAAGACTGAATTCAAATTGCTTTCTTTATATTTAAAAATATCCAGGGGGCTGGAGAGATAGCCTAGCGGTTAAGAGCGCCGACTGCTCTTGCAGAGGACCCAGGTTCGATCCCCAGCACCCACATGGTGGCTGAGAACCGTCTGTAACTCCAATTCCAGGAGAACTCCAGTTCCAGGGGAATCCGAGACCCTCTTCTGACCTCTGCGGCATTGCAGGACACAGGTGCACAAACCTGCATGCAGACAGTACATTCATACACATACAGAAATAAATAAATAAAATTAAAAGAAAATAAAAATATCCAATAGACCTTCTAGATGTCAGTAATTCATTTTAATCTCAAGCTTAAAAACAATATTGGTTATTGTTATTACTCAATATTTACATCCAAAAGATTAAGAATTATTCAATCTCTCCTGCAGTTATCAAATGGAGCTATTATCCAGTAAAATTTTATTTTGATATCATTATTTGGTAATGATGGATGCCATAAATAACTGTAATAGTTTATTTTATCAACAGAAATGAGAATAATTAATTCTGAAATACTCTTCTGCCTTTTAAAAATTATAGACCTAAAATATAGAGCTATTCTACATGTATCCTGTGCATATAACTTAATGGGTTTAAGATGGAGTCATATACCAAAGGAAGAAAATACATTATAATCAAAGCATGAAATGGCACCCAGTTTTGTGCCTATTAAAGCCACGAACTACTTTCTAGGAAAGTGATTTCCATGACTATTCTTTGAGGAAATATATTAAGCATTGCAGGTTAGTGTCAATCTTAAAAGGAAAATATGAGAAAGTAAAGTTGCAGTATCCCACAGAGAAGTGTATTCTACCCTGGTGTGTTTTCCCAATTAATGCTAATTGCCTTCATTAAAACACTCAGTTCCATTACCTCTCAACCTTGGGTGTGCTAAGAATCAACCAGAGAACTTGTTAATACAGATTCTTAAGTCTCAACCTTAAAAATTTATAAGGTCTTTGGTGCACCCCCCAATTTGGCATTTTTTTTAATTTAATTTTTATTGATGCTTTGTGCATTTCGTACATCATTTTCCAATTCAGATCAGGCATATTTCCCTTTCCCTTCCCCCCCACCCCCACCCCATCCCAGATCATGTATTCTGCCATAACTGTCCTGCATCTTTCAGGGTTTTTTTTTTTCATTTTTTAGCTATAAGTGATAATCCATGAGTACAAGCATCCTTCGTGCAAAACCAATCTACAGACTGTTGTGCCCAAATCCCCACAGTCCCACCATCCAGTGGGGGGTGACAGGTTGTTTGTTCAATCAAGTTGATCAAATGAGTGTCCAGACTACATCGCTGTAGTTTCACCATTCACCCCAATCGCAGCCTTTACATTCTACCACGCCCCCTCTTCCGCAGATTGTTCCCTAGGCTTAGAAAAGGGGCACAGTGGAGGAGAAGTAAAACAGTCCACTCGCCCATCTGGAGCTGTTGCTGTGGACCGTGTCAATTCTGTCTGTTTCCTGTGTGTCATGGGCCTGACAATTGTGTTCCGAAGTAAACCTTTTCGATCCTACTAATGAAAGCAGCAAGAATATAGATATGAAGGTATTTAAGCAGCACTACAATAATTATGGTAGGTTACGTTGGCATAGACACATAAGGTTGGATGATATTGTTAATCAATGAAGTTACATTTTAACCCCCGTTAATTGGCAGTGTCGTACTGTGGACTTATAACATCCTCAGCTAACCCTGTAGAGGATGTAAGCTTGTGGGCATCAGCCATGGGTTTATTCCTCCAAGGAGAGAGCCAATAGCCAAGTTAGATTTGGGATATACAGACACCATGGCTGCCTCTGCATGCACAGTATTTCCAGGCAGGTGAGGTGTAACTGTGCTGACGGTAGGAGTCCTTGCGTGACTCAAGGGAGACCCGTATTTTGCTTTATTGTTTTAGTGCCTTGGTAACACTCTGGCAATTCCAGTAGCCATCTGTACCTTGCATGTGTCGGTCTCAATACATATGTCCCCCCATGGTTAACACGTCAGGTCTTCAGCACAACGGTCTTATCGTCCTCTCCTCCTCCTCCGCATGTATCCCAACTGTAAATTGGAGACAACTATTATAGAGGTAATCTCTTATAAAACCGGTAAAAATGCCTTCTTTAATTGACTAATAGACATAAGAACTGTGAAAAGGATTATACTCTGTTCAGAACCAAATACAATACTAAAGTCCTTGGGCTATGCACTTAGGCAAAGTATATTAATGCAGGAGCTCTGACATCAGCAATGGATTGTTCTACCAGGGGGATGTTGGCCAGGGGATCCAAGGCCCCACAAAAGGTAAGGGCTCCTTGCCCCTAAGTTGGCAATTTGGCATTTTTAACCAGCTCTCAGAGGCCGCTGCTGCTACTGCTGCTGCCTTGCCTCCTGATGCTACTGTCAAAAGACCACAGCTAGTGTATTAGTCACTTTTCTGTTGCTGTGATAAAACCACCATGACGAAGTGAACTTATAAAAGGAAGAGTTTATTTGAGCTTATGATTGACGGTTCCAGGGAATTAGAGTCCATTGTGGCGGGAGGCATGGTGGTTGGAGCTGGAGCTGGAGCAGAAATCCGAGGGTCACATCTCGCAATAAGCACGGGCAAGAGAGGGAGAGACTGGAGACCACAAGGCTTGTTAAACTCACTAAGCCTGCCCACAATGATGTACTTCCTCCAGCATGGCCGCACCTTCTAAGACCTCCAAGAACAGTGCCACCAACTGGAGACAAAATGTCTGAATACTTAAAGCCTATGGGGGACCCTATCATTCAAACAACCACAGCTAGGTAGCTTGTGAAGTCCACCAACATCCAGGGTTATCTAAAATACATGTTATGTAGAAATCACTTGGCATGGTCATGCAGACAATATGTTTTTCATTACTAGTGATTGCCCTTATCAAAGATTATTCCTGAGTATCATGAAAGTAAGAGTTTATATGGTGCATAAATACTGAGAACCAGAAAAATGTAGTTCACTGCTCAGTGAAGAATGTTAGGCTGCTGAAGTGCTTTCCCTTAATAGCATGTTTTCAATACATGCTATTAAGTATTTAATACCTGCACTAGCTGTCAGGATGTGAAGCAAGCCAGACATTCTCTATCATGGTTCAGGGTGAAACAAAGAAAGATTAGTTTGGGTAAAAGTGGATGATGATTTAGTAAATGTGGTGCTTTTAAGCACTGAACAATGTTATTTCTTAAAGAAAAATTTTGTTATTAAATGGTGATCCTATAGTATGTTTCATATGTTTTCTGAAAAAATGGTACCAACTGCATCATCCTGGGCCTTCTGTCAGCACTTTGTATTAAGCTTTGTAGACCAAAGGAAAGAGTACCACCTACTGAAGCAACTCAAGGATCACTCTGGCACAGTCTGCACATCCTTGCTCATCTGAAATAACGTTTAAGAAAAGGTTCAGGGGCTGGAGAGATGGCCTAGTGGTTAAGAGTGCCGACTGCTCTTGCAGAGGACCCGGGTTTGATCCCCAGCACCCACATGTTGGCTGAGAACTGTCTTTAACTCCAGTTCCAGGGGAATCCGACACCCTCTTCCGACCTCCGTGGCATTGCATGACACGGGTGCACAAACCTACGTGCAGACAATACATTCATACACATACAAAAAACAAAAAAAGAAAAATAAAATAAAAAAAAGAAAAGGTTCAAAACTGTCCATAAGACATTAAGAAGTGAGTGTTCAGATGCAAGACAAATTAGATACAGGACTCAAAGTTCATTTGCTTAAATAATTTCAGGGTGGTTATGAGTCACAATTACATAAGGAAATTGGTATTACTCACATGTTGAATCTATGTCTAGATGAAAATTATGATCAAATCCCTCTGAATTTGAAGAAGTAGGCTACAAAAATATGTATGAAACATCATGTGACCCTATAAATAAGTACAACTTTATATTTGTATATATCAGCCAAAATAAATTAAATAAAAAAGAACAAAAATGTATTTTAACAGAGAATTAAGCAGTAAGTAAAGGAAGCTATAGTAGATGTTTAAAAATATAGAATGACTAGTAACCTGTGAGATATTACTGTGACATTTCTGTTATTTAAAAGAGAAGATAATGATCATGGTTAAAATTAATTACTAGAGCAAAATCTTACTTAAGTCTTAATTCTATATTTAGATGATATCTTTTTTATATATTTCTAAAATATAATACTTTTATTGATGTTTTGTGCATTTCAGACATCATTTTTCAGCTCATTTTCTTACATAGGTTCATATTTGTTGTCTCTTGAATAACAATAATATTTCTCAATAATTTTCAGTTATTTTCTTTTTCTCTGTGATAACAAAATCATGTTGGTCAGTCTTTAAATTTCTATGTGGTTTTGCAATAAGTTAAGTAACTTCTAAAATTTTCTAAGATTTTATGAATTTTATGTACATAGGTAATTTAAAAATATTTTTACTAATTTTAGAAGTTTACATATTTTAATCATAATCAGAGTCCCTTCTTCCTCAACCCCATCTTACCATTCCTACCCTCACCAAATTCATGTCCTCTATTATTATTTTTCTTATTTATTTTTAAATTCCTAAGAAATATAATCTGTGTTTCCCAAGTGGAAAAAAAAAAAAACAAAACAAAAAGAGCCACATAACAAAATAACTTCTATATGCCTTTTTATTTTCTTTCATGGACATATTAATTGGACATAATAATTATTTCATCATGGTTTTCCATATATGCATATAAATTATTCTCTAAACCTGGAATTTAACTTAGAGGTTACATTGCTGGCTGTGTAGGACTAAGCACAAGAATATGGAGCCCCAGTACCCACTTTAATGCTGAGTGGATACAGCATTATACAGGACCTTGAAGAGACCACTAGTGTAAGCTGGCTAGACTAGGTCACATACAGAGAGAGAGAGAGAGAGAGAGAGAGAGAGAGAGAGAGAGAGAGAGAGTAAGTTTTTCAAACCCTAAAAATCATTACTTTAATTCATTCCGTGATTCGTGATTTAGTAACAGACTTTTGCCTAACAGTCAATACATGTCAAACACAGATTAAGATTTCACATTCTCTCTCCATTCAAGACCTACCATTTCCTAGCTGTTTAGCTTCACATATGCATAGTTACTAATGGACAATATAATAGTTCTTTTATAATAATATTGAAGATACATTGTCAAAGGCAGGATGCCATGAATTATTTGAAAACTTTATATGGTCAAAATAAATATGATTTCATAAGAAACAAAACTCTTTCCTTCCAAAACCTTCTTTTTTTATAATATTTTAAATTTATTTTTGTATGCGTATGAATGTACTGTCTGGATGTAGGTTTGTGCACCCGTGTTGTGCAATGCCGCGGAGGTCGAAAGAGGGAGTCAGATTCCACTGGAACTGGAGTCAAAAACAGTTCTCAGCTGCTATATGGTTGCTGGGGATCAAACCTGGGTCCTCTGCAAGAGTGGTCGGTGCTCTTAACTGCTAGGCCATCTCTCCAGCTCCCTCCAAACCTTCTTTTGTACAGTGTTTTGCTGATCAAATACTGAAGTTTAACTGGCTGAACTAAATATTTTCTGTTCTGATTTTCATTTTAGCTTAGGGTGTTGGAAGGGTAGTACTTCTTGTTTAGCATTGGATTAAGTTGTGCTATACAATATTCTATCACCTTAAAATATCAAATTTCAGCTGAAACAGAAATTTCTAGGAATTGCTTTGCTGTTTCATAAACGATCACTTTCAACTATAAATGGGATGTTTTAGCTTCAAAATAACTAACTGTGGTTTCCAACATTCAGGATAATTTCTAAAAATACAAGATAAAAAAAAAAAACAGCCATTAATGTATTTCTGATACCTTGTGTGAAACTACTGTGCCTCTGGGTTGATTTTCCCACTTGGGTTTCTGTTTATTTACTTTATATCTTTTAGCATAGGTTCTGCTAGTGTTCATTTACATCTCTATCTAGAGACAGTTACCCAACTGTGACACCCAGTTTCCATAATGCTTGCTACGATTTCAGAGACACCTTCCATAGATACATAGCCACAGCAAATAGAATTTCACATTCATTTACTATGTAAATTTACAGTAAAGGATTGGGTGGTATTTTCATGGATTACATGGATAGAATTCAACCCAAACTAAGTCCCTGGAAATATTATAGAAATAATTTTATTATTACATGAATATCGTGTAAATAACTACTAGGACTGGTGTTCTCTGTTGCGGAGAGAAATACCTTATGCTACTATTAAAAGTACTTATTAATGAAACATTTATTTTATCTTGACTACCAAGTAATTACAACACTCTTGTCATCAGAAGATGATTTTTATTGTGTGATTCAAGGCATAGTGGGATTTCTAAGTTGCAGAAAGCTAAGACACGCATACGGAGGTTGTTAGAAGATGGAATGGCTCTTTTTGTCTCTGTCCACCCCTTGGGTGGATTCTGTTTTCCTTGTGAGAGAAGTTGAGGTAATGTGAGTGTAATATGCCTGATTCTTTTACCTACAACACTTGACAAATTCAGTCATTAGAAGAGAACTTGTGGCTTGCCAACCTGGATAAGTAATTTGAACTCAAGTTTATTTTACACTCCAATATGTAATTACTTGAGGGTTTTTTTTCCAGGAGGAGTTTCAATAAATTGGAAATTTTTCATAGTAAAATTGAGATCAACTATGCTACTATATAGGAATGCTAGCAGGCATTTTGAGTATCTGCTCTAAGGCTACTTCACTGCAATTTCAGCGATTCATTTACTTTTATCTTATGTGTACATTTTATCTGCATGTATGCATGCAGTACCATGCATGCAACAAGGACTGCATAAGAGAGAAAACGGCATCATATCTCCTGAACAGGAGATAGAAACAGTTGTTAGCTGTCATGTGGGTGGCAGGTACCACCCTGTAGTGTACTGTAAGAGCAATAAGTGCTTTATATCCAGTCTCCTATCTTGGCATTTTAAGTAGAAGAGAAAAACAATGTGATTTGTGTGTATTTCTGAATTGCGGTGATTTCATTGGCTGACACTATAATTAAGTGTAATGAATTCTTGAATATATTTCAGATTAGGTGCTTTTACTATCTAGAAGATGAAATACATAACACCAGCTTTGTATCTCAGCAAGTCTATCATTATTACAAAATATGTAACCCATCCTTACAATCATTGTAGAAAATTTTGATTATTTTAATTTTTGCCTAAGAGACAATGTGAGGTCACAGAAGACAGAGGGAGGGAGGGAGTGAGAAAGAGAGAGAGAGAGAGAGGAAGAAGAAGAAGAAGAAGAAGAAGAAGAAGAAGAAGAAGAAGAAGAAGAGAGGAAGGAAATAATTGGGCAAAGGGAGATGGAGAAAGAGACAAGGACTGAAAGGACAGAGAAATGAATATAGATGAGCCTCTCTAGATATCAATAACTAGAACATAATTGAAGACCCATATATGAGTGCCTGCAACTTCAGCCACCTGATATTGGACAAGGTGCCAAGAACACATACTGGAGGAAAGATAGAATCTTCAAGAAATAGTGGTGTGGTGCTGGCAAAACTGTATCTCCACCTGTAGAAGATGAAGTCAGATCCTTATCTTTCATGTTATACAAAACTCAACACCAAATGGATCAGAGATCTAAATGTGAAATCAGAAATTCTGAAACTGTTAAAAGTCAACATAGGCAGAACCCTACAGGACTTTCTAAATTAAGGAATCAAGGTGAACAATCAACAAGTGGGACCTCATTAAACTAAACAGCTTCTGTAAAGCAAAAGAAAAAAGCAAGGTAAAGAGAAGCACCACAGTGTGAGAGAAAACCTTCACCAGTGACACATCTGGCAGAGATTCAATATCCATAATATATAAAGAACTAAAACAAAACAAAGAATTCAAAACAAAAGACCCGATTTTTTTTGTTTTTGTACATTTATTTATTTATTTATTTATTTATTTATTTATTTATGCATATGAATGTCCTGCCTGCATGCAGGTCTGTGCACCCGTGTCATGCAATGCTACGGAGGTCAGAAGAGGGTGTTGGATTCCCCTGGAGCTGGAGTTCTAGAATTGGAGTTACAGACGGTTCTCAGCCACCATGTGGGTGCTGGGGATGGAACCCGGCTCGTCTGCAAGAGCAGTCAGCACTCTTAACCACTAGGCCATTTCTGCAGCCCCAAAAGACCCAATTTAAAATAGACTATGGATCTGAACAAAGAGTTCCCAAAAGAAGAAACAAAGATGACTAAAACATAACTTAGAAATTGTTCAACTTCCTTAGTAATTAGGAATATGCAAATTAAAACAACTTTAAATTTTCATTTTACTACAGTCAGACTGATCACGTTCAAGAGAACACATGATCCCAAATGCTGGAGAGGATGTGGGGCAAGGGGAATGCTCATTCAACTGCTGGTGAGATTACAAACTCATACAACAACTATGGAAAACAGTGTGGAGAACTCTCAAAAAATGAAAATAAACTTACCATATGATCTTGTCACACCACTCCTTGGTATATGCCCAAAGTACTCGTCAGACTGCAGAGATACTTGTACATCCATGTTACTTGCTCCTCTTGTCATACTAGCTAAGAGATGGAAGAAACTTAAGTGTCCTTCAACTGCCAAGTGGATAATGAAAATGTGGTACATTTACACAATGGAAATTTACTCAAGTGATAAAGAAAGATGGAATCTGCAGGTAAATAGATGGAACTAGAAACAGTTATAACTGAAGTATTAATAGACTCCAAACAATAATATGTTTCCCTCATTTGTGGATCTTCTTCACAGTAAATCTTTGTATGTGGTTATATATCCTGATGTAACTGTAGGAGCCAGGGAAATGGAAAAGAATCACAGAGGTAAAGAAAAGAAGGAGCCTCAATGAGAGAGATAGTAGAAGATAGGTGTAACCAAGGGCAAATTTTATAAAATAGTTGGTATTTAGATGAAAGAGGAAGAGGGAGGGTGTTCTAGTTTCTCTTCAATTGCTGTGACAAAACACTCTGACCAACACCAACCTGGGGAGGAAAGGGTTTATTCAGCTCACATCTCCTGGGCCATAGTTCATCACTCAGGGAGCCCAAGGCAGGAACTCAGGGCAGGAACCTGGAGGCAGGAGCTGAAGCGCAGGCCATGGAGGAGTGCTGCTTACTAGCTTGCTACCCTGGCCCATGCCCAGCCTGCCCTCTTATACAGTACACAACGACCTGCCCAGAGGTGGCACCACCCATTGTTGGCTGGGCCCTCCCACATTGCCCAACAATAAAGACAATACTCCACAGATGTGGCCCTAGTCCAACGGAGCCAATTCCTCAATTGAGGCTTCCTCGACCCAGGTGTGTCAAGTTGACACTAAAGCTATGCAGCACAGAGGGTTATCCAAGGAAGAAGTAGCTCAAGAAAGGCAGGCCCAATAGAGACAGGATTTATCAAGGGTGAAAAAGGGAAAGTGGGGAGGTACTTATACTGGGGAGAGAAGAGGGAGGGATCGACACACAGAGAGATAATGTTTAGCTGGTGTGAAAAAGCAGACAGATAAGTATTAGTTCAAAAGCCTACTGAAAAGTTACACGTATATTATCTACACATGTGTCCAGGTGTATAGCTGAAGGCTGTATAAAGAGAAATGGTGCAAGGAAGGAGAAAACTCCCTTTCAACTGCAGGCCAAGGTATTCCATGAGACTTCCAAAGTTGCATAGGATACTGCCACATTCCTTGATTACCTCCAAGAACTTGACGCTAAGACCCTATTCCTGAAAACAGGACATACTTTGGACACAGGACTTGGAAAATTGGAAATGACCCTTTGAAGGCTAGCTCCCATAATCTTGAAAGACACTATGCAAGCTTCTATGAGAAATCCTCATTCAATCCTCCAACACCAGCTTTAAGGCTTAAAAACCACAACATTGACCATCACAGCAAACTACTTTGGGGCAATAGTAGCACAATAATCTTGGAGGCAATTAACAGCTGAAGAAATGGACTTACAGCCCACAAAACTAGAGGGACTCTTGTCTGGTACTATAAACATATCCAAATACACATAGCTGTAGAGGTCATATAACTTAGAAAAAACCCTAAGAGTTTCACATCCCTAGACAAATGTAATTTCATACAATATGCTAAATATGGATCCCAATATTTACAGACAATTATTCTAGTCATCACACATCAAAGAATATATATTTTTCAACAGAAACTATTACAGAGTTCCACAACTTGTCACACACAGAAAATAAGTGTCTGTGAAATTCCCAAACCTAAGTGACACAATGGATCCTTTACCCTTAAAACTCACAAAGCATAGTGGAACAGGGATAGAGAGAATATTAATGCATGTCTCCACTCTCATCAATGCAAAAGAGAGGGAAAAAGGATACACATGACCAAAGCTAAGAGAATAAGAGTCTGCAGAGTGTGGGTCCTTCCACAGGAAGGACTCCACCCACAAGGCTCAGGAACTATTGCCAAAGAGGGGATGGAAAGATTGTAAGAGCCAGGGGAGGAGGTGCATGTCCTTATGGAAACAGTTTTACAGGCTCCCTGGAACTTGCTCATATGAATGTACAGCCATGGTGACTGGATGCACAAGACTATGCAAACTCAAGCAGACAAAAATTCAGCATAGAACTGGGGCAGGCCTCAATGTAAGCCAAAGAAATATGAGCAGCCGATTACTGCTGGGTGAACAAAAACTGATCTTTAAGGGAGAGAGTCTAGATAGACTGACAAGACCCCAGTGGATGAACTTGCACTGAGGGACAAATGATAGAATGCATGAAATCCTTTGGGAGGTATACAGGATGTGCAAACAGGGGGTGGGTTATAAAGACGTTTAAGATGCTTTGTGCAAAATATACTGTGGTGGTTTGAATGAGAGTGTCCCCCATAGGCTTTAAGTATTCAGACATTTTGTCTCCAGTTGGTGGCATTGTTCTTGGAGGTCTTAGAAGGTGTGGCTGTGCTGAAGGAAGTACATCATCGAGGGTGGGCTTAGTGAGTTTAACAAGTCTTGTGGTCTCCAGTCTCTCTCTCTCCCCTCTCTCTCTTGACTTCTTGTGCTCATTGTGAGATGTGAACTTTGGCTTTCTGCTCCAGCCCCGGTCACCATGCCTCCTGCCACAATGGACTCATTCCCTGGAACAGTCAATCGTGAAGCTTAAATAAACTCTTCTTTTATAAGTTCCCTTGGTCATGGTGGTTTTATCACAGCAACAGAAAAGTGACTAATACATACACATTCAATAAAAATGTATGAAAGGGGGAATGGGAGGGACACGGGTCTAGATTTGTTAAAAAAATAAAAATAAATTTATGTGGAAAAAAAAGTATGAAAAAAATCTGGGGCTATGTATTCATTTGAGAAACAAGTGGACTGAAGAAAGAAAGTTTATCCCCTCTTTGTTTTAAGCCTCATTTAGTGGTCATAGTCTTTTTCAGGTATATAAATTAAAGGCATTTCTACCATAAAAATAAACAGCACAATTTTACTTCATTTGCATATTCATGTAATACACGTTATCAAAATACTATCAAGCCTGAATTTTAAGGAAAGAGCAGAGTTACAGAGTGGTATACCTATAGAAGATCTTTTCTGGATGTAGCCTAGGTTCTTGAACCATCATGTTACAACTGCAATCAAAATAACTTCAGAATCTTTGGCTTCAGGTGCTGCTGTGACAATCATTATTGCAATTTCTGTTTAAATGAAAAAAGTTAATTATTATATCTTATTTAAACTGAGAGTTCTATTTCTAATGCATTTTATAATTTCCAGATTTTCCATGTGAGTGTATTCCCTTCATGTATTCATGTGAGGCTGGATGTGCAATGCTCCCCCCCCCCCAAGTCAGGTGAGGAAATCAGGCCGGTGGAACTGAAGTTCCAGATGTTTGTTATCTGCCATGTGGGTGCTGGGTGTGGAAACCAGGACTTCTGCCAGATCAGCCAGCGCTGTTAACCACTGAGCCAATTCTCCTGCCCCAGGAGCTAGATTTTTAATTTCTGATTGAACTTAGATTTTTCTGACTTGATATCACCTGCCCATAAATTCAATCTATCTTGATATTGTTAAAAATTATTAAATGGCCACCAAGAATCTAAAAAGAAGCAAAGTGGTCATTGTAAACAGAGTTATCTTTACTCTTTTCTGCACAGCTTTCCCTGAAATTGTCATTTACAAGTTGTTCAGCTGTGGAAAAAAATAAATAGCACTGATTAAAAAGGAATACATCACTCTCTGGATCCCTTTACCTGACAGATTAAACTTTGTTAAATGTAGAAGTGCTTGTTTTTAATTAGGAACCTCTGTGTGCCTACCGATGTAGAGCCTTTCTGAGAAGGTCAAAAGAGATAAAAAGGAAATGTCTAAAACACTATGGGCAGAGATAACTCCATTCACATCTGATAGAAGTTTTTTATTGTTGTTGTTTAATACATCAGTGTGTTCTGCTTTTAGTAGGAAATTGTTACATCCATTGTTTTATTCCCAGAGGCATTTTATCTTCTTTGTATGACTTTAGAATCTGTTAAAGGTATATTATACTGAAAATGTGTTCTTGAACTCTATTTAAGTATTTTGCTGGCTGTTTCAAAAGCAGAGTGTGTGTTAGCTAATTTCCTATTACTGGGATTAAACATCATGACCAAAGCAAGTGATAGAAGAAATAGTTTATTTGGCGTATGGGTCCAGAGGGGTTGGAGTCCATCTCAGGTGGTGGGGGGAGGCATGTGGCAGAGGCAGCTGGAGCAGATTCCTGAGCACTCAATTCTTCAAGCAGGCAGAGAGAGACCAGCTGCAGTTAGGACAGGTCTATGAAGTTCCAAAACCTATGCCCAGTGACATGCTTTCTACATGTCAAGGCTGCATTTCCAAAATGTCCCCAAACAGTGCTGCCCAGTGGACCAAGTGTTCAAGTACTTGGAGCCTACAAGGACATTTCTCATCCAAACACCCACAGCTTGAAAGCCTGTTTAATTTCTCAGCAAATCTTCACCCATACTCCAAGCCTGTGTTTCAATTAGAAATAAGAAATTATTTTACTTAATTTTTAGAAGCTTTTAGTAGTCAGAATTATAAGAACAAGAAGCATTCTGTTATCTATGCCAAATTGACTTATTTTTCATCGCCTGAGTTTCTATGTGTTCTCCTGTAAATATAATCTAAATCTTATTGTTCTTATAACTGGATTTTAAAAACTGCTTTATTATGACTTTTTATGTATGTGTGTCTTCTTCCATTCCTTTTATTTGTAGAATGTCTTGTGATAAAAATGGCAATACACTTGCTAATCAAGGCTGGCTGAGGGCGGGGCCTTTGTGTCTCTACATAGACATTTTGTTTGAAAGGGAGGACTGCAAACACAGAGAAAGTTGGGCTGTAGATGTAAACTTTCTGGGTTTCTGTTCTTGCTCTTCCATTTACCATTTGATTGACTTTGGGCTGGGTACTTTAAAACTCCTTTCCTTCCATTTCTGGCCTAGAACAGGCATACATTTGTTGCACACCAAATTTTTAGTACAAAATGCAAAGAATATAAACAACCAGTCACATAACATATATAGGACAGGTATCTGGCATATCATAGTTAATTATTGTTTATTATTTTCCCTCTCATATAAACTTTTTCACTGCTGAATTTGCTGTATCTAATAGTCTGTAATTTCTAAACCATCCATGATACAGCCTATTTTCTTACCGCTGGGAGTGCTGCCATCTTCTCAAATAGAAAGCAATTGAGAATGATTCAGAATAAATTAGGCCTCTGAAGATGTGTCAGCCCCTTCACTAGAGACTCACTTTCAAAATGTGCTACCTCCAGGGCCCTGCTGCCAGTAAAAGAGATGGTTTGAACATCTATTTGTTTTCATGCCTCTACTTTGTAATAAAGTTTCTTTTTTTCAAATATTAAGGAGCCAGTGTATATATCATTCCTTTAGTGGATCATATCTATTTCAAGTTGGAGCAAATATCAAATGTTTAAACAACATAAATGTCTTCACTTAGTCTTTGTCAGCAGAGTTGGGCATGATGACTGAGTGGGTACATACTAACAAATGCCTCTTCAGGTAGGGAGCCAACAGCAGACCTATGTAAGGACATCAACAAGGTCCAACTTTGTGAGCCAATGAACTTTACTGGGTTACATACAACAGCAAAAATATCTCAAAGACAGCTGCATCTCCAAAGTCCACTCGAGAATGGGTGGACAGCTCATGACACTAGAGAACCTTAGGGGCACTGTGTAACTTTCATGTAGCTGCACAGTTTGGAGAGTGGATCTCCCAGGGAGCTCAGTTTCTTTGCACCTCTTCAAAGCAGCTCATCATGGTGAAGACTCTCTTTCAAATGGATTGGGTCATCTCTGTCTCCTTCAGATGTCTGGGCTGATCTGAACCCTTCTATGAAGTTCAGCTTGCCAGGGAGTCTCCTAGCAGTCCCTAATCTTTACATAGGCTTTGGGAATGAGGATGTTTAATGAATCTGGGTATTTTCAATGATTTCCTGGTGTTATTGTGTTGTTTACTTCCGTGGAGGATGTTTTACCTCCCATTTAAACATCCTACCTTTTAGCAACAGTCCCTTTAAGGTGGAAGTTTTTATTTCAGGAACAAAATGGTAAAAGGAGTGAATTCTTTTTTTTTATTTTAATTTTATTTATTTTTGTATGTGTATGAATGTACTGTCCATGTAGGTCTGTGCACCCGTGTCGTGCAATGCCTCGGAGGTCAGAAGAGGGTCTCGGATTCCCCTGGAACTGGAGTTCTCCTGGAATTGGAGTTACAGACTGTTCTTAGCCGCCATGTGAGTGCTGGGGATCGAACCCAGGTCCCCTGCAAGAGCAGTCGGTGCTCTTAACCACTAGGCTAGGCTATCTCTCCAGCCCCGAAGAGTGAATTCTAACACATTGGTGATCAATTGCAAGGGTTCAAACAGCCTTTCAAATGGGCCACCTCAGGTAAATCCCCTGAAAATCAGGGATTATAAAGCCAGTTACAAGCTCTAAGGTTATTATGAGGAAGTGACACAGACAAGGACCTGGACTACAGAAAGTTGTCAGCATTTGGTGGCTCTGATTACTTAAGGATAATATCAGCTGTATAGAAGCTCAGGTGAGTATAATGGCTCACTATTAGGACAATGCACTCATTAAACATTGTATCACAGAAATAAAATTGCCTTGAGACATTCTGTCATCAATTCAGGTACAAATTTTTAAACTGAAGATCTATGGCCTAAATACATTTCCCCAACAGTGGAGCTGCTATGCTTTACCACCAGCAAATTCATCACTCTAGTCCCTTACACTGTAGTCCTTGTAGACATGTGTAGGGTGTATATGAATGAAGCTTCGTCTAGTTGATATCAATCTGTAGTGATTTATATCTAGAATGTAGAATATGAAAATGAACAAGATATGTGAGGCCAAAACTACCTGAAGAACAGAAATAGGGGCAGATAGCTGAGTTTTAATACACTGGCTTCCCTGCATAAAAAATTATCAGAAAATGTGTCTTAAAGTTTACATATACTCTTTTCAACATAGGTTTTATAAAAGTATCTAGGATCAAAGTATGGTTGTCAGACATGGATGACTTGCAGAATTTTCCCAAGCTTAGTAACTAGACTTTAATGAGAGAGAAGTTTAGATTATTCTACATGGAATAAAAATTTTAAAGCACTGAATCAAACAATTATGTTGATCTTTATTGTCCAATATGGCAGCCAGTAACCAAAAATGCTGGAAGTTCATTCAAATCAATCATATTTTTGTTTTCTTAATTGAATTTCTGTGCACTTAATACAAAACATCTTAATCATCTCTATACCCTATACCCCATCTACACCTCCTCCCCTTGCACCTCCACAGAGTTTCATGTGTTCTGTCATGTATATTAAAGCTTAAAAAAAGTTCGGGCACTCAGCTGTTCCTAAGTGCAAGTTCGTCCACGAGTCTTCTCAGCCTCTCTGACTTAATTATTTCTTGTAAGTTCATCAGCTTCATTAGTTCCCTTCAAGTGGTCTGTAGCTATATGAGTTGGTGATTTCCATCATTGTAGGAAGCTCAGGTATGAGGATGCTGCTTTCAATCCACTGACAAGAAATAGAAGAATAGACTTGCCAATGGCCAGAAGTACCATGGAAAGTGGTTTCCACTGAATGGTGGAATCTGCACTTGCACAGATGACAAAATAGAAAATAGTCCAATTTTATGTGGAATTCAGTCCAATCCAAACCGTTTTCTATGCAGTGAGCATTGTAATTTGTGATGTGAAAAAGGTCTTCCAGAAAAATATAGAAGAAACTGCAGAGTCTAATGAGGAAATAAGGCCAGAAATAAACATTAAACTGATACTGATAGAGGCTCACTTGAATTTCCGATTTATTTATAAGCATCTTTGGGGTGTTTTCATCTTCAGAATCATAACAGGGGCTTTTTCCAATCAATATTTATGTTACTTATATTAGACTTGGAAAACAGATAATGCTTTCAAATGTTGATGAATGTGGAAGACCATACTGGCTGAAGGCTGTATCTATCCATGGAAAACATCCATGTTTATGTACCTCTACCAGATCACTGTTATGTATTTAAATAGAAGACACATTTTTATCTCTTTAGATTCAATTTAAGATTCAAAATATCCAATAATTATTCATCTAGTCCGAAATACAAAATATCATTAAGCACTCTATCTGAATGAGGATTTTAAAGCTCAGACTTAACTCTATTATTGCTACTTGCCGTCGATTGGACTAATTAGTGTCAGTAATTTCTGGCTTTGCATTAAGGAAGGAATTGTCACACTGAAATAATGATAATGCTTATATTTGAAATATTTTAGAGTTTGCACAATGCTTTCCAGCAAAATATTTTCCTAGAGTGCAGTTCCTTTGCTGCTGAATCACTCTCATGACATAGACATGGGCCAGTTTAGCATTTACTCAGAAATGTAGAGAGTGGTTGGCATTTATAGAATTAAAGAGTATCTTCAAAGACTGCAGTGCTGAGTGGAACTAAAGTCTTCTGTTAGTGTTATTTCTACCATACCATCTGCCTTATGGAGCTACAGGCACACTGTCCCAGTTTCTATGACCAGAAGGACAAAGGGGAAGATCATGAAGAGAGGAAGTAAATAAAAGTGAGAAACAAGTTGTGTTGTTAAAATAATGGGCAGTAGTCTCGACTATGAAGTATAGGGCATGAGCCTGCAGCAACCAGGAAAAGCCATGAGGTGAAAACTAGAAATCTAGAAAAAAATGTAGACTTTAGTTAATATCCGAATCATGAGTATGTATTAATACTGATTTGTTGATCGTTATAAATGAACCAAAATGACATAACATGTTCATGGTGAAAATCTGACATGAAATATTAAATAATTCTCAAAATTGTCTTCCCCAAATTCTGTTAGTCAAATATATCAGTTTTTGATGTAGACCTGTTCTCTTTCACTTTTGGGCTTCAAGAAAAGCGAGGCAGAATGTTTCCCAGAAGTCATGGAACAGTATTTATGAGGTTTCGGGTTGTTTGTTTTAAGTATTTTGTTGAAAAATGAAATATTCTTGGTCAAATGCAGTTATTTACACAGGATTTCATAGAGGCCTTATAAGTCACTATGTTGCGATTGGACAGGTTGGAGTTTTTAAGGCATAGCAAATACTACTGGGCACCAGCTCTGGAGAATCCTCTTAAAATTGTGATGGTAAGTTCTTTGTTTGTGATCTGTTGTTTGTCTTTAAATTATCTTAGAGTGCCTTTAACCAATTCTAACAGGCACTAACATTTATTCTGTATTTTGAGGGTTTTTTTTTTTCTGTATTTTAAAGCAGGATCTCATTCAGCCTAGGCACTACATGAACCCTTGATCTTCCTGCCTCAGCTTCCCAAGTGCTAGGATTATAGATGTGTGCCCCCATGCATGAAACAGTGTATTTATTATTATCATTTCCTTCTTCGGCAAAATCCAGTGAAATTCGGTATTTACTTTTTTAAATGTGTGTGTGTGTGTGTGAGAGAGAGAGAGAGAGAGAGAGAGAGAGAGAGAGAGAGAGATTAAATGTGCAAAAATTCCAGAAACAAACTTGAAAATGAGCCTGGGTCCTTACTATGGAAAACAAAGCTACTGGAAAACGTGTTGAAGTTCTGGTCCCTGATTCTACATGTAGCTTCTTATTCCATTAGTGTAGGTAGGGTCTGCAAATGTGTTTCCTACCCCAAATCACTTGAGGTGCTGTTGCAGGGCAGGGACAGCACTGAGAGAACAACTTCACTAGATTTCATTTCTTCGTGGTGGACTATATAAACACACATATTGAAGGTGACTGGAATTATGGGCACTGTGAGGCATCTGCAATTTCAGCACACCTCTTTTTCTTGGTCCAAATTTTATGTTCCTATGGACAAAGTTATTGAATAGAATGCATGTGAGTTTCAGTAAATGAACCATCCAAAGTCCCTGTGAGGCACATGTACAAACACCATAACTCAGGCTAACTTCCTCATTTTAGGTCCCCAATCTAGTTCATGTTTTCTCCTGAATTATCCTTAGTATTAATCTACTGATAACTTCAATGTTGCTGTGTAGAACATGGTGGTGGTGTTTCTCCTTTCCAGCACTCTCATCTCTCAAAACTCCCCATTCTAAAAAAAAAATGTAGACCTCAGAAAGACAGATGGCTGTTTTCACCCAAATTCCAACCTTAAACCTACAGATGCTGTCCATTTGGCCTGTGATTTCTTTTGTACTTTCCTTCTGGCTGACTAAAAAGCGCTCCTTCCCCAACAAAATAATATACACATGTATTCCTGGTCTTAAATATCAATTTGAGTTCATTTGAGAAAAAAAAATATTTAAATGTAGGTAAATGTAAGCAAAACCAAACAATACTCTCAAATCCAAACTAGAATTATACCTAATCCTCAAACACAGAAATAACCACTATTAACACATTGGTACACTCCTACTATTTTTATGTTAATTCGAAAGATTTTCATGTATATAGTATTTCTATTTCCACTTAGCATCTTTCATATTGGCCCTTACCTATTTTTCACATTGAAGTCTTGTTATGTTATTTTTATTTTACAGATTTTACAAGTTTCAAATTACTAGTTACTTTTTCATTGTGTTTCAAAAATTACTGACAAAAACATTATGAGGAAATGAGGTTTATTTTAGCTCACAGTTTGAAGGTGAATTATCATGGTTGGGAAGACAAGGTGTCAGAAGAGGGAGGTAGCTGGACGCATTACCTCTGTAATGAGGAGGAGAGAGAGAGGCTTTCTACTGCTTCCTTTTCCATTTCGTCTAGGATCCCTGGGGGATAGTGTCACCTTCATAAAGAGTTGATCTTCAGATCTCTGTGGGTTCTGAGTTCAAGGCCAGCCTGGTCTACATAGAGAGTTCCAGGACAGGCAAAGTTACAGGGAGACCGTGTCTCAAAATGACGATAGATAGATAGATAGATAGATAGATAGATAGATAGATAGATAGATAGATAGAGTTTATCTTTCCTTCACCCATAAACTTCTTGGAAAACACCCTTCTCAACATGCCCAGAGTATGTCTCTTAGGTGACTACAAATCCAGTGTATATGAGAATGATGATTAAGCATAACAAAAATGAATTTGATTTTCCAATTTTTCACATTGGTAAAATTTCTTCCAGTTTGTTCAAAGGCTGTTGAATTTGACCCTATTGATAAAAATTAATTGCAAACTCTATCATTTAACCTAATTTTTAGCTTTTAGTTCCGATAGGATCGTGATTTTCAAGCATTCTAAATTTTCACATAAATATTTTTCATTTATGGTATCTTCACTGTTAATATTCATAATTAGGTCTACCTGTCCACATTTAATTAAACACTTGTCATTTCTTTGCTTTTACTTTATACATTATTTTATATCTGGCCAAATATACCCACCAAAATATTTTTTTTTCTCTTATAAATATCTCATACTTTTGTGAATGTAGTCAGCTTATAATTATTATATTCAAATATAATGTACTTAGACATGAAAGAGTGTATTAAAATTTCATTAATGGAAACATTTATTTCATTTATGTGTCATTCTATTTATGTTGTAATATATCCTGCCTAACATGAGACTATGAAAGTACAATGCTATAATTCATCTATTATATGATGATTAATTTTTTTAAATGGAGCCATTTTCTGAATTGAAAATGATCCTTACAGAATAATTAAACTGTCTTGTAATGTGGTTTTTTTTCTTTTTCATTTTTGTGGTACATGAAACAATGCTATATATTGCTATAAATGATTTTCATTTTCAGTGAGATAGTGAACATGATATTTGATAGTAAATGTTTTCCCTTATGGGTCTTTCCTTGTCAAACTGGATCCATTTTCATTTATATTTTTATTTTTTTCCAGAATATTATCCACATTTTTATGCAAAGCTCTTTATGTATATCTATTCTGTTATATATTTACATGTAATAATATCTTACTAACTTGTTTTCTATGTTTTTCTGGATAAATAATTTTCACTAATTTTTATATTTTAAGATTATTCTATATTTTGTCTCTCTAGGTTCTTATATATTTATATGTAAGATTGCATACAAAGTCCAATTGAAATTAAATTGAGAAAAAATGGTTTTAGAAGCTAATGGTTGTGATTTATTATTAAATCAAATATCTCATTTAATCAACTACTTTGATATTACATTGGAAACATTTATTTAATGACTTTTTTAATGTCACTATTAACCATCTCATCCTGGGGTTTTAAAATTATACTCATTTCTCAGCTACATTATAGACTCAGTTTCTTCTAAAGAAAGCTGTGTGATACAGGCCCTCTGAGCTATGTCCTCAGCTTACCATAGGGTTTTAAGTACCATGATATCTAAAATATTGTTCTGTTGTCTGAATACATTCATGAATATTGGGCTTATAATTTTTGCTTTCAAATTTATGTTATTATTTAAAAGTTGTGTTCCCAACACCCACATGGCAGCTAACAACCATCTGTAACTCCATTCCCAGGGGACTATACTCCCTTTTTGGGCCACTGTAGGCACTGCAGACAATGGGTACAGTTACATACATGCGTGCAATAGATGCTTACACATAAAAAATAGTTAACCCCCCCAAATAAATAATCTTTTACAATTAAATTTACTATATCTACTTCTTTTTCCTGTTAACTTTTGTTTTGAGACAAGGTTTCACTCTGTACACCAGGCTGGACTGGAAATCACAGAGACACCCCACCCCAGCTGCTCTGCCTCCTGAGTGCTGGATTAGACACCTGTGCCACCTCTACGTGCTCTGGATCAAATTTTTCACTTGTCATCCTTTGGTGACCTGGACTCATATGCTTTTATTTTTTTTCTAAGTTGTTTTCATGTTCACATATACTTTCAATATTTGCTGCTTTTGTATACAAAAGCGACATTTTGTATTGTGTTTGGATTTAATTCAAGATGAAGTGTTTCAGTATTTTCTTACAGCTTCTTTAATTAATCATTCTAAAGGCTCTTCAAATATTCCTCAGTTCTTTACATCCTGGCTCCATTTCTCTTGTGTTCTCCTTTCTCTTTTTAGTTAGTAATAGGACACATGTTGCTTTATTTTTCTGCTTATACAAGTGAAGTTCTGTCCCTTTTACAGTGGTAACCAATCAACAGGATGTCCTTGGCCTCAGCAACTGTCTTTGTGATTATAAATCTAATCCTCTTCTTAGATCTATGTATGAAAAACCAAATTGCTGTGCACAGCCCTTGGCCCAGTTCCCAGGGTCTTTTCTGTTGGAATTAAAAGGGATGTCTTTTATCTCCCACTCTGGAGTTCCTAGCCTCTATCTAAACCAATATAGCACATGAAGATCTTTGTATGTATTGCTCCTATGTCTTAGACATTCTTTATCTCCAACTGTACTGCTTTATTTCAGCACTTCCCAGAATATAGCATACCTCTTTTTAAAACTTCCTTTCCTATTCCAAACATGAGGGAGAGACAAACATGATTGTTAAGACAAACAAACAAACAACCACAATATAATACATTAATAAAGTAAAGAGGTGGTAGCTTTTTAAGATCATAGATTTATATACAGGGCAGACTTTGTGCAAGAAAGAAAATGAGAAGAAACCAAAGAAAGAGAAAGGGGACTAAATAAATATAAACATCTTTCTTTTCAGCAACATGAAGCTATTCTCCTTCATGAAACCACATTTCCCTCCTCTCAATCCAATTCCACCAGCTTTATACTTAGTGGAAATTCCTCTCATTTTCTAGCAATAGACTGTCAGTCTTAATTTTTTTTTGATGCTGTGAGTTTCCTGTATCTTAATGACTATTTTAGATGAAAGTGGTAGAGACTGCCTTAGGGATGACAAGCCAGATGCCATTTAAACAGATGCCTATAGCTTAAGTTATAAACACAGAGTAGACAACCGCCCATGTCAGAAGATAATATTGTTGATTCTTCTCATTCTAGTTGATGGGAACCATTGCTGAGCTGTTTGTTTTCAGGGCCAAATACTGAGCAAAAAGAATAGTGCTAATTCCTTAAGTCCTAATATAAATTCCTAAAAGTATCGATTCTTGCATTAATTTCAGGTTATTTGTATGTCGTATTTTTTATTTTAATTTTTTATGTGTAGAAGTGTATTGCCTGCATGTATGTAAGTGTAACTCTGTCTTGTAATGCTTAATGAGGTCAGAAGAAGGTGTGGAATTTTCCTGGAACCACAGTTAAGGAGGGTTGTTAGCCACCATGTGGGTGCTAGGAATTGAGCCTGGTCTTCTATAAGAGGACCTCTCCAGCAGACCCTAGAATATTTAAAAAATTTATCTGTACCATAAATTAAGATGAGAAAGACATCATATTACTTCTAGGCTTGTTTTTTAAATCTTTATGATGTCAAAACACCTGGTCATATCCTTTTTTGGAATCATGTTACAAAATTTTTCCATGGCAGTATTCTGAAATTATATTCTGCATCATTTCAAGAGAAAAGAAAATGCTCATATTTCCAATATATTACATTCATGAATGTGAACTAAGTAGAGCCATTTGTAGCAAGGTAACACAGCTACTATTGATCCAGTTTTCAAGTAGTAATTCAAAGAATGTTGAGATCAGAGGTGTGTCTAAGGTACAGTTCCAATTTTATTTGTCTTAATATACTTAATATAGTCTCAATTTTTTTTCAACTAAGTATTTGTTCCACTGAAGAATTTCAATCCAGAAGCCATACTTCTAGTATCACTTTTGGTCTTTGTGGCAGTATATTTTCTGCCATCTTCTTAGTGGCCAGTCCATTTGAAGCAAGTTTGTTCTTTCAACATGACAAGGGCCTAGCACTCTTTCATGTACTGTGATTATGTGCATAAAACTGGCATAACATTAGGCCTGTGAAAATGCCATCATGAAGGGAAGAGGGGCTTATAGAGTCCCACCTTTCTCTATGGTTTATAGACAGTTATTGGTTATCCAGGTAGGAAGACACATTTTTTTTCCAGAGATGTAGCCACTGGTAAGTGGCCATGCTTCAAAACATCATAATGAAACTCATTATTGTGTGTAATTAGTAAATACTAATGGACACTTGGAAAATTTCTTCTTATAGGAAAATCATCCCACTATTTTCTTTGTATGAATGTTATTATCCATCATAATAAAATGTATAACTATGGTAATTATTTGATAAATAGTAAATGCATGATAGAATGCAAAAGAATTCTTAGGCTATCATAATTAAGCTAAGATATGTCTTGTAACAATCAACCTGATATCTTGGCCAACTAACCTTCCTCTGCCAAAAATGCTACTCTGTTTTATTAACATTTTCTAGAAAGTTCAAATGCTACTTGCTTGTGAAAATATTTTATGAACTTCAAGAAATACACAGATGAAAAACTCTTTCCTCTAAATCAACTCAGTACCAAGAGAAACTCCAGCAATTTTAGTATTTTATTGAACACCAAATAGTCAACAGCAAGTTATTGAAGATTATATGAAGGATAAAAACTGAGTACTGAATACAGAATAAAGATTTTATTTGTTTAAGCAAATATATTAGTCCTAATAACCAAATAGTAATAAAAGTTTTTTTTTTCTGAAAATACAAACCAGGATGCTCCAAGTTTGACGTCAGATAAATTCCTTTGTCTAATAGCACACTATGGGTGACAGTTACCTGTTGATATTTTTTCTTTCTTATGTGTATGAGTCCACTGTCTGCGTGTAGGTAGGTGCACCCATATTGTGCAATGCTGTGGAGGTCAGAAGAGGGCATCAGATTCCCCTGGAACGGGAGTTAAAGATGGATCTTAGCCACCATATAAGTGCTGGGAATTGAACCCTGGTCCTCTGCAAGAGCAGTCAGTGCTCTTAACCACTGAGCCATCTCCCCAGCCCCTATAATTTTTCTACTAATATCCATGCTACATATTCTGTTCTTTCTGTACACCTTTAAAGACTTTTACCCAGGTACTTCCTAATTAAGCATATTTGTAACAGCAATAGTCTTTATAAGCAAGTATTTCTTAATTCTGATTTTAGGCTAAGAGTTGTTTCTTAATTGCTCAATTTTTTATTTAATTGGCTTTATATGGCAGAACAGATGGCCTGTGAACCCAGTGGTGTTATATCTCTGTGATAATATACTTTGGTCCTGTTTAATGGGGTGACTCTTCTAAATTTTCTCATTAAACTGAACTCTTAGTTTCTTGATTTTCTTTTTCAGTTTGTGTCAAGAATAATGTGAAATGAACATAGATTTTTCTCCCCTGGTTGCAATCTTGGCCAAAATCAGAATCAAATATGATAGTTTTCACTTTAATATATTCAGATTCCTGTTTAAAGTGACCGTCCCATTTCAAGGTTAACTCCATAACAGAGGAATCTCCTCTCAACCGACATACCGTAAATCCCGTTGTATAGTTTGATGAACACCCGGGTGCTAGGTTCTCATGATCATCCATGAATCCAAGTGATCTGGGTTTCTGGTAATCTGTTCTTAATTGTTTTATAGCCTTTTACGAATACAATTGTACTGTAGAAAGAAATACAATAATAAAAATAAAGAAACCTAAGCAGCAACAGCTGGTCGCCAAATACTTCTTCAGGGAGGCAGCATGTAAACTGGTATTTAAATGAAGAGAATGAATAAATTCAATAAAAGTTAGGAAAGTTGTTTCAGAGGACATACCAGGCATAAATTTCTGTAAAAGGCAAGTCCGTGGCTACCTTCCTCTGCACCCGAGCAACTCCTTCCCCTCCCTGTAGGCTGCCACCTTCCAGCCTGGGAGCAAGGCAAGGTTCTGCTCATCCTGATTCAAGTCTCTGGAATAACTTCTTTTTGTTTGTTTGTTTTTTGTTTTTGTTTTTGTTTTGCTTTGTTTTGTTTTGTTTTGTTTTGTTTTGTTTTGAGGACAGGGTCTCCCTATAGCCCCAGCTGGCCTGGAACTCACAGAGATCCACCTGCCTCTGCCTCCTGAGTGCTGGGATTAAAGGCATGCACCACCACGCTTGGCTGAAATAACTTCTTAATTCAGACCCTGCTCACTGAGCCCTGATCCCCTGCATACAGGGTAGCCACACTCTCGAGCTTCAGGCTCCACACTTACTCTGCCTAGGTTGGTGGACCATTCCCAGAATGTTCCCTCCCCTGCCTTGTCCTTGGTCTACTTCCTGATCTGAATACTACACAGGAAATTCAGACCCTGCCCACTGTGGCTCGATTCCCCTGTACACTGGGAAATTCCATTTTTTTTCTACACTCTGTACCCCTTCCATCCTTGAGCCTAGACCTACTGCTACTCTTTTTTTGCCTGAGAACTCAGGACAAGTCTTTTAACCAAGACCCCTGACCACTATGTCCCACCCATACAATTCTTAGCTCTACATCTCCTACCTGACCTTTCTGCTTAGCATCCTCATTGGCCTGACAGAACCCAGTCGCTCGATCCCCATATCCTTGAGGTCTCTTCCTCTCACTTCACTAATCAGATTGGAACCACCCTGTTCAACCAATAAAAAAATAAAAAGTAAGAACATGAAGCACACATCAATGAATGAATTTTTAGTGCCTAAGCGAGAAGTAACCAAGCTATATCAACAGTATAAACAGATAGGAACTGAAACTAAACAAAGGTAAACTAGAACTTCATATCAGGGACAGAGCCAACAAAAGAACTCCATACATCCAATGACAATGCAAAAACAAAAATTAGACGAAAAACTAAGAGACTATGTCCCCACCCAAACCCACTAGTCCTACAGAAATGTAATACAAGAACAACCCAGAGGAAAACCAGGAAGTAGAATGTAAAGGAAATACCATAAACACAATCAAAGAACTTAGAGAATACACAGACAAACAACTGAAAGAACTCAGAGAATATAGAAATAAACTCCTGACTGAAGCTCAAGAAAATGCAAGTATATAGTTGAATGAAATGATAAAGACTATTCAGGACTTGAAAAGGGAATTGAAAAAGGAGATAGAAATATTGAAAGAAAACAAACAGAAAGAATGAAATGGAAACCAGCCTATCAAGACCACATGACTAAACTGAAGAAGTGGACCACTCAAGCAAAGTATATGAAAAAATTTCAATAAGAATAGAATATACAGGAAATGTGGGACACCATGAAAAGACCAAATCTATGCACCATAAGCATAGAGGAATGAGAAGAATCTTAGGTCAATGATATTGATCAGATCTTCAACAGGATTATAGAAGAAAACTTCCCCAGAATAAGGAAAGACATACCTAGACAGGTGCAAGAAGCACACAGAACAGGAACTAGACAGAACCATACAGAAACCTCCATGGCATATCATAGAAAAAACACTAAATCTGTAGAACAGACTGAGGGTCCTGAAATCCACTAGAGAAAAATAAGTTACATATAACAGGTAACCCATCAGAATTAAAGCTGACTTTTCAGTGAAAAATATGAACTCAGAAGAGCCTGGACCAAATTATTCTCAGTTCTAAATGACCAAGCCAACCCAGAATATTTTACCCAATACATCGCTATAACATTCAAGGGGGAAAGAAAACATTTCCAAGACATAAATAGGCTAAAAGGATCCACGTCCACCAAACCAGCCCTACATAAACACAAATGGGGTTGAGGACTCAAAGATATTAAAGCACCAGTAACCAATACACATATTTCAGTAGTAACTTTAAACATCAATGGCCTCAATGCCCCAGTAAAAAGACACAGGGCAATAAACTACATTAAGAAACAAAATCCTTCTTTTTGTCATCTGCACAAAACTCATCTCACCTTCAAGAATAGACACTACCTTAAGGTGAAAGGATAGAAAAGCAAATTGTACTAAGAAACAAGGAAGTTTTACAATTCTAATATCTGACAAAATAGACTTTAAAACTATTCAGAAGAGATAGCGGGTAGCTTCATTGTGATCAAAGGAAAACTAACCAAGACGATATTACAGACATAACCATATATGCACCAACACCCGATGCACCCAATTTTATTAATTTTATTTTTATTTTATTTTTTATTAATTGTATTATTCAGGACTTTAAAACACAAATGAACCAAAAGTCAGTAATAATTGGTGACTTCAATACCACAGTATCTCCAGTAGACAATGGACACAGGTCGTGAGGGCTCTAAACATTTAAAATGTATTGTATGAAATGCACAAAAATGCAATAATTTAAGAAAAATTCAAGATCTGTGTTAAGTGAGAGAAGGTCAGAGTGGGTGAGGCAGGAAAAACCAGGGGGAACAGGCAATCAAGGGCCCGCAGGAAGAGCCTGTGTAACGTTGCGATTCTCTTGGACTACACTGGCCACTGACTCAAAGGAAGGTTTCTCCTGTCTGGTACTGTTTTTCATTATATAGCCTTCATCTTTGCACATGGACTCATGTAGTGATATTGTATGTGTAATTTGTCAATAGATTGTTAGACACAACCCTAGGCTAAGATAATATATAACTTACTAAAAAAGAGATATCCTGCCTGCTGTGGTGGCACACGCCTTTAATCCCAGCACTTGGGAGACAGAGGCAGGCGGATCTCTGTGAATTCAAGGCCAGCCTGGTCTACAGAGCGAGCTCCAGGCCAGCTGGGTCTAAAAGGGAGACCCTGTCTCAAAAATACTAAAAAAAAAAAAAAAAAGGAGAGATATCCTTATAGGTACAGACAATAGTTTTTTCAGCTAAGTTTTGAGCCTGCTGCCCATTTTGCCAGTTGTATGCTGGCTGGACTTCTGTCTGACTGATATGCATGGGTCTTGTGTATGCTGTCACCATTGCTGTAAGTTTATATGAGCAATTCCAGGGCCCTGGAAGACTGTTTCCTTATAATTATGCACCACCCCTGGCTCTTACAATCGTTCTGCTTCTGCTTCCTCATTGGTCCCTGAAGAAAACTGACCCCCCCCAACAATCATCACATAAAAAATACTATGTAAAGTCCAGAAACGCACAAAAGTTTGAAAAATCTATTGTTTACTCCAAGAGTAGTAACTCTGAATTGCACACTGATAACACTGCTAGTGTTAGCACTATCATTGAACTATAGTCTAGATTATTGTCCCACATGATATACATGAATTTGTAATTTCAACAAGATTATTTGTTATAATAATAGTAATGTATTTGTTTATATTTATAAACAAATTTATATTTTATATATAAATATAAATATATTTATATTTATAAAATTATTTGTTATAATAATAGTAATGTATAAATAATATTGGGGCACTTAATCTTACTAGTGCTACCTACTTACTTTATATGTAGAACCTTAAAATTAAGGATATTTATGTTTGGTGTGTAAGTTAGTGCTTCAGTTTATGTACCTACTGTATTTATTAAAGGAACAGATCATTCTCTTTAGATGAGTGATAGATAGTTGCCTATTGAATAGAACAATCATGATTCTTTAAGATTGATCAGATACAACAATATTCATCCAATCAAGTAAACTTTCTAACATTAAACCATCATCTCCATATATAAGAAAAATAATATGAATTATATAAGATACAATGTTTATAACTGATTGTTGATTCTGTATTCACCTTCCCTTTACTAAAATGAACATGAAAAAATAAGTCTTTTTCATATTATATTTGGTAGAAATTATATGAAATAAATTTATGCGATACTAGATTTGAATTAAGAATATTTCAGGGGCTGGAGAGATGGCTCAGTGGTTAAGAGCACTGACTGCTCTTGCAGAGGACCCGGGTTCTATTCCCAGATCACACATGGCAGCTAAGAACTGTCTTTAACTCCATTTCCAGGGAAATCCGACACCCTCTTCTGACCTCTGCAGCATTGCATGACACGGGTGCACCAAGTTAAATGCAGATAGTACATTCATACATATAAGAAATAATAATTAAATTTTTTTAAAAAAGAATATTTCAAATGACCAGGTATGTTGTCTCAAGATTTCAACACCAGCACTCAAGAGGTAGAGGCAGGCAGATCTCTGTGTGATCAAGGCTAGCCTGATCTGCACATTGAGTTTCAAGCCAGCTGAGGCTATAGGGAGACCTGTCTAAAAAAACAAAGGAACAAACCAAGAATTTACAAAAGAAATAAATGATATTGTCACCTGCTTAATTCTTCAGTGAGTAATCCCTAGGGCTTTATTTTACACCTCATAGAACTTCATCATTCATAAAAGTATTTCAAACATTCTTTATTCCTGTGCACAAAAGCAGAAACTGTGAGATTCTTTATTTAAATCAAATGTACACAAAATTAAGACTTTTTTAATTACTTTTTTTCTGTTTACTTCAGGGGAAAGTTCTTTATCCAAACACTTTGATCACTCTACTTTAAAAAAATCCTCTACAAACTGATTTTTTTTTTAAACAAATTCTCAACAAAACTCTTAAAACCGTCTGTAGATTAGACTTAAGCACCATAAAAAAAAAAAAAAAGAAAGAAAAACTGGGCCTGAAAGATGGCTCAGCTTTTAAGAGCACTAGCTGTTCTTGAAGAGGACCCAGGTTCGAGTCATAGCACCCACATGGCAGTTTACAACCAACCATAATTCCACTTCGAAGGAATCGGATACCCTCTTCTGACCTCTATAGGCACTGCATGTCATGGGTGCACTACCTACATGCAAGCAATACACTCATACAAACAAAATAAAAATAATGTATAAAATTATTTTTAAAAATAGAAAAATTGGAGTTGGAGAGATGGCTCAGCAGTTAAAAGCACTGACTGCTCTTGCAGAGGTCCCGGGTTTGATTCCCAGCACCCACAGGTGGCTAAGAACTATCTTTGACTCCAGTTCCAGGGGAATCTGATACCCTCTTCTCACCTCTGCAGCATTGCATTACACGGGTGCACCTACCTACATGCAGACAGTACACTCAGACATATAAAGAAAAAAAAAATAAATAGAAAAACTAACCATCAATTGTACCATCATTTCAGCTTTGTTCTATCTCTTCTGAATATCTCTCGCTAGCTCGCTCACTCACTCACTACTTCTCGCTTTCCCTCTCACTTTCTCTCAGTCTCTCTTGGTCTCTCTTTTTGAGCAAAGGACTCCCTGTAGCCCCAGCTGTCCTGAAATTCACCATACAGACCAAGGTAGGTTCAGTCTCACAGAGATCCTTCTAAAACTGGCTCCTTCTGGAGTGCTAGGAATAGAGGCACATGCCACCATGTCCAGCAGTTTTGAGTCTCATTTTATTGTGTCTATTCCCACATCTGTAGGTTTCCCTATCCTTTCCAAATAAAATATTTATTATTTTTATTTTAAGCCTACTTCCTGCATGTGTGTAAATGCGCTCATGTTATGCAGATCCCACAGTGGTCAGAAGAGGGGTTGGATACCCTGGAGCTGGACTTATGGTACATTGTTAGCCATCATGTGGATGTTGGGAACCTACCCAGGTCCTCTGTGAGTGCAGTCAGTGCTCCTAACCATTGAGCAATCTCTTCAGGTCCCCAAATTAAAGATTTTTTAAATTTTTTTTTTATTTTTATGTGTGTGAATGTACTATCTGCATGCAGGTTTGTGCACCCATGTTGTGCAATGGTGCAGAGGTCAGAAGAAGGTGTTGGATTCCCCTGGAACTGGAGATAAAGATGGGTCATAGCTGCCATGTGGGTGTACAATCAAGACATGAAAATGGACTGTGAGTTCCTTTTTCTTCCTCATCTCCCAAAGCCCTTTTCTTCTGAACATTTTTCAGAAATAGGCATTCTGTTTTGTTCTTTGACATTGTTCAAAATTGACCTTTAGGTAAACTACACTGTATCAACCGCTAAGAACAAAAATTTTTTTTTTTTTTTTTGGTCTTTTCGAGACAGGGTCTCCCTGTAGCCCCAGCTGTCCTGGAACTCACTACGTAGACCAGGCTGGTCTTGAACTCACAAAGATTGGCCTGCCTCTCCCTCCCAAGTACTAGGATTAAAGGTGTGGGCCACCACGCCCAGTGAACAAAAACTTCTTAGTAACTATCTCAAGTATATGTGGATTGATTGATGACTTACTTATTCTCCTTTTAATGTCTAGGTGTCCCAGAAACTATAAAAACTTTGAAAATAGAATTTCTGATGCAAGAAATGATTTCATTTAAATATACTTTCTTCTGAAAAGCCACTAGTTGTATTATGTTTCTATTTTAATTTGTTTTAATTTTAATAACTTCAATTACATTTTATACAATTAATAAATTCATAATGGGCTCTAGCATAGTGTAAATGAATATCTGGGTATCTAAACGAGGAGAAAAAACCAATTTAAGAAGATCATATTGTAAGGAACAGGTTATAATCCAATTTCTAGATAACAATCTTTAATCTAATAATTATTTTTCTTTTAGCTATTAAGATTCACTAGTATTGTAGGACATTATGATTATGACAGTAATTTAGAAAACAGGTGAAAGGTTATGGAGAATACTTTGTCACTTCATAGTGATTATACAAGGTATAGTAACAAAACATAACAAATTAAATAAAATTCCAATTACCACCTTATTTATTTTGTTTTGCCAATAAATTTTGGGATACTAGGGAGTGCATTTTCAGAGTCACATTGATAATAAATCTAGATATCTCAAATTTTAAAATTTGATTATGTAACAGATGGATTCCATTATTTTTTAAAATTGCAGATAAATTTGTTTTGTTTCTCCCAGTGGAGATTTTTGAGTATTTAATTAAAGGCCTCATTGCCCCATCATTAAATTCAAAGAAGCATATCTAATGTGAACACTTAAATGTAATGTCACTCATTAGTCTTTAATGAAGAGAAACTTATTCTTTCTCTAAAGAACAGCTGTAAAAATAGTATCTGTCACCTAGAAAATTATATATCCTCAAGATTATTAATATGCATTTAATGACTTTGAAATACATCTTTGCAACAGTTGCTATGCAGGCTTCTTTCCTCTCAACTTCACCTGTAGAAAGGTTAAGTAAAGTCACAAAACCCGGAATTTGCACACTGCTCAGGACTCTCCCACCAACCTGTTACAGGTTTGGCTTGAAGCCATTCAGGTGTCTAGAACACTAGGTTTTTATTGGACCTGCATCTTGACAACAGTTTTCATAATGTCTTAGTTATAAAATCTGTCATTAGATAGTTAAAAGTCATCTGGAGCTCTTTTCCCAAGTTCGAGTCAACGAGAAAATTGATTTTACTGTTGGTGCCACTCCTTAATGCTGCAAGCTGTGTCTCACAACACAGGAACAGGGAGGATTGAAGTGAATCCATTAACATCTTATTAACAGCATCATCTTCATTGCTCATGTGCTCTCCTCTGGATCACTACAGTGCTTCTGGAAAATGAATCTAGACATGTTTCATACTGAGTTTCTACCCCCTATGTGTCTCACCATTGACCTATAGCAAGCTCTCCCTCTACTTCTGTTTTTTTTTATTTCAAGAATGTAAAGTACTAATGGATTCTACTGATACACAGCAAAAATTTAAATAATTATTAATTAAAAAAACTAAAGTCATCATTTATCCACATATCCAATTTTCATCTGTTTGAGTAGGCACATTAAAAAATATATTTTGGGGGGCTGGAGAGATTGCTCAGCGGTTAAGAGTGAGCTCTTGCAGAGGACCAGGGTTGGATTCCCAGCATGCACATGGCGGCTAAGAACCATCTTAAAGCAGGGCGTGGTGCCGCATGCCTTTAGTCCAGCCTGGTCTCCAGAGTGAGTTCCGGGCCAGCTGGGGATATAGGGAGACCCTGTTACACACACACACACACACACACACACACACACACACACACACACATACATATATTGAATGTTTTACATTTTGTCAAATAGATTCAGTATTCAGTGGGTGAAGCTCTGTTGTACATGGTTCTTACTGTTAAATATTTGATATTACTAACATTTATTACTTATTAAACAACTCTTAAATTTTATATTATAAATAAAATCTACAATTTTACATATTAATTGGGCATCTTGTAATATATCAATATCTGTATATTTTGGTATAATGTTCAAATCAGGTTAAACATTTTTTTTTGAGAGAAGATCTCTCTATAGCCCCAGCTGACCTGGAACTTACTATGTACACCAGGCTGGCTTTGAACTCACAGAGATCTGCCTGCCTCTCCCTCCTGCCCTCCTGAGTGCCAGGGTTAAAAGCATGCACCACCACACCAGGCATAGTTTGAATATTTTTTCAAACATTTATCATTATTTTATGGTAAAATGTTACTATTAAATATATGGCTCTTCTATTGAAACACAAAAGTCAATCCTATTTGCCATATTTTACAAAATAACATCTAGTTTTTATTTTTCTTTTTTTAATTTGGTGGGGGAGGGGCATACATCCCATGGTACATGTATGGAGTTCAGAGGACAACTATGGAGAGTCTATTATCTCCTTCTACCCTGTGGGTTTTGAAGATAAAACTCAGGTTTTCAGGCGGGTTTTGAAGATAAAACTCAGGTTTTCAGGCTTGACAAAAGTGCTTTTATCTACTGAACCATTTTTCTAGCCCCTAATTGCCTTCTTAATGTCCGTCCAAAATAGTTTAAATTTGTTCTGTGTCCTCAGGTGGTCAGAGCCCAGGGCCTGACATTACAGGGGTGTAAAATAGTTTAATTCCAGAAGGAATTAAGTACAGCCACATTTGTATGCAAACTAGTCACATGGCATGACATCAAGAATAACAAAAGATCATTATGCTCATTTGCTACACATTTATTTACATTTTATATGTGTGCTTGTATATGCCAGACATCAAGCTTCCATGCTATGTGCTAGGATAAAACCACAGTTATTTGTTTCTCCCTACAAAGAAAAAATGGTTTTCATACTTGAAAACTATAAAACTGTAGCAGCAAAAACCCAAGCTGTTCGTTTCGTTATTACCATAAACATTCCACAAGAGTTAAGATACAGTGAATTATATGCTTCTTAATCTGTTTGTCCACACTGCAAAACAATGAACACAGGGGTTGCACAAAATCATGTGTTTGGTTAGTTGATTTAAAGGATTAAGATGGAACATCCTTTGTATTGAGATCTTTGGAACATTGTTATGATGTACATTATGGCAATATCATACATGTATACAATTCCATAATCCAGTCACAACCATAAGCATTTCCATGTCATCAAACATGAATCACGAAGACTGCCCCCCCCAAAAAAAAGCCAGCGTGGTGGGGCATGCCTTTAATCCTAGTACTTGGGAGACAGAGGCAGGCAGATCTCCATGAGTTCAAGGCCAGCCTAGTCTACAGAGTGAGTTCCAGGACAGTCAGAGCTACAGGGAGACCCTGTCTCAAAAAGAACAAAAGAAAAAAACAAAATAAAAAAACATGAATCACCTACGTGCATTGTGTGATTTTTTTTTCCTGTGAAATAATACCATGGGGAACATACATGTGTTCCCCATGGTATTATTTCACAGGACAGTAGACCAAAGAAATAAGTTCATGTACATTCCTAAGTCACCCCCATAATCTCATCAATGCACCAAAGTAGAATATATGGAGATTGTTCCTGTCTCCCCTGAAGAAGTTATCAAAACTACTTAATCACCTATGCTGGGATGGCACAACCAGTGATGAGCTAGGGCGAGGCACTTGAAGGCTCCTTATGATGTGTGATGACACATGCAACTGAAACTCATCTGTCTGAAGCCGTAGTATCCACGAAGCTAATTCATTGCTGCAGTCACAGTTGTCCATGCTCTATGATGGGTAATAAGACATGCAAACAAGTCAAGCTCCCTGAGAGTGGAGTATCCTGGCTGAAAGCACAGAGTGGCCACTATCCTCTGTGTGGCAAGGGGAGCCTTGAAAGAGTCTGCCTGAAGAGAATGATGATACGATACCCCTTAAATACTGATAGACTAGAGACCATATTGCACTCCCTAAAAATTGCATGTATGGAATGGAATGAAAATAGCTCGGGCTGAAGTTCCGTGGCCTTTGCTGTAGAAAGTAATCTAGCCAACTGAGGCCACACTGTCAGCACAGAAATAACTTGCCTGTTTAAGCAAAGAATTCCTAGGGGGAAAGTAAGAATGTCACATATGTTATAGTGAGGTTCTGGGTGCCTTTACATACTGTGGAACAGTTTGTGGACTGATGTTTTTATTTCTGGACTTAAAGAATACTGTGCTATTGTTCCCCTATGGACTACAAGCTTTCAGCCAGGAAATCTACAATAAATATAACAGGCATTTTTCTTACATGTGACTTAACATTCTTTTCTATCTTTACATCTTATACTTTTGGCATTTTATTTATTTATTTATTTATTTGCAGATAACATTGATATTACTCAGTTTGTCATACAATTAGATAACTGGTGCATTTTGCAAGTATCTATGTCCAAATTTTTAACAACCCAAGGTTCCCATAGTCCAGTTGGAGAAGCTTGTATGCATGTTGGCATGTTGATCAATTAGGAGTCCAGACTATATTCCTGTAGTCTCATGATTCACCCCTATCTCTCCATATCCCTTACATTCTACCACGCCTCCTCTTCCGCAGTTTGTTCCCTGGGCTTTAGGAAAGGGGCACAAGTGGGTGAGAAGAAAACAGTCCACTTTCTTTGGAGTTGTCATTTTGGACTCTAGTCTGTTCAGGTTGTTTCCCTTCATGGGTTGACAGCTTTTCCAGTGATACCTTTTTAGTCATAACAAAGCACAAGCAATTGGATGTACAGGCATTTAAGCAGTACTAATTATTATGGCGAGCTAAGCTGTGAGCATAGACACAGATGCTTGGATGGTATGCTAATCTGCAAACTGTGGTTTCTCTATAAAGGGTGACAAAATCTTATTGTGGCTTATAACATCTCCTAACCACTAGAGGACATAAGCTTGTGGCATCCACTGTGAGTTATTCCTCCAAGGAGAGAGCTAATAGCCAATTAGATTTGGGATATATATAGACACTTGGCTGCCACTGTTACACAATATCTCCAGGCTGTTGAGGTGTAGCTGATACTGATGGAGGAGTCTTGCTTGTCTCAGGGAGACCAATATTTTGCTGTATTGCTTTAGTGGCCTTTGGTAATGCTCTCTGGCATTTCAGAGGCCAGTTGTATGCTAGCAAGTGATGTCTTATAACATTTTTTCATGCTCACACCAGGTCTTCGACAACAGGGACTTACTGCCTTTCTCCTTGCATATATCCCACTTATAGGCAAAAGGCCAACATCTCCTAGGCAGAATAATTCATTGCTGATGTCAGAGCTTTCCTGTAATAATATATTTTGCTTAATTACACAGCTTATAAACACTTTACTATTGAATTTGGCTCTAGATAGAGAATTATCCTTTCACAGTTCCTATGCCTATCAGTCAATTAAAAAAGGGTAGTTATACCTGTTTTATAGGAAATTACCACTGTAACAATTGGCTCTAATTTACCGTTAGGGATTGGTTTCATTACCATCATGTTTTTCTTTTTCCTATAAAGGGGAGAGGTAGGAAGGTTTCTCAGTATCAGGAAGGTAAACTTCATTAGGTCCCCTTATAAACAGTTAACCCCAATAGTATTCAGAGAGATGCTCAGTGTCTGTGACTCAGGCAGTCTGAGGTTCTTCTTTCTTTAATGTTCAGATGTGTCAACCTCTCTGCTGGCATTTCCCCGTCCATCCTGCACAGCCATAAGTTGTATGTTTTCAGACATTTAGATTGGTGATTTTTACCTGTGGGAACATAAAATTCTCCTCCCATTGTTAGTTTCAAGATCTCAAAAATTAAAAACTTATCAATAGGATTGGAACACACAGTTTTCCATTTGTCTCCCAGAAAGGATACTACCCCACCTCCCACCTCCCTCTTTTTGGAACCAACCCAAATGCCCCTCAACTGACGAGTGGATAAAAAAAAAATGTGGTACATGTACACAATGGAGTTCTATGCAGCAATAAAGAAAGATGATATCATGAACTTTGCAGGTAAATGGATGGAGCTGGAGGATATTATATTAAGTGAAGTAACACAATCACAGAAAAACAAACGATGAATGGTATCCGTCATATGTGGATGCTAGCATCAATAACCCAGTTATTAATATTTCTTGTGGAGAGGGATGCATATTACTTTTGGCATTTTAACAATTACTTACCTTAGAAAATTTCCATTATTATTTTTTAATCTGTCTGATCACCTTTGAGGTTTGTATCAGTTACTAAAGATAGAGTTTATTTGAGCTCATGGATCCAGGGGTAAGGACCCAGGCAGGCAGGCTTGGTGGAGGGAGGTGGCCAGAGCAGATGCCGGTATCAGCATAGCAAGCATAGAGCGCCTAGAAATCCAGGAAGGCTTAAAAGCTCTCAGAGCCCCAAGAGATGTGCATCTTCCAGTACAGCCACAACACCTAAAGCCTCACAGAACAACACCACCAACATGGGAAAAATGTCCAAATGTTTGAGACTATGCCCACATTCACAGAGCCCCTCATTCCTCTCCCTGGCCCCATAGCCTCCTGACCATCTAAAATACAAAATGCATTTTGTACATCTTCAACGGTCCGCATAATCTTTACCAGTCTCAATACTATTCAAAACTCAGAGCCCAAACTCTCTTCTGAGACTGGATGCAAGGCAATCTTTGTAGTCTAAGCACCGATAAACTCAAAAGACAAATCACATGATTCCAGCATACGATGGACCCAACTACGCAATCCCATTTCAAAAAAGGAGGAATGATATACAGTGAGGAAATAATAGACTGAAACATGACCAAAAATCCGTAAACACAAACACCAAATCTGGTTCTATGAGTAACCTGAGACTACTTCCAAAGGGGCTTAGATGCCTCAACACTTCCAGCTTCGCTGGCAGAAATACAGCTTTCTTTAGGCTGGTACCAATCCTTGTTTGTTACTCTCCCTGGCAGATGACTCATGGCCTTGCATTTCTAGTGTCTTCTTAGAGTCTCCACTTCCAACCACGCTTCATCTTCACAGGCTCACACGAGGCTCCCTCGAGGCCCTCTTTATTCAGAGACATCCCTGCTTCTGCAGCTCTGTAAAGCTGGGGAGGAAAACCCAGTGACCCCTTCACTCTTCCACTTTTCAGCAAGCCAGCACCACATGAATGAGAGTACCTGATCCTGCTGTCAGCCTGGGAAGGACTTTGTCCTGCTTCTTTCATAATAGCTAGGAGCAGAAAACCCCCTGGTATGTTCTTTTCACAAGTCAGAGGCAATGCTGAGTGTGGTCTGGTCCCGAAGGTACTCTTCCCATTGTTTAAGTACAAATCTCTAAGCCACACCTTAATCACTTTAGTATCTTTTTCAAAGAGATCTTGTCCTTCAATATTTGCCTTGGGTCTAGCGTTAGTTTTCCTGCTGTTCTCTTTCAATCCTAACAATGTATTCTCTATTTATTTCTGCCCCACTTTCTCTTTTCCATTGTACACCTGCATAATATTCACCATTAAGAGCCACATCACTATTTCTATGTTAGCTGTTTTGAAATGTGCTCAGCCAAAGAAATTACTCCAGCACTTTTTAAAATATATGTTATTTATTATTTATATTTTTATGCATATGAGTGTACTGTCTATAGATAAGTAGGTATACCCCATGTCATGCAGTGTTGTGGAACTCAGAAGAGGGCGTTCTAGTCCCCCAAAACCAAGGTTAAAGATGCGTTTTATCTGCAATGTGGGTGCTGAGAATTCACATTTTCCTCCATTAATTTTATGTTACTCTAAAATATGGATACATATTCTCCACCCACATACAGTAATTACAGAGTCTGAGACTTTACTTCTAAAAGCTCACAAAACAGCGCCACCAACTGGGGACAATACAATACTGCAAATATTTGAAGTATAAAGGGGACATCCTCATCCAAACCCCCACACGCTTCTTAAATCTGCATGTCCATATCTTTTTGAAATTCTCTCATTTTTTCAGTTACTATGTTATGAAATAAATCTTCAATGCATGCTTTCTTTCCCCCTTACTGAATTCTTGCAAGGTGCCAAATAGTCCCCATAAAACTCATAATCTATCTTTATTCTTTTTAATTCTATTTCATTTTTATATTTTGGAGGAGGTATGACTAGGTTGATTAAAGTCATCTGCTGCCCTGACTTCAGGAATCCTTTTATTACTCGTCATTGTGTTTTTATTTCACTGACTGAAGTCTTCAGCTTCTGATTTCTTTTTTTTTAAATTTCTATCTCTTTAAGTGTTTTTCATTCATATCATGAATCATTTTTATAATTCCTTTGTGAAGTCCATATACTAGTACTTTTCTTTCTTCAGGGCCTTCATAGATTCTGTTCATATTGAGATCTATTTCTTCAAAGGTACTATTCTCCTTTTGAGAGGTCAGCTTTCCTTTCTCATGTCTTATGTCTCTATAGCACATCCAGTCAGTGGATGTTTGACTCTGATTATGGATGAGCAGTAAATTTACATGCTCGGTCTCAGTATAAGTTTTCCTTTACTATCAGCACTATCTCTGAGTGCTTTGGTAGTCTAGACTGCAGTGTTTCATAAAGGGAAGTGTATAAAAACTTAGCATGAACAAAGGTCTCTAAAGATGTGTGGCTTCAAGTACTACATAGTTAGGTGCAGGTGGTATTAGGTTTATGGTAGACATTGACATGGTCTCAGTTGTGTGCAATATGGATTGTAGTGTTCACTTAGTCCCTTGAAGCAACTGCAGTTGACACAAAGATGATACTGGGATCTTTAGCACCGATAACTACAGTTTGGAGGTTGTAGAACTGAAAAGCTTTTTTCATAGGCTCTATGGGTTATTTTTCAGTGGTGCTTGGGCTTGTGGCACTGGTAGGTACTTTAAGAAAATTTGATACCCAGACATTATCTCTCCAATGAGAGAGAAAAAGGGAAAGAGAGAGACAGAGAGAGAGAGAGAGAGAGAGAGAGAGAGAGAGAGAGAGAGAGGAGGCTCTAGCTTTCTGCTGTTCTGTGAGGTAACATTTGTATTAGCTCTGTTAGTATCCATGGTGATAGTGTTGTAAGGACATGGATGATACCTTCCATAGTTTCTGCAGTTCTAGCTCAAGGGGGCCCCAAGGCTTGGGACCTTCATATTTCTGGTCCTAGAGCTTTACAGTCTGAATAAGAATGCTTTTTTGGAGGCTGACAGTTATGGTATTGGTAGCCATGGACCTGGAGCTCCAGGGCCTGGATGGGTTCTACTCCTAGTATTAAAAGACAAACTTATATGATGTCAGGGATTTGTGTACTACAAATAAAGTGCTGGCTGGGGCTTGGTCTTAATCAGGGTCACTAGAAAAGCAAAATGGATAGAATGAATATATATATATATATATATATAATATTACATTTTAATTTATATAATTGAATATATAATTCAATTGGACTTCCTTATATCTGGCTGCCTTGCAAAGGTGCCATCAACTATAGGGGAAAATCATCCACACTCAGTTAATCTTTCTAGGAATTACCCTTACAGACTTACCCAAAAGCATGTCATTTAGTTTATTATATATCCAATGAAGTCGACAGTCAAGATTAGCCATCACAGCCCGGGAAGGAAACCTGCCAGTTTTCCCATGAGACTGGTGTAGATGCTTCTGTTTATGTGCTAATGGCTATTATCCCAGGGTTGGAGAACACAGATAGAAACTTCCTCAGGGAAGACAAGATAGATATGGGAGATCCTAGGTATTTTTTTACCAACAGCCAGAATCCTAAGACTTTACTCATGGGGAAAAATGCTGTTGGTTCTGGGAATTGGAGCAGCATGAGGATTAGAGCTGCAGTCACACTGCCACTGTTGAACACTGTTGGGACTTCTCCATGCTCCGGATGACAGTCATGACTTTATGGCAGTCCATGGAATCCCTTCACTTCATCTGAAGCAGCAAACTTCCCTGGTGTGCTGGATATCATTAATGTCAACTTGTCACCACTGGGCTGAGGGAACCTCAACTGGGGAATTGCCTCCATTGAACTGGACTGTGGCCAAGTCTGTGGGGTATTTTCTTGATTGCTGAGTGATATGGGAGGGCCTAGATCACTGTGGGTGTTTCCACCCCAGGGAAGATGGCTCTGTTTATTATAGGAAAGCAGATGGAGCATGAACCAGTGGAGCAAGGTTGTAAGTAGCATTCCTCCATGACCTGTGCTTCAGTCCTGCTTCTAGGTTCCCCAGTTTCTACCTTGGGCTCCCTAAGTGATAAACTTTGACCTGGGGAATGTAAGAGGAATCAGCCATTCTCTCCTCAAGTTGGTATTAGTCAGAGGGTTTTGTCACAACAATTGAAGGCAAACTAAAACACCTAGTTACCACCAGATGTGTTCAGGTTTTGCAGAACTTTGGGATTCTTGTAGCTGTGTTTATTGAACTCTAGGATTGTATCAGTTACTTTTATGTTGCTGTGATAAATGCCATGGCCATAATCAATTTTAGGAAATAGTTTATTTTGGTTCTAGAGGGTTAGAGTTCATAATGGGAAGTACTGGATGGCAGCACGCCAGTGGCTTGGTGACAGGAACAGGAAGTTGAGACATCACATGTCTAACCACAAACAGGAAGCAGAAACTATAAACTAGAAGCTTGTTGAGGATATGAAATTGCAAAGCCTCCCTTGGTGACATACTTCCTCTAGCAAATCCTCATTTCCTAAACCTCCCAAACAGGGCCACCAATTTTATTGTACCAAATGTCCAAATAGCTGAGCCTGGAGGGACATTTATTATTCAAACCACCACAGGAAAGAGATTGGGATATTTTGAAATTCTACAGGTGATTCCAGACTATTGGCATTGATACCTATTCTCCAAAAGTTATTGACTGAGGAAGAGGCTGTTCGTTTTTTTTTTTTTTTTTTTTGTCTTTTCGAGACAGAGTCTCCCTGTAGCCCCAGCTGTCCTGGAATTCACTCTGTAGACCAGGCTGGCCTTGAACTCACAGAGATCCGCCTGCCTCTGCCTCCCAAGTGCTAGGATTAAAGGTGTGCGCCACCATGCCTGGCTGGAAGAGGCTGTTCTTAGATACAACAGAGCAAGCTATGGTGAAACTTCAGTTTGAGGATATGGTAGTTTCTCCCAAAGCTACAGAATACTCAGGGGTGATTCTGGACTGTAACCACCCTTGGAACAGTGCAGTACCTCAGACAAACCAACATCCCAAGCTGGACTGAAAAACTCTTAGGACTGTGACAAACTCTTGCTCTTGGCATGCTAGTCTACTTCCACACTGAGATCTGCTAGTCATGTCAGATTTGCTTTTTTCAGTAGTGTGGGGTTTCAGCCCCAGGAAGCAGGAAGCTTCCTGCTGTTCAGGATTCCCATTGCTTTGCTGATTTCTAGGTTTCTCCTTCAGTCACTGTCCTCAGAGTCCTCCTTCTGTTGTCATCTCTGTGACTTGGCAATAATAAAGGATATTCAGGCACCCTGGTTCTCCTTCATTAATATAATTTGTGTGTTAAGTTTTTCTCAAAGTCACGTGAAACAAATAAGTTTTCCCAGAAGTGGTAAAACATTTTTATGGATGTGCTGTTTAATTTTACTTCTTAAATGTTTATCACACACACACACACACACACACACACACACACACACACACACACACCTTCTGTTGGCAGTGTTATACAGCAGGACCCTGATAGCATTCTCCTGCCTGTCTCCCTCTTCAGAGTCGATTTTCTCTCACTCATCCAAGTAAACAACTCACAATGTAGAAAGCATGCTCATGTTAAAGATTGACAAAACATATTCCCTGGGCTAGATAGAAGGTTCAGTTTGCAAAGTGTTTCCATACAATCCAGAATATCCATGCATCAAAAATCCAGATGTTATGGTCCATGTCTGTAATCCCAGTCGAAGGGGATTGGCATGGCTTACTGGCCACCAAACCAACTGCACTTGATATAGTAAGAGATCGTTCTCAACAACTAAACAAGAGAACAATAGAAGAAGATATCCAAAGTTGATCTATGGCTTCCACACACACATAAAGGTCAATGCATTGACACACTTATTTGCACATGCACACACAAACACACACACACAATGTGTTTCTGAATCTACAGTTATAGCTTTGTGTTTGGGTAGCATGACTGAAGTCTTGTGATTCAAAATGTACTGCAAAGATCAGGCATCGTAGTGCATGTCTGTAATCCCAGCATTAGGGAGACTCCTCTTGGCCACATAATGAGTTGAGGAAGTACTGGGGTATCAAAGACTTTACCACAAAAACAGAGGCAGGTGGATCTCTGTGAGTTCAAGGCCAGCCTGGTCTACATAGTGAGCTCCAGGACAGCTGGAACTAAAGACAAACCCTGTCTCAAAAAAACAGAAGAAAAAGAAGAAAAATGAAAGACCTAGCCACAAAAACAAACAGAAAGTATTTTCTTATTAATCGTTTTCTGCTGGTTTATTTCTGTGTAACTGACTACTTCCTGTGGTCTAGGTCCTTGGTTTACCTAACAAAATGCTGTCATCTGATTAATGAGTTCATTTCATTTATAGCCATTATAAAGCTAAGTAGCCTTATTTTCCTGCCTCACATACTATATTAAAGCCATGTTCCCACATGTAAATATATTTTAAATTAGTTCATTTTTATACTCAGTTTTGGGAAATTTCAAAAAAGAAAATTAGGATATGAGTAGGGATGTATGGCTCAAAGCTTTAGGAAAAACTATATGGAGACCTGCTGCAATAGAAGCTACATAAGGTAGGTAGGTAGATAGATAGATAGATAGATAGATAGATAGATAGATAGTTAGATAGATAGATGATAGATAGATAGATAAGATAGATAAGATAGATGATAGTTAGATAAGATAGATATACAAATACAGATACAGATATACATATATAAATATATAGATATAAAAAGGAGTTCATTTATTTTATTAAATTTTGTTCTTTATTTTTGAGAATTTCATACATGTATACAATGAAATATGATCTTTTTTCTTTTTTATTAACATTTTGTATATTTCATACATCATTTTTCATTCCAATTTGGATTCCTTTCCCTCTCCCTGCCCCTCCCCCACCCCAGTTCATGCATTCTGCCATACATGTCTGACATCTTTCTCTCAGTCTTTCCAAGGATAATTTCTGCAGAGGCTTGTAGTTTTAAGCAGAATTTAACTGTATCAGTCAATTCTTTGACCCAATCCTTAATGTTGTTGTTCCCTCCCATTTGTATTACTCCATATTATGCTTATATAAACAACACATATGTATCAAAATTGTGACCTCTGGGAATAAACTGTATGTTAATTCATAAATATGTTTTGGGCTTCACATGTTTCCCCTTAATTTTATATTACTCTAGAATATGAATACATATCTTCTAGCCATATATGGTAATTATAATGTGTGTATATAAGTGGTAGGTCAATTCTAGAGCCCATTAAGATATTTATATTATAACAGTACAGTTGCTTTCAGATACAAAGAAATATAATAATAAAGTGCTCAGTTTGCCTGCCAACTGGGGATTTGGTGTTAACAACCACAAATGAGGGAAACCATTCTAAAATTTGGGGAGCGGACTGTGTTACTTCAATTAGCATAATGGCTTTGAGTTCCATCCGTTTACCTACAAAGTTCATGATGTCATCTTTCTTTTTATTAACTTTTTAATTTTTATTGAGTGCATTTCGTACATTTCTTAATCAAATTTAGACTCATTCCACCATCCATGCCTACCCCTCATGCCCCTCCACCCATCAGAGCTCATGGATTCTGTCATACACAAGTCCTGTCTTGCATCTTTTTCTCAGTCTTTCATAACCTTTTTGGTGCACAGTTTTAATGTTTAGGTCAGTTCTTTGAATAGGTTTTTCTCTCTCTTTTTTTTTTTTTGTTCCCTTTTGATTTTATATTATTCCAAAATATGCATATATACACTCCACACATAAATGAAAATTACAAAATCTGAAAATAAACTATAGGTTGATTCCAAAGCACATTTAGAGTTTCACATTTTTTTTTAATTTTTTTTTTTTTATTTCTGTATGTGTATCAATGTACTGTCTGCATGCAGGTCTGTGCACCCATGTCGTGCAATGCCGCGGAGGTCAGAAGAGGGTCTCGGATTCCCCTGGAGCTGGAGTTCTCCGGGAGTTGGAGTTTCAGACGGTTCTCAGCCGCTATGTGAGTGCTGGGGATCGAACCCGGGTCCTCTGCAAGAGCGGTCGGTGGTCTTAACCGCTAGGCCATCTCTCCAGCCCCTAGAGTTTCACATTTTTACAGTAAAGTTGCATGCAGGTAAAAAGAAGTATAACTTTACTTTGTCTCTTTTTTAGAACATGAATATTAATATTCCTATATAATAGAACACAGCATAGGATTACATAAGGATAAATTATGAATGGTTGTAGCATGTATCAATAAAAAGAGAAAATATTATTTTACAAAAATATTTTTAACTGTTAAATATATTCTTTTATTTTTTTTTTTAGCAAAAGAAGTCATGTTTTCCCCCAGGAAGTGCTTGAAGGTTCCTCCTTGGCAAACCCAAACAACCATCAATCATGCCCCTGTACTCCACACTGGGGTCCCTACCCACCAAGGTCACCCAAATGAGGTCCAGCAAGCCTGTGTTCTGTCTTGATCTTCCTGCACTGGCCTCCATAACATAGCCTGGGCAGTCAAACAACAGCAGTTTACAATCTGAAGAGGCTAAAATCCCAGTAGCCACTCAGTCTACAAGTTGGATATTTTAGTAGTCACCATCTGGTATTGAAGGTTTGAAGGATTCTCAAGTTTTATATCTGAAATACAATTTCTCAGAACTTATTGATTATTTACTTCTGGTTATGCTTTCCTTTTGGATGCTTAAGGCCACAAAGTTAGCCCAGATTAACCAAGGTTTTTATTTTCTTAAGATCAGTTGAGGATCTGGTCTCAAAGGGTCACTCGGAGTTTTCTTTTTTTGGGGGGGAGCACCTGGCTCCTTTTGGTTTTTCAACCATCAGTTCCATCCACTCGAGGACACAGTTAGGTCTTGGTAGACCAGGTTTCTCTTTTTGAAGCATAAGCAGACTTTCCTCTTTATAAGGTGGACACTGGCTGAAGTCCCATTAGTGGATCTCCAAAACCTCCCTACACAGGAAGACTGATGACTCACATTTGTAGGACATTTCAGGAGATGCCCCCATGCATATTTGCCTGAGACTTAGTTGACCTCTGAGGGCAAGGAACAACGTTATCCCTTAGGTCCCTCAGCCAAATTGGTATGGGTATTAAGTATGGTCATTAAGCACCCAGAAAGGATAAGTTAAACCAACCTGATACATCACATCTATACAAAAACTGTATCTTCTGGAAAACAAACTGTTTTATTTCCATATCATATTTCTTGGTTCACATTTTTCCATTTTAACTTCATGTTACACTATAATATGTATACATGTCCAGCATCATATTCCAAAAATCCATAGTCTGAAAATAAATGGTAGGTAATAGGACTTATCCTCGTTTTGATATTGAGCTTTATTTTATTGTGGTCTCATAGAATGCATGAAATTATTTCAATTTTTTGTATTTGTTGATTTTTTTTTTCTGTGTCCCAGTATGTGGTCAATTTTGGTGAATGTTCCCATGGGGTGCTGAGTAGAAAGTGTATTCTCTGGTGCTTGGGTGGAATATTTGGTAGATGTTTGTGAGGTCCATTTGCTGTATTATATTGTTCAGTTCAGATGTCTCTCTGTTTACTTTTTGTCCAATTGATCTGTCCAAGGGCCTCAGGGGAGTATTGAAGTCCCCTACTATGAGTGAACTGGGGTTAATCTGTGCCTTGAGGTCCTGTAGAGTTGTGTTTATAAAGATTGGTGCCACTGGAGTTTGGAGCATATATATTCATGTTGTGAAGTCTTCATGGCTAATTTTCCCTTTAATGAGGATGCAATGGCCCTCTTTGTGTCTTCTGATTGCTTCTACATGGAAGTCTATTTTGTCTGATATTAAAATAGCAATTCCTGCTTTCGTTTTGGTACCATTTGTTTGGAATATTTTTTTCCATCCTTTTAATTTCAGTTGGCGCCTATCCTTGAGGTTGAGATGGGTTTCTTGTAGATAGTGTATAGATGGATTCTGTTTCCTAATCCATTCTCCCAGTCTATGCTTTTTGAGTGGGGAGTTTAGTCCATTAATATTTAAGGTTATAATTGAGAGATGGTCTAGGTTTCTACTTTTGCAGTTATGCTTTTATTAATTTCACTTTCAAATTGCCTGGGGATAGCTGCCCCTCTCCTCTGCCCTTTGAATTGCTTCAAGTATTCTCTGAAGGTTGGTTTTCTGGACATGAATTCTTTCATATTTTTTATGTCATGGAAGATTTTTCTCTTTCTCTCAACTAGAATCGACATTTTTGCTGGGTATAGTATCCTGGGTTGGCATTTATAGTTGTTCAGCACTGGGAATGTTTTGATCCATGTTCTTCTTGCTTTCATAGTTTGTACTGAGAAGTCAGTTGTAATTCTAATAGGTTTCCCCTTATATGTAACTTGTTGTTTTTCTTACTTCTTTGTTCTTTAAACAGTCTATATATTTTGGATGTTAATGCTCTGTCAGATGTTTCACTGTTGAAGGTTTCCTCCCACTCTATGGGTTTTCTCATTACTTCCTTTATTGTTTTTTTAGCTGTACATAAGCTTTTGAGTTTGATGAGGTCCCACTTGTCATCTGTTGTCCTTATTTCCTGTGCAGCTGCTGTTTGATTTAGAAAGACTTTTCCTACACCTATGTCTTATAGGCTGCTGCCAAATTTTTCTTCTATCACTTTGACCATCCAGCAGGTCAGTCAACGGGGGTCTAGAAGAGGAGTGAGGGGAAGGAACAAGAGACGCAAGGAATGGAGAAAAAACAGGTTCTGATCAAGTCTCGTTTACTGCGGGTTCATACACAGAATATAAAGGATAGGCATAAGAGGAAGTGTTTGCAACAATGTTGCATAAAGGAACAAACATGCTGATACAGATCATTGGGATTAGTCAACACTAGGTTTCAAGGAACATCCTGTTTATGGAACATTTCATGGTTAAGGGTAAACTGACTTCCCTGTGGCTGACCGACTGACCTTGAGAGGGGGCCAATGGAAAATTACTACTTTGGCTGAGTAGAAGAAGCCAGATACCTGACATGGTCTAGGAACCCCCACAAGGGTTTCAGGTTTCAAGTTGATATCTTTGATCCACTTGGAGTTGATTTTAGTACAGGGTGAGATGTAGGGGTTTAATTTTTTTCTTCTACAAATGCTGATCCAGTTTTGCCAGCACCATTGGCTGAGGATGCTATTTTTCCTCCATTGAGCTTTTTTGTTCCCTTTGTGGAATATGACGTGGCTGAAGTTCTAGGAGCTCAAGTTTGGATCTTCAATTTTGTGCCATCGGTCAATGGGTCTGTTTATGTGCCAGTGCCAGGCTGTCTTTATGACTATAGCCCTGTAATATAGCTTGAAGTCTGGAAAAGTAACCTCCCCTGTATTGCACTTTTCACTCAGGGTTACTTTAGCTGTTCAGGGTATTTTGTTTTCTATATGAATTTAAGGATGTTTATCCAAGTCCGTGAAATAGCTCATAGGGATTTAGATTGGGATTGCATTGAATATGTATATTTATTTGGTCAGAGTGCACATTTTTATTATATTAACTTTTACAATACTTGAGCATGGGAGATCTTTCCATCTTGTGATGTCATCATCATTCTCCTTCTTCAGGGTTTTAAAATTTTTGTTGTAGAGTTATTTGGTCCCTTCAGTTAGGATTATTCCTAGGTATTTTTCTGAGGTTATTGTGATTTTGAAGGTCTCCTTATATTCCTTCTCCAGTTGCTTATTGTTGGTGTAAAGAAAGGCTACTGATGTTTCTAGGTTTATTTGGTATCCTGCCATTTTCCTGAAACTTATGATTGTTTCTAGGAGTTTTCTGGTGGAGATTTTAGTATCCCTAGGTGAACTATCATATCTTCTGCAAAAAGGAATAGTTTTATTTCCTCTTTTCTGATTAGTACTCCTTAAATTTCACTTTCTTGCCTTATTGCCCTAGCAAGCATTTCAAGCACTATATTGAAAAGGAATGTCCATAGTGGGCAGCCTGCAATGTTCCTGCCTTTAAGGGGAATTCTTCTAACTTTTCTCCATTTAGAATGATGTTGGCTGTGGGTTTCTTGTATATGGCTTTGTTTACATTGAGGAATGATCCCTCCAGTCCAATTCCCTCTAGGACTTAAGAATGAAGGGATGCTGGATTTCATCAAAGGCTCTTTCTGCAATGATTGAAATAATTGTGTGATTTTTGTCTTTCGGTCCATTTATGTGTTTTATGATAATTACTGATATACGTATGTTGAACCATCCCTTCATCTCTGGTATGAATCCAACTTGGTCATGGTGGGTGATCTTTTTGATGTGGGTCTGTATGTGATTTGCAAGTATTTTGCTGAGAATTTTTGCATCTGTGTTCATTAATGAGATTGGTCTGCAGTTTTCTTTCTTGTTTGTGTCTTTGCCTGGTTATGGTACTAGAGTGATGCTGGCTTCATAGAAGGAATTTGGGAGATTTTCCTCTGTTTGTACCCTTCTGAAAAGTTTGAGTAGTAATGGCTGTAAGACCTCTTTAAATGTTTTATAGAATTCTGCTGTGAAACCATCTGGGTCTGGACTTTTTAGTTGGGAGTTTTTTTATTACATCTTCAATTTCCTTAAGTATTATGGGTCTTTTTAAGCTGTCAATCTATTCTTGGTTAAGCTTTGGTGAAACACAGTGTTTCGGATATTCGTCCATTTCTCTTAGGTTTTCAAATTTAGCAGAGTATAGGTTTTTGAAGTATTCTCATATGATTTTCTGGATATTTTCTTTATCTGCTGTGATGTTTCCCCTTTCATCATGAATGCTTTTTATTTTGAGTTGCTTTCTTTCTTTCTTTCTTTCTTTCTTTCTTTCTTTCTTCTTTTGTTTAACTGGGCTAGAGGTATGTCTATCCTGTTTATTCTCTCAAAAACCAACTTTTGGATTTATTAGTTTTTTGTATTGTTTTCTTTGTTTCTATTTCATTGATTTCTGCTCTGATTTTTGTCATTTCTTCCTGTCTTTTGTGTTTAAGGTTCATTTGTTGTTGTCTTTCAAGTGATTTTATCTGCAGTGTTGGATCATTTACTTTTTCTCTATTTTTTTTTTAATGTGGGCTCTTAGGGCTATAAATTTTCCTCTTAGGACTGATTTTGATGTATCCCACAGGTTTTGTTGTGTTGTATTGTCATTTTTGTCATTTTAATTTAGTTCCAGAATGCTTTTATTTCATTCTTTGTTTCTTCCCTGACCTACTCATTATTCGGAATTGTGCTGTTTAGTCTCCATGTGTTCTTGTAGTTAGTAGGGCTTATCCTGGTGTTAATATTGAGCTTTATTGCACTGTGGTCTGATAAAATGCATGAAATTATTTCAATATTTTGTATTCATTGAGATTTCTTTTTTTTAATTTTATTTATTTATGTGTATGAATGTACTGTTTTGCGTGTAGGTCTGTGCACCCATGTCGTGCAATGCCGCGGAGGTCAGAAGAGGGTCTCGGAATCCCCTGGAACCAGAGTTCTCCTGGAATTGGAGTTACAGATGGTTCTCAGCCGCCATGTGGCTGCTGGGGATCGAACCCGGGTCCTCTGCAAGAGTGGTCGGTGCTGGCTTAACCACTAGGCCATCTCTTTTGTGTCCCAGAATATGGTTGATTTTGGAGAATGTTCCATGGGGCACTGAATAGAAAGTATATTTTCTGGTGTTTGGGTGGAATATTCTATAGACATCTGTGAGGTCCTTTTGGTGTATCGTACTGTTCAGTTTCGATGTCTCTCTGTTTACTTTTTTGTCCAGTTGACCTATCCAAGAGATAGGTGTGGTATTGAAGTCCCCAACTATTAGCGTGCTGGAATTAATCTGTGCCTTCAGGTCCTGAAGGATTGTGTTTATAAAGTTCAGTGCACCAGAGTTTGGTGCATAAGCATTTAAGATTATGAAATCTTCCTGGTTAATTATTCCATTAATAAGGATATAATGGCCCTATTTGTCTTTTTTTATTAACTTTACTCTGAAGTCTATTTTGTTTGATATTAGAATAGCAACTCCTGCTTGCTTTTTGGTACCATTTGCTTGGAATATTTTTCCATCCTTTCACTCTAAGGTTGTTTCTGTCCTTGAGGGTGGGAATGGTTTCTTGTATACAGCATATGATAGGATTCTGTTTCCTAATCTATTCTCCCAACATATGTCTTTTGACTGGGGAGTTTAGACCATTAGTATTTAAGGTTATTACTGAGAGATGTGTGCTGTTTCCTTTCAACTTATTTTTTGCTTGAATTCTTGGTCTAGATTTTTATTTACTCTGTTGTGCTTTTGGTAATTTCTCTCTTGGGTTGTTTAAGGATTGTTTCTCCTTTCCTCTGTTCCTTGAATTGCTTTGAGTATTTTCTGAAGAGTTGTTTTGTTTTGTTTTGTTTTTGACATTATTCTTTCATTTTGTTTATGTCATGAAAGATTTTCCTTTCTCCTTCAACTATAATTGACATTTTTGCTGGGTATAGTAATCTGGGTTGGCATCTAAAGTCATTTAACACCCAAAATAGTTTGGTTCATGTTCTTCTTGCTTTCTTCGTTTGCATTGAGAAGTCAGCTGTGATTCTGATGGGTTTCTCCCTATATGTAACTTGCTGTTTTTCTCTTGTGGTGTTCAGTACTTTGTCTTTGTTTTGAGCATCTAGTGTTTCAACGATGATATGGCATGGGGAATTTCTTATCTGGTCTTGTCTATTTGGTGCTCTACGTGCTTCTTGTATTTTATGCTTTTGTCTTTTTTCAGTTGTGGAAATTTTCTTCTATTATTTTGTTGAAGATCTGATCAATACCGTTGTATTGAGATTCTTCTCCTTCCTCTATCCCTGTGATGTGGATATTTGGTCTTTTCATAGTATCCCACATTTCCTGGTCGTCCCACTCTTGGGATTTTTAAAAATTTTCACAATCTTTACTTGAGGTTTTTAACTGCACCATGTTATCCTGTAGGTCCAATATTCTTTTTTCTGCTTCATCCCATCTGCTTCTGAGTCTTTTTCTCATTCTTTCCTGCTGATTGGATGAATGCTCAATTCCCTTTTTCATTTTATCCTGTGATTTCTTCAGTATTTCCAATTCCTTTTGGAGGTTTTAATTCTCTTCTTGTAGCTCCTTGCTTTGTTGGTGATTCTTTTTTCCTTTCAGTCTGAGATCTTTTCAGTGTTTCCACTTCCTTCCAGAGTTTTTCATTCTCTCCCTCTAGTTCTTTGCAGAGTTTGTCATTCTTTCCTTTTAGTTCCTTCATGAGTTTTTCATTCTCTCCCTTTAGTTCTTTGATTTGTTCTTTATATTCTTTGATTTCTTTGAATATGTCTATAATTGTTCTTCTAAGGTCAGTGTCTTGGTTTCCTTCCAGGGAGATCTCATTATTCAGATCTTCTACAGGACTGGCAACATTTGGTGGGGATTTATTATGAGCTTTTCCCACATTGTTGTTTTTCCATTTTGGCTTTGTGGCTTTGGCATGGGGATTTGTTTTTTGTTTGCTTGGATTCTGGTGTTAATCTCAAAAAGTGACTGGTTGGTCACTCACTTTGCATGATGCCAGTTTCTTCCTCAGCATTGGCTGTGCAGCCTAAAATCACTGACACTGCACCTGTTGGATCACCCTAACCACAGCAAACCACAGCACCAGTAGCTAGCTAGTCATCTCCACTACAGTACCAGTAGCACTTCCGGGGGGGAGGGATGTTACTACTTTGGCCTATGAACAGGACCCCACCTGGCCGCCAAATCTGCATGCCACCTGTCTGTTCCTCTATCCACGCACACACAGCTCTTCTCTATGGTCCCAGAGGTAGGAGGTCGAGCCCCAGGCCAGGCAACAAGGCTGCTCACTGGGCCCCACCTGGCTGCTGAATCTGCACACCTCCTGTCTGTCCCTCTATCCACGCACACAGCTCTTCTATCTGGCCTCAGGTGTGGTAGGTTGAGCCCCTGGCCGAGCAGCAAGGCTACGTGCTATACCCCACCTGGCCGCCAAATCTGCAGGCCACCTGTCTGTCCCTTTATCCATGCACACAGCTCTTCTCTCTGGTCTCAGAGGTGGGAATTTGAGCCCCTGGCTGCGCAGCAATACTGTGCACCAGACCCCACCTGGCAGCAGAGTCTGTATGACACCTGTCTGTCAGGAGTTAGCTTTTAATAGGAGAATATTGAAATAGTAGAAACCATAGCCTAGGAAAATAAAAGTTCTATTTCATCAATGAGCCCTCTCTTTTGAAATTGTCCCTTATACCTTTGAACAATACTGGTTATTATTTATGTTCTTGGTTACACACCAGAACTTGCTGGTAAGACCCTCTTGCTGAAGTCACTACAGATAAGAGCTGTAAAACAACAAGGAGAAGCTGGGATCAACTTTAAAGGCTCATCTGTATTGTCTAGTTTTTATAGTACTGAAAGACTCTATGCATGATATCAAAAGAGAAAATTAATTATCATCCTTACCAAGGTGCAAACTCTGAAGGCTAGAACAAAAGCTGGCTTGGAAAGCTATGACCACAGGTACAAGAGTGGCATGACTATTTTGGGAATAACCAACCACTTGCTAATTGGCTTTAAGGTCTCCTCCATAAGACACAGCCCATACCTAACATTAATATCAGGCCTAGGAATCTGTGGCTAGGTAGGCCACAGGCCAGAGGGAAGAGTTTAACACTATTATTCTGCCAACTAGATATCTTATTAAACCAACTCCTGTTGACTACTGTTATACAAATAGATTAATGTATCTCTCAACTATCCTCAGAACATTGTCCTCCTAGTAATTAACACAGATACCTAGAGTGTTTAGCCCTGAATAGGACACCTAGAACAAACTTCTGACTTCCAAGGCTTAGGGATAATAGTGGAAGAGGGGTAGGAAAATAGCAGGAGGCAGATATGATATAGTACTATAAGGAAATTGAGTCTTCTGGGATGCTGGTAAATTACTCATATGAACGGAATGCCATGGTGACAGTGTGCATAAGTTCCGCATAGTGCAAGCCAGACAAAAATCCCAGCATAAAAGTAGGAATCTCAATCTAACCATATCTGAAGAATTATTAACAATCAATGGCTTCTGGGTGAGGGAGAGTTAGTCTTGCTTACTTGTATGTAAGTACGACTCTGTGAAGTTGATCAAGCTTTGGTGAATAGACTCACAACGAAGGTCATTTGGGGAAACGAATTTGACTCTATACACACACACACACACACACACACATCTATCTATCTATCTATGTATCATCAATATATTACATGGACTTGGATAGAGTCAGATAGGATAGAGGGGAATCTGCATACTGCCAAATATATTGTACAAATTTTCCAAAAATTCAATTAAACATTCATTCAAATGGGAAAAAAGTATAATAAAATTATTTATTCTCCCATATATTCAATATGTTCTATAACCAACATTGTCAAGGTCAACTAATTGCTGTGTTAAAATAAAATACATACAGCATTGTAGGTTTTTAAAAGTGGTAAAAATATTGGGGCTGCAGAGATGGCTCTGTGGGAAAACAATTAGTTGGTTAACCACCAAGATACAACATGGGAACACACTTGACAGGAAGAATAGAGTCAGTTCATAGTATTTGAAAGAACACATCTCTATTATCACTTACAGCATGGTAATGGGCTCACAAATATCAGTAATTCAGACTGACTTGGCTTCATTACTCTGGAGCATAATGTCAGTGTTCAGGCCTGATTTGATTTAGAGGTTCTAGAAATGTTATCAAGACTCTGTACTGGTTGCCTTCTCAGTAAGCATTTTCCCTCTGGCAACCTGTACATCTTAATGTCCATTTTCAACCTGCTTAAAAATCCCAGCAGAAAGAAAATATCTTTCCCTTGAGTCCCAATAAAAAGTTCAGGATTGATTCTCTTTCCTCATGCTTGAAACAAACCAGATTTTGAGTAGCTAATGTTAGTTCATATGTATATGTAAGTATGTGCGAATTTAATCACCCCATATGAGCAACAGACCAAGAGAAAATAATAAAGTGTTCTCTTAAAACTTAGCAACTCTCTCCAGGTATACAGAGAGATAGAAGATAATCAGGCAAGAAAGAAAATATACTCTATACTTCACAAAATACAAGATAAATTGTGGATGAATATTCTTGTTTTTACAAAGGGTCTCATGTTAAAATAGCAAATGGTGCCCATAAAATAAAGACACATTATTAGTCACCTGCAGAAACTTTTCACATCTCAAATGTCCTAAAATTCAGCTGCATTTTCATATCAACAATATGAATTATATCTTTTGAAATCTTAGCTGCCCTGCTCTGTTGACTAAACAGAGGAAATAACTCACAGGAAATGGCCTTTCTTCCTCTCAGAGGTCTTTCTGTATTCTGTCTCTACCTGCATACACATCATACATATTCGATGCATTTCACTTCTTCTCAGTGTCCATTAAGGACTGTGAGTGTATATGACCCCACTTCAAAGAGCTCAGAAAATTTATTGAACTTTCCACTTGGTCTAATTCATTTTCCAATTCCTCCATTCTGTGTTCTTTCAAGAATAATTGAGTGCACAGATAGACGCTTTGCACGTTTAAACAATTCCCTTGGACATCTCCTCTATGTGAAAATTGCTTTATGATTTTTTAATTTGTATCTGCTTTTCTCATCTTTCGTTGATCTTCAAATTCTGTCTTCTTGGACTCTGTTTTATAGGTGACTTCATCAGTAGGCTAAGTTACCCTGCTTCTCCATCAGCTCACCATGTTCTCAAAATTATTTGAACATAGCCCACACAGAGAAACTCTAAGCATCATTTTCTTAAAACGTCATCTAGTGTGCTGACCTTTCAGACCCCTATTGTTTTGAGGCTGTAATTATCTAGCACTAATTATGAATAAACCAAAGATAATGTGTCTATCTCTTAACTACTGCGACATCTCATTAACAATTATAAAAACAACAGTGAAACCTGGTGTGTTGGTATATGACTGTAATCACAGCACTTGGGCGGTGAAGGCAAAAGGATTGGGTGTTTGAGATAAAATTCAGGAACATAGTGAGCCTGAGGACAACCTGATATACCAGGGTCATGTCCTGAAACAAGGGGAAAGGAGAGAGAGAGAGAGAGAGAGAGAGAGAGAGAGAGAGAGAGAGAGAGAGAGGAGATTAATGAAACACAGGGGTCAAAACTAGAATTTTTAAACATGATTTTCTCTGGGTTTCTCTTCATTTTTATAACATCCCTAAGATATAGCCACATTTTTATTTTCCAGAGAAAATTCATGCTTAACTATTTGAAAGGTAGTGAAAAAAAATGATAAAGCCAGGCTTCAGCTTGAAGTAGGGAGATAATCTATTTTGTGTGTATTCTCACCATATGGACAGGGAACTATTCTTTTGTATAATCCTTACTTTCTGATGGCATCATGCATCATCAGATAGTGAGAGAAGGAAGGTCGTGAGTGTGTGAGATCTTTAACCAAACTATTCTCTTACAGCAGAATCATTTTCAGATAACTCATTAATCCTTTAATTAATTAACCCAATAACTGCATGAGTGAATTCATGCAATCATGAGGCCAGACACCATATTATCTCCTAACCATCTCAACCTGGCTTCCCCTTTAATTTCCCATAATGACAATGGAATTTCAAAATGTATTTAAGAGAGCACAATTCATAACCAGACCATAGCATTTTGTTCAAGAAACAAAGCGTATAAGGGTTTTGAGTGTATATTATATGACAGAATAGGTTATTAAGACCTAAAAACTGGGTATTTGAAAGCATTCCAAAGCCTCTTCTCCAATTCAAATTCTGCAGTAGCAATGAGTTTATTTACTTATACAACAATGCTAGTGACATATATGGATATGCTTGGTCTACAAAAGGAAACAACTAATTAAAAAAAAACTTGTAGTATTCTTCTATCATCATTCTGCAAGATTAAAGTAGCATTTGGGGCTGGAGAGATGGCCTAGTGGTTAAGAGCGCTGACCGCTCTTACAGAGGACCCAGGTTCAATCCCTAGCACCCACATGGTGGCCGAGAACCATCTGAAACTCCAATTCCAGGAGAACTCCAGTTCCAGGGGAATCCGACACCCTCTTCTGACCTCCGCGTCATTGCACGACACGGGTGCACAAACTTGTATGCAGACAGTACACTCATACACATACAGAAATAAATAAAATTAAAAACAAAATAAAGTAGCATTTGGAGAAATCTTACAAAGAAAATTATCGAAGATTCAATGAGAGGGAAAATAGTCTCCACAGCAATTACTCTTTAAAAATTAGAAGTGGTATCTTGAGTAACATATATTAGTAAGATTTGAGTATTTTATAAGATATGATATTTTTTTGTTCATGTCAGACATGTGGACTCATTCTCTAAATTTTCTTGATGAATTATATTCTCTTCCTCTGATGTAATGAATACTTTTATTGATTATACTTAGAACCTTGATCTTACTCTCTGCATAACACACTCTGCAAGTCTTAACACTCTGAGGATAGTACCTCGCAATCTGAGTGACCACAATTTCCTTTAATCCAAAAGTACCTTGATCTTACTCAGAATCAAGAGTCAAATGGAAGTCAAGAATGAAACTAGAAATTGTATTACACTGAAATAACCTCCAAATGACTTTGAGCTACATTTCCATATACATATCTTTTATTGTATGCTTTTATTTTTAACTGAGCCATAGAAGTGTTCTTTTTTAAATGGGATTATATGTCTTGTTTTGCTGCATGTGCACAGTATGTAATGTTTAAATCTCCATTTTTATTTCCTCAAACATTTATCATTTCTTTGTGGACAAACCTTTAACAATCCACTTTTGCAGCTTTTGGAAATGTAGAATACATTCTTGTTTGACTATTGAAGTGCTTGTAACCCAAATGACTTTGTTCTCATACAAACCAGAAACTCCATAGTTTACACCATTCTAAACAATCAGTGGTTCTGTTTATTTGATAATCGAATTGATATGCACCCTGTTCAAACACATATACCTGCTGTTTTAAAAATGCATATTTTCTTTTTTTTTTGAGTAAACAAAAAAGCAGCAAGAACAGGAACCTTTATGGTTGAACCTATGGCTGAATTGCAAGCATTATTATTCATAATTAGTACATTTCTGTGCAGTTAATAATTTATTCCGTAACTCTTTACCCTAAAATGCCAAGGTTACTTGAAGAAGAACTGTGGTCTCATTAAGGTAAAACCAAGCAAAACCACCTTACTCATCCACTTCCACATATTTTTCTAATGTTTTTCCTAAATGTTTCCTTCTTCTGATCCCCACACTTCTTTTTTTAATTTTTTAAATTTTATTTATTTCTGTATGTGTATCAATGCACTGACTGCATGCAGGTATGTTCACCTGTGCCTTGCAATGCCTTCTTTACCAGGAAACTGGTCCTGTTCTAGTATGGGCAAGGATCTAGGCAGGGATGTAGTGTTTGTAATCTTAAGTCACCTGGCTTCTTATGACTGAGCAAGGTGTTTGTATTCTTTTTGAGTTTTGGTACAGGAAAACACTGCATCTGTGAAATTCGAACCTTGTTTTGGTACAGAAAAACATTGAATCTGTGAAATTCAAACCTTGTATCTCTAGAAAAAATATATAATTATCTATGTAGTTAAACTTAAATTTTGTTGCTGTAGTTTTTAGGTCTGTGGAAGTAAAGGAGATCCCTGAATTTTCTAGTCTGGGAGAAAGCAGAGGGAAGAAATTCATATGTTATTAAAGTACTCAATATTCTATTTTATAAATTTAAACTTGATCAATTATATTTATTTACTTATTTTTATGTGGTATGGGTGTGTGTGTGTGTATGCGTGCATCCATGTCTCCATGCATATCCTGATGTCACAGGACAACCTGCAAGGCTGAGTTTGTGCGTCTCCTCTGGTGTGAGTATCAGTGAGCAAATTAGAGTCTTCAGGCTTTGCTTCAAGTGACTTTACACACTGAGCCATTCCAAGTACCTTATTCTAGGTAATCTTCACTCATTAACTTATGACTCTTAAAAAATGCAAGAGATCTGTCTTTTGGTAACACTCCCTTACATTAAGAAGTATTTGAAGCTAGACAAACTATGTAAATCATTCAAAAATTTTATAAAAAATAACAGAGAGCATTGGAGCAATGGCTCAGCAATTAAGAGCACAGCCTACTCTTTATGAAAACCTGGGTTCAAGGCACTGGGGTGACAGGGGACTAAACCAGAGGCCTGGGGCTCAGGAACCAGGCAGAATGCCATGACCCCTCCTCCCTCCCACGTGATTGACATGGGCAGAGCCACCCAGCCACTCACAGGGAGACCCTAAGGAGTGGTGCAGTGGAGCCAGTAAGCTGGTGGAACTGCAGTGCCGATGATCCACTGAGTGCAGTGTTAGTGATTCTGGACTGCACAGCCAATGTAGAGGAACTGAATGGCAGGAAGCACAGTGAGTGATCAACCAATCCTCCATATTAACATTTTAAATTAGCACCAGAGTCCAAACAAAAAATAAACCCACATGCCAAAGCACCAAAATAAATAAATAAATAAATAAATAAATAAATAAATAAATAAATAAATAAATAAATAACAACATGGGAAAACCTCATAATAAATCCATACTGAACTCAACCAGTCCTGTAGAAGATCCTAACAAGGAAATCTCCCTGGAAGGAAACCAAGACATGAACCTTAGAAGAACAGTTGTAGACATATTCAAAGAAATCAAAGAATATAAAGAACAAATCACAGAAATAAGGGAAGAGAATGAAAAACTCAGGAAGGATCTAGAAGGAAAGAATGATAAATGCCAGAAAGACCGAGAGGAAGAGAAACAAATACTGAAAAGAACTAGAGGGAGAGAATGACAAACTCTGGATGGAAGTGGACACAATGGAAAAATCCAGGCTGAAAAGAAAAAAGAAACTTATCAGTGAAGCAAGGTGCTACAAGTAGAGAATAACAAGCTCCAAAAGAAAGTGAACATACTAAAGAAATCACAGGAAGAAGTGAAAAAGGAAATGGAACACTCATCCAATCAACAAGAAAGGATGGGAGAAAGCCTCAGAAGCAGAATGGATGATGCAGAAAGTAGAATATCAGACCTGCAGGATAACATGGAACAACTAAAATGCTCAACTGAAAATTATGAAAAAAAATTTTAAAAATGCAAAAGTAGAAAAACCAGGAAATGTGGGACACTATGAAAGGACCAAATCTCGTCACCATAGGGGAGATGAATCCCAAGACAACAGAACTGATCAGCTTGTGCTGGATAGCTTTAGTGTCAACTTCGCACACCCGGGTTGAGGGAGCCTCATTTGGGGAATTGGCTCCATTGTATTGGCCTGTGGCCACATCTGTGGAGTATTGTCTTGATTGTTGAGCAGTGTGGGAGGGCCCAGCCGACAATGAGTGGTGCAACTCTGGGCAGGTTGTTGTGTACCGTATAAGAAGGTAGGCTGTATACAGCTGCTTGCTTTAAATTCATAGATTCTCAAATAGCTTTTCTTGCATGTCTAAAATAAAGTATTGCATGTAATAAAAAAAAAGAAAAAAGAAAAACTAATACATGCATCATGGATTTTATATGCATCTATGGAAATGCTATAATGAAACCCCTTATTTCATACAACTAATTTATGCTAATAAAATATTAGATTAAAAAAAAAGAAGGTAGGCTGGGCATGAGCCAGAGGAGCAAGCCAGTGAACAGCATTCCTCCATGGCCTGTGCTTCACCTCCTGCCTCCAGGTTCCTGTCCTGAGCTCCTGCCTTGGGCTCCCTAAGTGATGAACTGTGACCCAGGAGATGTAAGCTGAATAAACCCTTTCCTCCCCAAGTTGGTGTTGGTCAGAGTGTTTTGTCACAGCACAATGGAAGACAAACTAGAACACATGTCTTCCACAGAATAATAGAAGAAAATTTCCCCAAACTGAAAAAAAGACAAACACATACAAATACAATAAGCACATAGAACATCAAGTAGACAAAACCAGAAAAGAAATTCCCCACACCATATCATAGTTAAAATGCTAGATGCTCAACACAAAGATAAAATACTGAAAGCTACAAGAGAAAAACAACAAATTACATATAAGGGGAAATCCATCAGAATTGCAGCTGACTTCTCAGTGCAAACTATGAAAGCCAGAAGGAGGACCAAAGTCTTCCCAGTGCTAAACTACTTTAGATAGCAACCCAGATCACTATACTCAGCAAAAATGTCAATTATAGTTGAAGGAGAAAGAAAAATATTTCATGATATAAACAAAATGAAAGAATACATGTCAAGAAACCAACACTTCAGAAAATACTTGAAGCAGTTAAAAAAAAAAAAAAAAACAGAGAAAAGGATCAACAATCCCCAAACAGCTAGAGAGAGAAATTAATAAAAAGCGAAACAGCCAGTATAAATACAAACCTAAACCAAGAATGCAAACAAAAATAAGCTGAAATGAAGCAACATACATCTCTCAATAATAACATTAAATAGTAATGGTCTAAACTCCCCAATCAAAAGACATAGACTGGGAGAATGGATTAGGAAACAGAATCTACCTATATGCTGTCTAAAAGAAAACCATCTCACACTCAAGGACAGACACCAACTTAAAGTGAAAGGATGGAAAAAAATATTCCAAGCAAATGGTACCAAAATCAAGTAGGAGTTGCTATTCTAATATCAGACAAAATAGAACTCAGAGTAAAGTCAATCAGAAGAGACAAGGAGGGCAATTACATCCTTATCAAAGGAACAATTAACAAGGAAGACTTCACAATCCTAAATGTTTATGCACCAAACTATATAAACAGAATTCTGCAGGTCCTCAAGACACAGATTAATTCCAACACAATAATAGTGAGGGACTTCAATACCCTACTGGGCCTGTTGAATAGATCTATTGGACAAAAAATAAACAAAGAAACATTGGAATTAAACAATACAATACAATAAATGGACCTCACAGACATCTACAGAATATTCCACCCAAACAACAGAGAATATACTTTCTACTCAGCACCAAGGAACATACTCCAAAATCGACAACATACTAGGATACAAAAGAAATCTCAACAAATACAAAAGGATTGAAATAATTTCATGCATTCTATCAGACCATAGTGCCATAAAGCTCAATATTAGCACCAGAATAAGGCTGACTACCTACAAAAACACATGGAGACTAAACAACAAAATCCTCAATAATGAATGGGTCAGGGAAGAAATAAAGAATGAAATAAAATTATTCATGGAACTAAACAAAAATGGCAATACGACACAACAGAATCTGTCTTATAATTTAAAAGCAGTCCTATGAGGGAAATTTATAGCCCTAAATGCCCACATTTAAAAAACAAAACAAAGCAAAGCAAAACAAAACAAAACAAAACAAAATAGGAAGGGAACAAATAAACGATCTAATGTTGCAGCTAAAAACACTTGAGAGAAAACAACAAATGGATGCTAAATTCAATAGAGAGGAAGAAATAACAAAACTCAAGGCAGAAATCAACGAAATAGGAACAACAACAACAAAATCACACAAAAATCAATGAATCTAAAACTGGTTCTTTGAAAAGATAAACAAGATAGACAGATCCAGTTAACCACAAGAAAGAAAGAGCAACTCCAAATTAATAGTATCTGTGATGAAAAGGGAAACATCACAACAGACAATGAAAAGATCCAAACAATCATAGGAGAATATTACAAAAACCTATACTCTACTATGTTTGAAAACCTAAGAGAAATGGATGAATATCTGAAATCCTGGGAATCACCAATGCTTAATCAAGAATAGATTGACAGCTTAAACAGACCCATGGTACTTGAGGAAATTGAAGATGTTATAAAAAAACCTCCCAACTAAAAATAAGCCCAGGCCCAGATGGTTTCACAGCAGAATTTTTTTTTTCTTTTTTTTTGTCTTTTCGAGACAGGGTCTCCCTGCAGTCCCAGCTGTCCTGGAACTCACTCTGTAGACCAGGCTGGCCTTGAACTCACAAAGATCCGCCTGCCTCTGCCTCCCAAGTGCTAGGATTAAAGGCGTGCGCCACCACGCCCGGCCACAGCAGAATTTTATAAAGCATTTAAAGAGGTCTTACAACCATTACTACTCAAACTTTTCAGAAGGATACAGAAGGAGATATCCCAAATTCCTTCTATGAAGCCAGCATCACTCTGATACCCAAACCAGGCAAAGAGACAACCAAAAAAGAAAACTATAGACCCATTAATGAACAAAGATGTAAAAATTCTCAACAAAATATTTACAAATCACATAAAGACCCACATCAAAAAGATCATCCTTCATGATAAAGTTGGATTCATACCAGTGATACAGGGAAGGTGCAGTTCAACATATGTAAGTCAATATCATAAAACATAAATGGACTGAAAGAAAAAAATCACAAAATCATCTCAACTGATGCAGAAAAAGCCTTTGACAAGATCCAATATCCCTTCATGTTTGAAGTTCTAGAGGGAATTGGACTGAAGGGAACATTCCTAAATATAATCAAAGCCATATACAACAAATCCACAGCCAACATCATCCTAAATGGAGAAAAATTAGAACCATTCTCCTTAAAGGTGGGAACACAGCAAGGCTGCCCCCTATCACCACTCCTCTTCGATGTAGTGCTTGAAATGCTTGCTAGGGCAAGACAACAAGAAGGGAAATTAAAGGAATATTAATTGGAAAAGAGGAAGTCCATCTATCCCTCTTTGCAAATGATATGATAGTGATAGTTTACCTGAGGGATGCTAAACACTCCACCAGAAAACTCCTAGAAACAATTAAGATTTTCAGTAAAGTGGCAGGATACAAAATTAACCTAGAAAAACCAGTAGCTTTTCTTTCACCAATAACAAGCAACAGGAGAAGGACTATAAGGAGATCTTCCCACTCACAATAGCCTCAGAAAAATTCCTGGGAACAAACCTAAACAAAGACACTAATGACCTCTACAACAAAATTTTTAAACCCCTGAAGAAGGAGATTGAAGATGACATCAAAAGTTGGAAAAACCTCCCATGCTCATGGATTGGAAAAATAAATATAGTAAAAATGTCCATTCTACCCAAATTAATATACAGATTCAGTGCAATCCCAATTAAAATCCCCAAGAGTTTCTTCACAGTCTTGGAAAAAGTCCTTAAATTCATTTGGAAATACAAAAGACCCCGAATAGCTAAAGCAACCCTGAGTGAAGAATGCAATACAGGGGAGATCACCTGACCAGATTTCAATCTATACTACAGGGTTACAGTCATAAAGACAGCCTGGTACTGGCACAAAAACAGACCCATTGACCAATGGAGCAAAACTGAATATTCGAAGTTGAGCTCATACAATTTCAGCCAACTCATATTCAATAAAGGGCCCAAGGATGAAAGATATTTCTTTAGCAAATGGTGCTGGCAAAACTGGATCATCATATGTAGAAGAACAAAAACAAACCCCTACCTCTCGCCCTGTACAAAAATCAACTCCAAATGGATCAAAGACCTCAACATGAAACCTGAAACTCTGAAGGTGATAGAAGAAAAAGTTGGTACCAATCTACAAGACATAAGAGTAGGAAAAGACTTTCTAAATCAAACAGCAGCTGCACAGGAAATAAGGTCAACAATTGACAAGTGGGATCTCATCAAACTCAAAAACTTCTGTATAGCAAAAGAAACAATCAATAAAGTGCAAGGAAAACCCAGAGAATGGGAGAAATCTTCACCAGTGATACATCTGACAGAGCATTAACATCCAGAATATATAAACTACTCAAAGAAAAGGAGCAAGAAAACAAATGACTTACTCAAAAGATGGAGTAAAATGCTGAACAGAGACTTCACCAGTGATGAAGTAAAGATGGCTGAGAAACATCTTTAAAAGTATTCAACATCGTTAATAATTAAAGAAATGCAAATTAAAACCAGTCTAAGATATCATCTCATTCTCATAAGACAGACTAAGATAAAGAAAAGAAAACAAAAGACACCAAATGTTAGAGAGGTTGTGGGGAAAGGGGAACACTCATCTACTGCTGGTGGGAATGTAACCGCTATGGAAAGCAGTGTGTAGAACCCTTAAAATTCTCAAAATGAGCCTACCACCTGACCCAGCGTTAACAATCCTGGGTATATAACCACAAGACTCATCCTACTGTAAGGGGACATGCACATCTATGTGTGTTTCAGCTCTCTTCACAATAGCCAAGAGCTGGAATAAACCCAAATGTCTTTGAACTTATAAATGGATAACAAAAATGTGTTACAATGGTGTTCTATGCAGAGGTAAAGAAAGATGACATCATAAATTTTGCAGGTAAATGGATGGAACTCGAGGTGATTATTCTAAGTAACACAGTCGCCCCCCCAAAAACAAACAGGGAATGGTTTCCCTCATTTGTGGATGCAAGTACCAAATCCCCCAAGTGAGAGGCAAGATGAGATTGTTATTATTGTACTTATTTCTATCTGAAAGCAACTGTGATATTATAATATGAATCTCTTAATGAGCCCTAGAATTAACTTACCACTTACTTTCAGATATAGTAATTAATATATATGGACAGAAGGTATATATTCATATTTTAGAGTAATGTAAAATTAAAAGGAAAAAAGTGAACTCCTGGACATATATCAGAGTTAATATACAGCTTATTCCTGGAGGACATAATTCTGGTACATATATGATATGTACATGGGTATACTTTGGAGCAGTACAGTTGGGAGGGAACCACAGCAGCATGAGGACTGGGTCAAGGAACAGAATGATGGGGTTGAATTCTGCCTAGGACAATAAACCTTTGCAGAGAAAAACTTTGGAGAGACTGAGAGAAAGATGCAGGACATGTATGGCAGAGTTCATGAACTTGGGTGGGTTGGGGGGCAGGGAAAGGGGAATATGTCTAAACTGAACTGAAAAATATATGAAATACACAAAACATCAATAAAAGTATTATATTAAAAATTAGGCCCATATCCTTCATTAAAATAGATGCGAAGATACTCAACAAAATACTCACAAAGCACATACAGACACACAACAAAAATGTCATCTACCGTGATCAAGTCAGTTTTATGTCAAAGATGTAGGGATAGTTCAATATACATAAGTCAAAAATGTAATAAAATATATAAATAGACTTAAAGAAAAATAATTTGTTCATCTCAATAGATGCAGCAAAGGCTTTTGACAAAATCCAAAATGTATTCATGTTAAAAGTCATAGAAAGAATTAGCCTGGAAAAAAGAAAAGAAAGAAAATAAACCTGGGTTCAGTTCCTCGCAAACACAAGGCAGTAAACAACCATCCATAACTTCAGTTCCAGAGGACCTGACTCCCTCTTCTTGTCTCCACAAGAAATGCATGCATGGGTACACTTACATTCATGCAAGGAAACCCATCATACCTATAAAATAAAAAGACAGCCATCAAAATTTTAAATGAAAAATGGACAATAGCTTCTAGAGAGGGAGTCCTTTCCTGGCACTGAGGTTTTCCATTTCTTTCTTCACTAGCCTAGGGTGTCTAGAAAAGGCATCCTATCGACCCTTAAACAATACTGGCCATTGATCTGCTCTTGGTTACCCAGTAGACCAGCATGATAAACCCCGTTGCTGAAGATACTACATACATATGCTAAAGAACTAAAAGGAAAAATCAAGTTGTTGATGACTTCAGAGCCTCATGTCTGCTGTCAAGAATTCAGTGTTGCAAGGTGCTATGTAAGCTGCCAGGTTGGAAAAAAAATAATCATAATCCTTATGCAGCTCTGAATCCTGTAAACTACAACAACTGGCCTGGAAATATCTGTCCACCCATGCAATAGTAGCACAACTATTATGGGAGCAGTAAACATTCTTTAATTGGATTTAAGGTCAGCTTCATAGGATGGATCCCATACCTGACATGTACAACAGGCTTTGGAATCTGAGGCAAAGCAGGTGACATAGGCTAGAATGTAATACAGCTTTTCTACTAGTTATGTTTTCAAACTGATTCTTATGACTTGTTATACTCATAGGTTAATGCATCTCTCAACTCTTACCAGGTAAGATTCCTTTTGCAAAATAAATGGTGATTGACACAGAAACCCACTGCTGGGCAATATGCAGAGAACAAGAAGCTACAGCACACTTGCCCCTGAAGAGGGCACCTATGCCAAGCTTCTGCCTCCCAGGGCTTGGGGATCATTGTGGAAGAGTGGGTGGGAACATTGTAAGAGTCAGAGATACTGGATGGTTCACTCATGTGAACTGACAATAATCTTGACAGCCCAAGTCCCAAGCAAGCTCAAACCAGATAACAGCTAACATAGACATGAAGAAATAGATAAGAGTCTTCAACCCCATCTAAGGTAATTGTGTCAACAGATGGCTATTGAGAGAGGCAGTAAAAGTCTCTTTCAAGCATAGGACTCCTGGGAGTTTTTCCTTGCTCCAGTGTATGGAACCGCATTGAAAGATGTTTGAAAAAACAAATTAGACTCTATAGACCTTATGTATAATACCTTATTTATGTAATAGAGTACATTAAATTGAGCAGGAAGCAATATGGAGAAGTAGGGATTAAGCAAATTATATGGACATGACAAAAATCAATTGAAAGAAAAGAAAGAAAAGGAGAGGGTCATATCAACTTTCAACCACTGTACTATTGAGCTGCAAACTCCTTTCTTTCTAATCTGCATTACTGCCTGGTGAGAGAAAAAAAAATACCAGCAAGCATACAAAATGAAATATAACACACATGGCCCTATTTTTGTCCGTATATTTAATTAAATTCTCCAATTCTCCGAGTGTATGAGTAGGATAGGATCCTGCCAAAGAAAATGAAATAGAAACAGTATAAAACCTTATCGTGTTAAAGCTGGGGAATGACAATAAGACCACGTACTTCAGTCCTGGGGTTCTTCAGGTAGCAACGTGTTACTGCTAGAGTACCTCGGATATCTCCATTGTCTCCCTACTCTGGGCTATCAGTCATTTATTTGTCTTTCTTCTGAAGCTGTCAAGAGAGGCATGCACATTTCTCGCTGAAAAGTGTTAGATCATAACATCATCTCCACTGAGTCTCAAAGTTACCTTTCTCTTAATATTTAGTATGAACTTTCATGATTGCATATTTAAATGCTGCCTAATTTATTTGGTTGCTTGGTCCACTGCCTGTGTCAATGCTTAGTTACAAAAGCCCTACCACCAAGCCTGAGTCCTGCTCTGTCTTATCCATGTATGGCAACTCTATAAAATAGCTAGGGATTCTAAAGAGAAGCCCAAACCTGTGTCTCCAAACTGCAGTTTATATCAAAAAGTTTGATGTTATAGACATTTATTTCAAGGCATATTGGCTAATAGTTTTCAAAGTGTATATGAAATGAATCTATCAGTAAAATTGTGGAGTCTTTATTTTCCCTCATCCACAATATAGTTAGGAACATTACAGCATCAAAACCAACCACCCTCTTAAACAGCCCTGACAGTCTGCTACTGGGAGCTGATTTCCAGGCCTGTAACAACTTTATAATTTCAACAACTTTAATCAAGATTCTTACCTTAGCAGTGCAGCTTTTTTGCTTCAATTTCATCCCAGACTTTTCTGACAGACTGTTTGTTGAAATTTTCACCCTCTTTTTGATCCCCAGTGACTCCTTCCTTCTTAAGTTCCTCTAGATTAATATCTAACAGCTGTTTGTCTATCATGTGAAACTCTTCTATATTTAAGACTACCCACTCTACAGCATTTCTTTTCAAAACTGGGCTGTGTTAACTTCTTCTGTAGTTTGCAGAAATGTTCTTTGGTGTCATTTCTTATCCATGTTCTAAAATAAAGATATACTTAATGGACAGTGATATCCCTTGGTCCATAAATATTAATGTGAGTGCCATTAGTTAGAGTGTAATGCACTCATTTGTGAGTGTTTTTAAATAATATAAATGTTAATTTATTTTTGCATTAGAGGATATATTCTTAGGATATGAAATCACTTTGCTTAATTGGTATCAGTTATTCTCACATAAATAAATGAAACTCAAATTGCTAGACCCCAGAGACAAGAGAAGCTGACTTCTGGCGCCTTCCTAGACCTTGTCAATGATTACTACATACATAACCATCCAATTAATGAGATGAATCTGTTTGGCTGATGCAATACAGCTTTGATCTAGAAATGTAGAAAGAATGGATGAAGTTTATTTGTTTAAGAAAATATCTCATTAGATGAAATTTAAATACAAAGAAAGATCTGATTGTAAGCCTTATTGCCACTAAAATATCTGAACCATTCACAAATGAATCTAAGCCAGTAGCAAACCTAACTCACATGTCAGTTTAAAGCACATTGAATCACATGGGCCTTCAATTGATACATTTCTTCCCATTGAAAGTTTCAGAGGTCTATATAAATAGCAATTATTAAATAGAGCATTGTTAGAAACAACTATATGGAAGTAACTAGTTAATTGTTTGACAAAACATCAGTAATCATGAGGCTCAATGGTTAATTTAAAACACAAAAAGAGGGACTGGAGAGATGGCCTAGCGGTTAAAAGCGCTGACCGCTCTTACAGAGGACCCGGGTTCGATCCCCAGCACCCACATGGCGGCCAAGAACCGTCTGAAACTCCAATTCCAGGAGAACTCCAGTTCCAGGGGAATCCGAGAGCCTCTTCTGACCTCTGCGGCATTGCACGACACGGGTGCACAAACTTGCATGCAGACAGTACATTCATACACATACGGAAATAAATAAAATTAAGAAAAAAAATTAAGAAAAAAACACAAAAAGAAACTTTCAATCATTAAAAGGCATGGATATTAGCCTAGGATTCAGTATGACTGTAACAGATGAAATTGAGTCTATTGAGATCATATGGTATGGCTCTTCTCTCAAAAAAACAAATTGCAGGCAATTATTTTATATATTTTTTAATGTATGTGTATGTATATTTCTGTGTGTACATGTATTCATGTGTGTAGGTGGCTGCAGAGCCAAGAAGAGAGTGTTGGATGCCCTGGAGGTGGAGATAAGAGTGCTTGTAAACCACCTGTGGTTTTGTGTCCCACATACTGGGACACAAAAGAAACCTCCACGAATACAAAAAGATTGAAATAATTCCATGCATTCTATCAGATCACAGTGTAAAAAGCTCAACATCAACACCAGGATAAGCCCTACTGCCTACAAGAACACCTGGAGACTAAACAACACACTCTTGAATAATGAATGGGGTCAAGGAAGAGATAAAGAAAGAAATAAAAGCATTCCTGGTACTGAATGACAATGACAATACAACACAACAAAACATATGGGATACCTTAAAAGTAGTCCTAAGAGGGAAGTTTATAGCCCTGGGTGCCTACATTAGAAAAACAGAAAGAGCACAAGTGAAAAATTTAACACTGCAGCTAAAAGCACTTGAGAGGCAACAACAGATGAACCCTAAACTCAACAGACAGGAAGAAATAACAAAAATCAGAGCAGAAATCAATGAAATAGGAACAAAGAAAACAATACAAAAGTCAATGAATCTAAAAGTTGGTTCCTTGAAAGAATAAACACGATAGATAGACCTCTAGTCCAGATAACCAAAAGAAAGAAGGAACAACTCCAAATCAATACAATCTGTGATGAAAGGGGAACTATCACAACAGACAAGGAAAAGACCCAGAAAAATCATACAAGAATACTTCAAAAACCTATACTCTACCATGTTTGAAAACCTAGAAGAAATGGATGAATATCTGAAATCCTGGGAATCACCAAAGCTCAACCAAGAAGAGTTTGACAGCTTAAACAGACCCATAATACACAAAGAAATAGAAGATGTAATAAGAAACCTCCCAACTAAAAAAAGCCCAGGACCAGACGGTTTCACAGCAGAATTCTATAAAACATTTCAAAAAGACCTGGGGCTGAAGAGATAGCCTAGTGGTTAAGAGCACTGACTGCTCTTGCAGAGACCTAGGTTCGATCCCCAGAACCCACATGGTGGCTAAGAACCATTTGAACTCCGATTCCAGGAGAACTCCAGTTCCAGGGGAATCCGAGACCCTCTTCTGACCTCCAGGGCATTGCATGACACGGGTGCACAAACCTACACTCAGACACTACACTCATACACATACAAAAATAAATCAAATTAAAAATATATTTAAAAAAAACAAAAACTCCAATTCCAGGAGAACTCCAGTTCCAGGGGAATCCGACACCCTCTTCTGACCTCCGCGGCATTGCACGACACGGGTGCACAAACTTGCATGCAGACAGTACATTCATACACATACAGAAATAAATAAAATTAATAAAAAAAATTAAAAACAAAACAAAACAAAAAGATCTACAACCATTACTGCTGAAACTGTTTAGAAGGATACAAAGAGAGGGAATTCTCTCAAATTACTTCTATGAAGCCAGCATCACTGTATTACCAAAACCAGGCAAAGATACAACCAAAAAGGAGAACTATAGACCCATCTCCCTAATGAACACAGATGCCAAAATTCTAAACAGGATACTGGCAAATCGCATACAGACTCACACCAAGAAGATCATCCATCATGACCAAGTTGGATTCATACCAGAGATGCAGGGATGGTTCAACATAGAAAAATCAATAAACATCATCAAGCATATAAATGGAATGAAAGACAAAAACCACACCATCATCTCAATTGTCATAGAAAAAGCCTTTGACAAAATCCAGCATCCCTTCATGCTTAAAGCACTAGAGGGAATTGGATTGGAGGGATCATTTCTCAATGTAATCAAAGCCATATACAGGAAACCCACAGCCAATATCATCCTAAATGGGGAAATGACAGAAATATTCTCTTTAAAGGTAGGAACTCAGCAAGGCAGCCCCCTGTCACCACTCCTCTGCAATATAGTGCTTGAAACACTTCCTAGGGCAATAAGGCAAGAAAAGGACATTAAAGGAGTACTAATTTGAAAAGAGGAAGTCAAGGTATCCCTGTTTGCTGATGATATGATTGTTTACTTAAGGGATGCTAAAAACTCAACCAGAAAACTCCTATAAATAATTAACAGCTTCAGCAAAGTGGCAGGATACAAAATTAACTTCAAAAAATCAGTGGACTTTCTTTACACAAAAAACAAGCAACTGGAGAAGGAATTTAAGGAGACTTTCCCACTCACAATAGCCTCAAAAACAATAAAATACCTAGGAACAAACCTAACCAAAGAAACCAAAGATCTCTACAACAAAATTTTTAAACGCTTGAAGAAAGAAATTGAAGAAGACAAAAGAAGATGGAAAAACCTCACATGCTCATGGATTGGGAAAATTAACATTGTAAAATTGTCCATTCTTCTCAAACTCTTGTACAGATTTAATGTCATCCCAATTAAAATCCCCACGAGTTTCTTCACAGGCTTGGGGAAAAACTCCTTAAATTCATTTGGAAAAACAAAAGACCCGAAATAGACAAAACAACCCTAAGTGAAAAGAGCAACACAGAAGGTGTCTCTATACCAGACTTCTAACTGTACTACAAGGCTATAATCATAAATACAGCCTGGTACTGGCAAAAAAACAGACCTGTTGAACAAAACCAAAGATCCAAATCTGAGCACATACAATTTCAGCCATCTCATATTTGACAAGGAGACCAAGAAGACACAATGGAGAAAAGACAGCATCTTCAGCAAGTGGTGTTGGCAAAACTGGATCACCACTTGTAGATGAATGAAATTAAACCCCTACCTCTTGCCCCGTACAAAAGTCAACTCCAGATGGATCAAAGACCTCAACGTGAAACCCCAAACTCTGAAGGAGATAGAAGACAAGGTTGACAGCAGACTACAAGACATAGGCTTAGGAAAAGACTTCCTAAATCAGACAGCAACTGCACAAGAATTAAGTTAGACAATTGACAAATGGGACCTCATTAAACTCAAAAGCTTCTGTACATCAAAAGAAACAATCAAGGAAGTGAAGAGAAATCCCACAGAGTGGGAGGAAACCTTCACTGCAGATACATCTGACAAAGCATTGATTTCCAGAATATATAAACTACTCAAAAAACAAAGAA
>VZQC01005157.1:2423961-2493217 GCA_009823505.1 Rhizomys pruinosus | reverse complement strand
TGGTAGATTGTAAGGGCTGCAGAGAGATAGGGGTGAATCATGAGACTACAGGAATATAGTCTGGACTCCTAACTGATCAACATGCCTGTGCATACAAGCTTCTCCAACTGGACTATGGGAACCTTGGGTTGTTAAAAATTTGGACATAGATACTTGCAAAATGCACCAATTACCTAATTGTATGACATACTGAGTAACATCAATGTTATCTGCAAACAACTGTGTCATTGTATTGTAGAATCCCTTAAAAATAAAAATAAAAAAAAGAAAGATGACATCATGAGCTTTGCAGGAAAATGGCTGGAGCTAGAAGACATCATGCTGAGTGAAGTAACACAGTCCCAGAAAAACAAACAAGAAATGGTATCCCTCATCTGTGGATGCTAGTGCCAATTACCTAATTGTAAGTATCTCTTGTGCAGGGCCCCTGGAGCTTTTTTCCAAGCAGTTGGGAGTGATGCACATTGGAAACAACAACAACGGAAAGGACTGCATCAATGACCTGACTAAACAGTGAAGTTCTGCTCAAAATAGTCAACTTCCACATGGAGAATTTTGAGAAAGACTGAGAAAGAGATGAAAAGTATGTTTGGCAGAATACATGAGCTCTGGTGGGGTGGGGTGATGGGGGTACACGGGTCTAGATTTGATAATCTTGTACTATATAAATATCAGCCTGCCTCTTCCTCCCAAGTGCCATGATTAAAGGCGTGGGCCACCACACCTGGCTAATCTTAGTCAATCTTATCAGAGTGAGATATATTAGAGTGGTTTTAATTTTAATTTCCTTAATTATTAATTATGTTGAACACTTTTTAAGATGTTTGTCAACCATCTTTATTTCCTCACTTGTGACATCTCTGTTCAGCTCTTTTACCCATTTTTTTAGTAGCTTATATATTTTGGATATTAACGCTCTGTCAGATGTATCACTAGTGAATGTTTCATCTGACTATGTGGGTTTTCTCTTCACTTCATTGATTGTTTCTTGTGCTGGACAGAAGCTTTTGAGTTTATTGAGATCCCACTTGTTGACCTTATTTCCTGAGCAGCAGCTGCTGTTTGATTTAGAAAGTCTTTTCCTGTGCCTATGTTTTGTAGGTTACTGCCAACGTTTTCTTTTTCTTTTTTTGTTTTTTGTCTTTTCCAGACAGGGTCTCCCTGTAGCCCCAGCTATCCTGGAACTCACTCTGTAGACCAAGCTGGCCTTGAACTCACAGAGGTCCACCAACCTCTGCCTCCCAAGTGCCAGGATTAAAAGTGTGTGCCACCATGTCAGGCACAACGTTTTCTTCTATCACCTTCAGAGTTATGGGTTTCACGTTGAGGTTTTTGATCCATTTGGAGTTGATTTTTGTACAGGGTGAGAGGTAGGGGTTTAATTTTATTTTTTTAATTTATTATTTGTTATGTGTATGAGTGTACTGTCTGCATGTAGGTTGGTGCACCCATGCTGTGCAATGCCATGGAGTCAGAAGAGGGCATTAGATTCCCCTGGAACTGGAGTTAAAGAAGGTTCTTAGCAGCCATGTGGGTGCTGGGAATTGAACCTGGGTTCTCTGCAAGAGCAGTTGGTGCTTGTAACCACTGAGTCATTGCTCCAGCCCCTTAATTTTATTCTTATACAAATGGTGATCCCGTTTTGCCAGCACCATTTGCTGAAGATGCTATCCTTCCTCTATTGAGGGTTTTTTTCCCCTTTGTCAAATATGAGGTGTCTGAAATTGTATGAAATTGTAAGAGCTGAAGTTTGTATCTTCAATTTTGTTCCATTGGTCAATGGGTCTGCTTTCATGCCAATATCAGGCTGTCTTTATGACTATGACCCTATATATAGCTTGAAGTCTGCTAGAGCAATCCCCCCTGTATTGCACGCAGGGTTGCTTTATCTATTTGGGGTCTTTTGTGTTTCCATATGAATTTAAGGATTTTTTTCCAAGTCTGTGAAAAAGCTCCTGGGGATTTTGATTGGGATTGCATTGAATCTGTATATTAATTTGGGTAAAATGGATATATTTACTAAATTTCTTTTTCCAATCCATGAGCACGGGAGGTCTTTCCATCTTTTGATGTCATCTTCAATCTCCTTCTTAAGGTAATCTTGTTTGATGTTCCTTGTGTCCTTTGTGCTCATTGAGCCCCGCGTGGTGGTGTACACCTTTAATCCTAGCACACTTGGGAGGCAGAGGCAGGCGGATCTTTGTGAGTTAAAGGCCAGCCTGGTCTACAGAGTGAGTTCCAGGACAGCCAGAGCTACATGGAGACCCTGTCTTGAAAAGACCAAAAAAAAAGAATATTCACTCTGACTTGTTTCTTGGTACAATTTGCTTGGAATATTTTTTCAATCCTTTCTGTCTTAGGTGGTTTCAGTCCTTGAGGGTGAGATGGGTTTCTTGTAGACAGCATATAGAAGGATTCTGTTTCTTAATCCATTCTCCCAGTCTTTTAGTTGGGAAGTTTAGACCTTTGATATTTAAGGTTATTATTGAGATATGTGTGGCTTCCTTTCACCTTATTTTTTGTTTGCATTCTTGGTCTAGGATTGTATTTATTGTTATGCTTTAGTTGATTTCTCTCTTTAATTGCTTAGGGATAGTTCCTCATTTCCTCTGTTCTTTGGATTGCTTTAAGGATTTTCTGAAGTGTTGGTTTCTTAGACATACATTCTTTCATCTTGTTCATGTAAAGTTTTTTTTCTTTCTACTTCAACTATAATTGACATATTTCTGCTGGGTATAGTAGTTCGGGTTGGCATCTAAAGTCGTTTAGCACTGGGAAAACTTTGGTCCACGTTCTTCTGTCTTTCGTAGTTTGCAGTGAGAAGTCAGCTGTATTCTGATGGGTTTCCCCTTGTATATGTAACTTGTTTTTCTATTGTGGCTTTCAGTATTTTGTCTTTCATCTAGTGTTTTAACAGTTATATGGTGTGGGAAATTTCTTTTCTGTTCCTATCTATTTGATGTTCTATGTGCTTATCGTATTTGCATGGGTTTGTTTTTTTTTTTTCACTTTGGGGAAATTTTCTTCTATTATCCTGTTGAAAATCTGGTCAATAGTGTTGTCTTTGTATTCTTCTCCTTCCTCTATCCATATGATGTAGATGTTTGGTCTTTTCATAGTATCCCACATTTCCTGGTTGTTCCACTCTTGTGTCTTTAAAATTTTTTTCATAATCTTTACTTGAACATTCCAGTTACTCCGTGTTATCCTGAAGGTCTGATATAATTTTTTCTGCTTCTTCCATTCTGCTTCTGAGGCTTTTTCCCATCCTTTCCTGTTGATTGGTGAATGCTCAATTTCCTTTTCATTTCATCCCTTGATTTCTTTAGTGTTTCCACTTCCTTCTGGAGTCTGTCATGCTCATCTTGTAGCTCCTTGGTTGGTCAGTTTCTTTTTTCATTTAGGCCTGGGATCTTTTCCACATTTCCACTTCCTTCTGGAGTTTGTCATTTTCTCCCTTTAGTTCTTTCCAAAGTTTGTCATTGTCTCCCTCTAGGTCCTTCTTGAGTTTTTCATTTTCACTAGTTAGTTCTCTGATTTGTTCTTTATATTCTTTGATTTCTTTTACTATGTCTACAATTGTTTTTCTAAGGTCCATGTTTTGGTTTCCTTCCCAGGAGATCTCATTGTAGGAATCTTCTGCAGGGTTGGTGGAGTTCAGTGTGGATTTATTATGAGCTTTTCCCATGTTGTTTTTTCTTTGTGTTTTTGGCATGTGGGCTTGTTTGTTTCTTTGTTCTTTGGATTCTGGTGCCTCAACATTGACTGCACAGACTATAATCACTAATACTGCACCTACTAGATCTGCACCACAGCTGCACCATGTTGGGGGGGGCAGGATTGTGTTGCTACTTTTGCTGTGGGCAACTCTGCCCATGCTGGGGGCTGGAGTTTCCAGGCGATACAAGCCTCTACTGGGCAAAAGGGGTCACAAAGCACCAAGGCAGGTGGGGCTCACCTGGGTGCACGCTGGTGCTGTGCAGGCTGCAAGTGTATGTCCACTCACCACACACTGGGCACACACTGGTGTCTCATATATTATTTTATTTAAGAAAAATCAAGAAAATTTCTAAGGCTAATTATAAGTGGGATACAAAACAGAATTTCTTTTTTGATTTCTTTTTATTTTACTGTAATGAACTCAGACTTTTACAGGGTAGGCACTATTGGATATTTAGTATTCACCAATTATTGCAGTTTCTCTTCTGTACTTCTAAGCCTTTATTACATCTTTACTGGTGTAATTTATCGGTCTTGGCCAATATATGGTGGCAGGAAATGTCATGTGTTTTGCCTGGATTGAAACACCTCATCAATTTCTTATGTTTTTTTTTTTTTTTTTTTTTTTTTTTTTCTCTCTATGCTCGTCTAGAAAGCCACTATTCAGATAGGCAGCAGCTAGGAGACATCATAAGGCTATCGCTAGGATTCATTGTTGGATTAGAATTCTATAAAACTCTTTTATTAATTGAGTTTGATTTGTAGATCATTATAGCTGCATCATAGACTAAGAGTTTCAACGGAAAGTAAGAATTTGTTACAGCTTATATAATATTAGGAAATCCATGCATCATGAATATATTACTCTTCACCTTCCTTTGGTGATAGAATTTGTCTTGCGTGTTAACCATTAGCAGGATTCCTGGAGTTAGCCATCATCCATTGCTAACCAGCAGCAGCATGGCCCTCTGGTATCTACATACATGGAAATTGAAGGTGATGATTATGTTTGACTCAGGAATGGGCACATTATTACCAGTAGCCTTCAGGGCATACTGAGTAGAAGTCACTTTGTTTGCTTTCAATGAATATTGTGTGCAACTTCCATGGAGTTCGCTATTGTCTCTCTCAGAGAGGGATCATAGAAAGCAGGGTTTTCCATTGGCAGAATTCCAGAGATTCCAGAGACATTTGCTTAGACTTTTTGGCAAGAACTGGCTTCGAGTTATAGTGAATCTTGCGCATAATAAGTGTGAAAGGCGAATAGCAAGTTTAATTTTTGAAAATATTCGTTCCCTATTTTAAGAGTATAATCCTTTCAAATACTGAGCTATTCAGCTCCGTTAAAAGTTTAATTATTTTTACTACTAAATGTCTTCCTTGTAGTGTGCATTTAAGAACTGAATATGTGGCTCAATAATCTGGATAAAGTATTGTCCAAGTATTCTCCGGTGTGTTATTGAGCATATTCTGGATTTTATTTAGAAGTGAATATAGTAAATAGATAAGCCCTAGCACTTTGTAAAGACTTGGTTTTTTTTTTTTTTTTTTTTTTTTTTGGGTTCTTTTTTTTTTTGAGACAGGGTCTCCCTGTAGCCCCAGCTGGCCTGGAACTCACTCTGTAGACCAGGCTGGCCTTGAACTCACAAAGATCCGCCTGCCTCTGCCTCCCAAGTGCTAGGATTAAAGGCGTGCGCCACCATGCATGGCTCTAAAGACTTTAAACTATCTCTCAGTTCCTAAAAAATAAAAATTAAACAGGATTGAATAATGTTAACTCAGAACATTTGAGAAGATCTCAGACTTCCTGACTACACATAAAAATCTACCTCATATAAGTAGAACTAAACATAAGGAAAGAATAATTGCTAATTAACTGTGACATCTGCCAATCTGAGATCCTCAAGTCTGAGAATTTATCATTAGGCCTTTTAAATTATTTCCAAATCCTACCTGTTTTCAGCTCCTCAGATGCTGGCTTTTTATTTTCTTTGATTGCTCAACCGAAAATAAACAGACGGGGCTAGAAAAAAAAAATCCAGAAATACAAATGTGATAGATACTGCCTTGGGCTTCTCAATGGCATAGAAGTAACTTGTAACTTTTTTTTTCCTGTTTGACAGACAAACTTCCTGTAACACAAACTGAGTTTGGTGTTACTCTTGGCTACCATCCAATATTTTTTCCTCCTATTGAAATCTGAAGTTCATTTTAGATTCTAATAAATGCTGATAAATGATCAAGGATTGGCATTTGGAAAGCATATCAAACTATGTGGGAGAAATCTGTGTAAGACATTAGGATATATGGATCCCTTTATTTCATCAGTGAAGAAGTTCAGTGGCAGTAATCTCATTAATTAAAGTGCTTTTGAATAAAGGCCATGCCCACTGACAGCTGACAAAGATAAATTATGTCTCGGATAGATTTCAGTTCCCTTGCATATGTTTGCCCTTTTCCTGGGAACTTCCACAGCAAGAATATAAGTTAAACTTATTTTTGTTGTTGTTGTTGCTGTTGTTGTTCTTTCCAATCATCTATTTTCTACTAGGATTTTGTTGGTAGAACTCTCTCAAACCACTTTAAGCATAGAAAGAAGAGTAGATTTGAGAGGAGAAAAGAAAGGTAGAGATGCTGAGTGCCTTAACTCAAAGGGGCCACAAGTGCAGGTGTATAGGCTATTCTGAAATAAGGCACTTGGCATAAACAGGGCTGTAATTCCATCTCTGCTTCCTATACTTCAATGAGGCAGCTTTACATCAGGCTGCATAAAGAAGATTCTAGGTTGTCCCATTTCTAGTGACATTCAACTGGGCCCTCCAGAAAACCCACAATTTCCAGATTCATAAAGTCACCATGCTTGCTCACCACAGCCCCTTTCTCTGAGTGAAAGCTATTCTGTAATTCTCTCCACACAAAGAAAGTAGGAGAAAATGCAGTTAGATTAGGAGGTTTTGAAATTCCATGCTGTCTATGACAGTCTGTCACAAATAGAGAAATGGCGGCTGGCATGCTGACAAAACGGTACAGATATCAGCTTCAGTGCTTCCATGAAAGATCACAGAAAGGCTTAGTTATGGACACAGATCTGGATTCAGCCTTTCTATGACTTTTCTTCTGGCACTTTCTATTTCTATTCAGTTGGATTTGGGGGAACTACTGTCTAATTCTCTGTACACCCATTACTCTCCTGATAAGACTAGCAAGAAAAATTGCTTGCTTTCTAGAGTTTGTCTTTGATAGCTCATGATGTCACAGCACATTTAGAAGATTATAGGAAGGTAGATAAACATCAGTTATTGCCATGACCATTCTGATTGCAAGATGAGTCTCAAAGCTCGTTCATGAGCTCCAATTCAGAGGCAAGAGCCAGGGGTAGCTCTTTGGATTAGGGATCTGAATACCTCCAGTGTCTATCATGAAGCTTTCAGTACAGGGCATATTAAGTAGATATTTTCCGCATAACTCAATAATGTTTTAAAAACGGGCACTAGATTAAAGGACCTTTACAAATTAATAGGACTTGCCTAGAAAAGATGGCACCTTTGAAAGTTTTGATTACATTGAGGAATGGTCCCTCCAGTCCAATTCCCTCTAGGACTTTAAACATGAAGGGATGCTGGATTTTGTCAAAGGCTTTCTCTGCATCAGTTGAGATGATGGTGTGGTTTTTGTCCTTCAGTCCATTTATATGTTTGATAATATTTATTGATTTTCATATATTGAACCATCCCTGCATCTCTGGTATGAATCCAACTTGGTCATGGTGGATGATCTTCTTGATGTGGATCTGTATGTGATTTGCCAGTATCCTGTTTAGAATTTTGGCATCTGTGTTCATTAGGGAGATGGGTCTATAGTTCTCCTTTTTGGTTGTATCTTCAAAGACCTGACGTTAACATGGGAAAGATATATTGAGACCACACATGAAAGTGTACAGACGGTCTCTGGAGTACCAGAGTGTGTTACCAAAGGCCACTAAACCAATAAAGCAAACATGGGTCTCCTTGAGTCAAGCAAGACTCCTCCATCATCACCAGCTACACCTCACCTGCCTGGAAATACTGTGCAGCAGAGGCAGCCATATGCCTGTATATCCCAAATCTAATTGGCTATTGGCTCTCTCCTTGGAGGAATAACCCACAGCTGATGCTACAAGCCTACATCCTCTAATGGTTAGGAGATGTTATAAACCACAGTAAGAACCTGTCATATTTAACAGAAAAAAATGTAATTCATGGATTAACATACCATCCAAAAATCTGTGTCTATACCAAAGTAACCAGAACTCTCTCAAACCACTTTAACATAGAAAGAAAAGTAGATTTGAGAGGAGAAAAGCAAGGTAGAGTTATTAGCTATTGTTGGCCTTAACTCAAAGGGGCCACAAGTGCCAGGTAGTATGGCTATTTAGAAATAAGGCACTTGGCATAAACAGGCTGTAATTCACATCTCTGCTATCACTATACTTCAATGTAGGGCAGCTTGACAATCAGGTGCATAAAGAAGATTCTAGGTTGTCCCATTTCTAGTGACATTCAACTGGGCCCTCCAGAAAACCCACAATTTCCAGATTCATAAAGTCACCTGCTTGCTCACATCAGCCCCGTTTCTCTGAGGATTAAAGCTTTTGTAATTCTCCTACCTCCCACACAAGAAAGAGAGGTAGAAAATGCAAAGTTGATTAGGAGGTTTTGAAATTCCAAAAGTGCTGTCTATAGACAGGTGTCCTGTCACAAATAGAGAAATAAATGGACGGGCTGGCATGCTGACAAAAACGGTACAGATATCAAGCTTCAGTGCTAATCCATGAAAGATCACAGAAGGCTTAGTTATGAAGGAACACAGTATCGGGATTCATGCGCCGTTTGCTATGACTTTTCTTCTGAGCACTTTCTAATTTCAGTCAGTGAGAAAGAGGAGAAGTTGTGATGGGGGAAGCTACTGTCTAATCTCTGTGGACACACCAGGTACTCTCCCGGATAAGACTAGCAAGAAAATTGCTGCGTTCTAGAGTTTGTCTTTTGATAGCTCATGATGTGCACAAAGCAATTTAGAAGATTATAGAAAGGTAGATAAACAATCAGTTTATTGCATGAAACCAATGCGTCTGATGCAAGATGAGTCACTCAAAGCTCGTTCATGAGCTCTCAAAAATTCAGAGGCAAAGAGCCAGGGTAGCCTCTTTGGATTAGGGAGCTGAATACCTCCGTTGTCTAATCATGAAGCTTCAGTACAAGGGCATATTAAGAGAGATATTTTTTCCGCTACTCAATAATGTTTTAGAAAACGGGCAACTAGATTAAAGGACCTTACAAATTAATAAGGACTTGCCTAAGAAAGAGTGGCACCTTTGAAAGTTTTGATTACATTGAAGGAATGACGTTCCAGACTCCAGTCCAAATTCTCCCATCTAGACTATTAAACATGCAAGGGATGCATGGATTTGTCCAAGGCTTTACTCTACTGCGTCGTTGAGTATTTGTGTTGGGTTTTTGCGTTCCTCAAGCGGATATAAAGTTATAGATACATAGTTTATATTATATTTCACTATATATTATTGTTCACTATCCACCTACCCCTGCAATCTCTGGTATGACTCACACCTTGTCACTGGTGGAATCCTTCCTTGATTGATCTTTTATGTATCTATGCCAGTATCACTCAACTTTTAGAAGTTTTTGGCATCTGGTCATTAGGAAGATGGGTCACTATTCTCACAACTCCTTTTGGGGTTGTATCTGCAAAGACCTGACGTTAACCATGGAAAGATATAATTGAAACCAACACATGAAAAGTGTACAAGAGGTCTCTGGTAGATGGAACCAGAGTGTGTTGACCAAAGGCCACTTAAACAATAAAGCAAAACAATGTCCTTCATTCCTTGAGTCAAGCAGAACTCCTCCGTCACACAGCTAACACCTCAACTGCTCTGGAAATACTGTGCAGCGAGAGCCAGCCATGATGCCTGTATATATACCCGAAATCTAATTAGGCTATTGGAACTCTGCGTCCTTGGAGGAATATAAACCAACGAGCTGATGCACACCTACATCCCAATGTTTGAGGAGGATGTTATAGAACACAAGTAAAGAACACTGTATCCATATTTAACAGAAAGAAATGTATTCAATGGATTAACATACCATCCAAAAAAATCNAAACATATGTGTCTATACCAAAGTAACCTACCATAACTATTAGTGCTGTTTAAATACCTATATATCTAATTGCTTGTGCTTCATTAGTAGGATCGAAAGGTTATTCCTGGACAAACTGTCAGCCCATGAAAGGAAACAGCCAGAATTGACCAGAGTCCAAGACAACAGCTCCAGAGAAAGTAGACTGTTTTGCTTCTCATCCACCTGTGCCCCTTTTCTAAGCCTAGGGAACAATCTGCAGAAGAGGGGGCGTGGTAGAATGTAAGGGCTGCGATTGGGGTGAATGGTGAAACTACAGCAATATAGTCTGGACACTCATTTGATCAACTTGATTGAACATACAACCCCCCCTGGTGGATAGTGGGACCCATGGGCTGTGTGGGTTGGGCACAACTGCTTGCAAATTGGTTTTACATGAAGGATTCATGTACTCATAAATTATCACTTATTGTTAAAAAAATGAAAAAAAAAAAACTGAGAGAAAGGTGCAGGACAGTTTTGGCAGAATGCATGATCTGGGATGGGGTGGGGTGGCGTGGGGTCGGGGGAAAGAAAAGGGAAATATGCCTGAACTGAATTGGAAAATGATGTGTGAAATACACAAAGCATCAATAAAAATGAAAATTAAAAATAAAAGGTGGCACCTGAAGGAAGCAAGGTAGGCCCAGTCAAAATTGTTTTAAAATTTTTCTAATTGGCCCTAGCTATTTCCTCACTCGTGGACAGCTCCTATGTGCTGCCTTGACCCTTAAGATCATTGGTTGCCCGTTTCGCACCCTGGACATCTCTTTGTAATTCTTGCCTTTATAACTGCTGTAGTGCTGGCAATAAACAAGACCCAGCTTGACTAGGCTCCATGTCATGTCTGATTGTCTTCAGGATAGGGAGACTATGGGGCTGGCAGACAGCACACCCACCTTTCCCCAATCCCCATCATAGGGAACCCTGGAGGACCAGCCTATGGGATGGAGCTGTCATGGGGAGGGGCCCCCGCACCAGATAACTCCAATAACCATCCTACTGTTATTTCTCACATCCCTAATATACACTTTAATCATGTGAATTTTAATAACTGGAGTGAAATAATATCTGGCTTGGATGTATGGTATTATCACCATGAATGTCAATGAGATTTTGTACACTAAAACAATTTAATAATGATAAGAGGTTATATATGTATAAATTATTTTGCTAATATAAATGATAATATTAATATGCATGTGTAAACATTATATATAAATTATACTTTGCTGCACATCACAATACAGAGAATGCATCATTTTATTCCCTTTTGGTCAGGGACTGTACTACACAATTCAAGTTCATTATCTATTTTAATTTCCAAAGCAAAACTTTCAGTCAAACATAGCTTATCCCATTATAGAAAGTGAGAACTGTAACTTTCTAAGAAAATATAGCTACTATATTGTAAAGCATGGCAATCGTCCAAAGAAACACAGCTACTATATTCTGGAGAAAAGATTTCACACAAATTATATTGATTCTAATATCTGCTTCCTTAACTATTACCACATTACACATAATCTAAAAACTATATAACACTATAATGATAAAGTTAAGACAATTTTGCTTATGGAATTATCAACACATGATGTTCAAAAACAATTAGCTTATCAAATATATCTTTTTATTTTATTTTTACAAAAATATTTTATGAAGCCAGGTGTGGTGGTGCACACCTTTAATCCTAGCACTTGGGAGGAAGAGGCAGGTGGATCCTTGTGAGTTCAAGGCCAGCCTGGTCTACAGAGTGAATTCCAGGATAGTTGGGGCTATAGGGAGACCTTGTCTCGAAGACAAAAATAATATATTTTATGAATGTGTGTGCATGTGTGTCCAACTGTAGGTGCACATCTGTCATGGTGTGAACATGAGTGCTGAGATCAGAGGACACTTCTTGCGGGGGTAGTAGAGAGGTGGTTGGCAAAGACCACCTTCTCCAGCTTCCTTGCTGCCAAAAGTCTTCACTCTGTCGGCCCGCGACGGAGTGGGGCTGGGGAGGGCAAGTGCGCTGCAGAACCGAAAGCAACCACGGCAGGGAGTCGAGTCAAAGTGTTACAGCTCAAAGACTCAACTTTATTGCAGGCTCACAAAGGTTTATAAGCCGTGCTGGCTTCCCCACTAGGGCATATGTCTCTTCCCAACTGGTCTTTTTAGGAGGCTTAATTTACAAGTTCCTAATTAATCCAATCCCTTCCCTTCCTAGCATAGTCCCTAATTATCATGTTAGTACATGGAAGCTAGCCTTCCTTGCTCGGATGGGCGGGGGTGAGTTCGCGAAACTCCACAGGCTTTCTTTTGTCCTACAGGTCCATCTTCTCGGTCATTCCATGCCGTCAACTTCTCAGCAGTTGGTTCTCTGAATCCAAGAATAGAACATAAAACACAGGCCTGCCTGCAAGTGCTGTACCTGCTGCGCCATCTCTCCAGATACCAAATATATCTTTTTAAAGAAGCAGAGATGACACTCAGAATGTTTTCCTCTTTTCATATGGCCCATATCAAAGGGGGACATATGGAAAACTTACATCGGCCAAATATGAAATGTTATGGGAACTGGAGAGGGCAATTAGTATGACATTTCAGAGAAATTTTCTTCCGAAGTCATATCCTTTACAACTCAGGTTGGGGCTTTCACCTACTTCCCAAGTTCTATGCTGGATTTTGCTGTTTGAGATTGCATGGGTCTTGCGCATGCTGTCTTCATTTCTGGAAGGTCCTATGAGCAAGTTCCCAGAAGCTAGGAAGTTTGTTTCCTTATGGCATGCACCAACCCTGGTTCTTTCAATCTTTCTCTCTTCCCCAGTGGTCCTTGAGCCATGGGTGGATGAGAATTAATGTGAGTCTTCTCCAGGGACACATTCCCTGGCATCTCTTCTTCCTTACAATTTGTCCATTTGTGGCCTTCTGTGGGCATCACATTCTGTTGTATGAGTAAGCTTCACTTGTGAGAGTTGAAAAATGTATTAGTATTCTCTCTACCCCCCTATCCTATGTTCCATGAGTCTTAGGTGTAAAGATTCTATTCTAAAACTGTCACTTAGGGCTATTTATCTCTCAAAGATGTATTTTCTGGGTATGACAATTGTAGAACTTTATAATAGCTTCTGTGTGTCACAAAAGAAGCTGCTTTGATGAATGGTGAATGGTAAACTTGTCTGAAAACACAAAGATACATATTTAGAATACATTAAGAACTACTGGCAGATGACTATTACTGGGTGAGGGAGATTTACTCTTCTTTAAAGGAGAACCTCTAGGTAGGCTGCTTAGACTCCAGTGGATGAACCTTCACCAAGGGACTCCTGGTATAAAAACTTTACTCAATTGTCCTTAACATACATATATGCCAGAATGCATGAAATAAACTGGGGGGATTAAGGGATATGTGGATGGGTGAGGAGGTATAAAATGATTAAGATGCATTGTATAAAATGCACATAAATTCAATAAAATTATATGAAACCATCATGCCCCTTTGAGGTAATTGTATTCTACCAACACTTAGGATAGGTGAACACCATAACAGAAGAAATAAATAAGCCTCTTTCCAATCCATTTTGAATAATAAGTCAATTGTTGTAAACATTAGTTTTGAAACTAAGTACTTATATTTATTTCAGCCATAATCAGAATAATTATAAACTCAACATTGTCAATGTTATCCATTCACGAAAATGGAGGAAGCTTTGTTATGGTTTCTATGGACTGGATAATAATCTATAAACAATATGATCAGGTGTTTGTGTGTGTGTGTGTGTGTGTGTGTGTGTGAGAGAGAGAGAGAGAGAGAGAGAGAGAGAGAGAGAGAGAGAGAGAATGTAGGTTAGGACAGGACTCACTCTTAATGAATTTAATCACAATTAACAGGCTTGGCATCAAGAAATATCCAGTTTGGGGGATGAAGAGAGGCCTCAGTGGTTAAAAGCACTGGCTGTTCTTGATAAGATCCAGGTTCAAATCCCAGAACCCACATGGTAGCTAACAACCACCTGTAACTCCAGTTCCAGGGGATCCTACACCCTCTTTTGTCCTCTTCAGGTTCTGTAGGACATGGATGAACTTGCACGCATGCAGCCATAACACTCATATATATACTACTCTATATATATAGTATATTAGTAAGTGAGTGTTTAAATAGAGAAGTGACAAGAGCGGATATTATATAAATTACTAATTTCTATTATAAGTGATAATTAGAGGATCCCCTCTTAATGTACAAAATGGCTTAAAATCTAGTTTTGGAGTTACCATATTGCAACTCTCGCCATATTAGATGAGTGCATGTGGTCAAAGACAATTGGTAAGCTTGGGGCAAATAGAACTTCTCATTCAAATAAAGTACTCCTATCCTTGGTACGAACCCCCCCACTTACTCTATTCCATATGGTAATTTTTGGATGATTTGTATCAAAAATGTAATATGTACATTGGCTGTGTGCATGTGTGTGTGTGTGTGTTGTGGTTTGCACTTTGAAGAAAGATAAGAAAGGCACTGCCTATGTATGTTATGATTAAGTATGTGTTTGAGTTGATAGTATTCTCAGTCGTTGTGCAGTCTGTGTTCACCTATACAACAGGAGATGTCTGAAGGAACTTCCGGTGCGTTTCTCACGACTAGGGACTGTGTATACTGTGTTGCGCAACCCTTGAAGATGACCAACTTCAGTTTCTAGTATCTTTAGCTATTGCCCTTAAAATTACTTTTTGAGACAGAATATCAACTGAATCTGGAGCTGACCATTTTAGCTAGGCAAGATGGACAGCAAGCTTTTGAAATCTGTCCCCAGCACTGGAGGTTAATCAGGGACAAGCACATCCCCTTGGCTTTTTATAGTTCGAGGGTGGGAAGATGCTGGAATCTCTCTGACCAACTATTATACACATTTCACTACAGGGTGCACCATATTTGTATAAAGTGTGAATACAATTATCAAAAAAAAAATAAAAAATTTATAGAATAGGAAAAATCTTTGAAACACTCGTGTCTTGGCTTCAAACACAAATCAGGCCTACTAATTTACTATGCCTCATGCTTTTTTTTGGTGGTTATAGTCTAGGGTTTTTTGAATAAGTTATCAAATTTGTGTGTGGTGTGTGGTGGTGTGGGGTGTAGAATTTATTTATCAATATAACTGAACCTCGATGATTAACTGCTTCTCTCGACCTATCCCTTCCCACCCCAACCAGAGACGTTACAACAGTATCCTCTTTATTATGACCAAATATGCTTTAATTACTCATACAATTTTATTCGTCCATACTCATTTCCAAAATATTATCCATTGTGGAAATAAGTTGGACTGTTTATAGACAATCCAGGCCTATTTTATCTAAAGGATAAAAAATTTTATATATCCTTCTGTTTTATGTCTCCATTTCTAAGTCAATTATCTGATCAATGGCGTCTTAAATTATTGTTCATATTTATATACGTTTTGTAAGTGTTTTTCCATATGATTCCATACTTTCCTCATATCTTAGCTTTGCTTGATACTGGTGAAATGAAGAAGCTCAGTGGAGGCCTGTTCATGTGCGCACAATGAGTTAGGTCTTGAATATGCCTTATCCCGTATGGGTTATATTGGACACTTAAGCATTCAAGTATGAGGTTTTACCTTATCCCATTGTTTTTCATGGGACTGTGTTTACTTCATTTAGCATTGGATGTCCTCTACTACAGCATTTTCTGCGAACTATGGATGTCATCTCTTTAACTGCTAAATGTCTGCCTCAATGCATTTTGTAGATGTACTACATTTTTTTGTTATCCACTCGTCAGTTGGAGGCATTTGGGTTGGTTCGTGTGCTTAGTTGTGTGGAAGAGAAGTGAATAACATGGATGTGATGGGTTCATGTGCTGTTTAAGAGGTGGGGGTGGTCCTTGAAGGGTAACCTGCCTAGGGTGGTTGGCTGGGTGGTTGGGTTCGGTGATTCGCCTAGGTGATAATTACTGGGAGATGTTTAAATCGACGAAGCTCTTCCTCACAGCCCTGCCATTGTTGCATGGTGGAGCTTGGCTGAGAGAGGATCTGTATACTGTCCCGCCGGTCTTCAGTACCAGTGAGTGAGTTCTATTACTGAGCCCAAAAGACTGGCTCCTCTTATTATAAGCCTTTTGGCACCTCTCGGTTAGCTCCCTCACTTGTCATTATTGATACTACCCTAAGGATTTGTTTTCATGGAAAGATCAAGGGTATAATTACATCTAGAAAGATATCTTATATAAACACAGTGGTGTTTTGTATTTTGGTGGCGTTTCCTTTAATGATATTGAATGTTGAAATGTCTTTAAGGTGTTCTCGCCCCTCTCTCTAATTCTTATTATCTGATAAAGGAGTTTCTCTTGTTCAGTCTCATTTTGTCTAAATCACTCTCTATGTTTCATAAGCCTTGTGTAGAGATCTTGATTATTATATTTGGTTGTGCATCTTTTCTTCCTCTTTTAGATGTTTCTATGAGCTCAAGTATTAATATATATCTTTTGCATTTAGCCGAAATACACATGTAATACGCTCCCATAAATGTTCCCATAAAAATGTTATATCTTTGTAGGGAGTAGCACAGGAGGGGCCGCTGGAGAGATGGGAATTATTACCTTCTGTGGCTTATTCTCGCCGCTTTTGTGAGTATTCCCGTTCGCATTTTGTTCTGGTTATTCCCGTCTATACAGTAGGTACACCGAAAGGATCGGATCTCCCTTTATGGGAGCGCCATTAATGGAGGGCATCCGGCGCGCCTCCGATTAGATCCGCTGATCTGAATTGGAGCTCCTCTTAATTGCAAACAGTCCTGTTCACAGTTGTCTGATGATGTAGGACATCCAGAGTTTTTCCATGGGTTGTAATCCCTGACACCCTCAAGTCTCTCTAGTACGCTCGCGCTCGCGCTATCCTGCACGATCAAAGGTGATTAGAATGTGCGACCTACTAATCCTACATCATACGATGTTCTCATACTATAGCCTCATATCTCCCACACTGATGTACATAATATAGATTGAAATAAAATTAAATTGGTTTAATATCTCACAGCAAAATTTAGAAGTTTATAAAATAAGAAATAGCTACACAATTTAGAGTACCAGGATAATCGCATTGAAACTCACCTAAAATTTGTCTAACTATGGGTCATTGTAAGGTATTAGGTCAACACGCAATAAATAACATTTTCGTATCGTTCTACAGGTGGTGACCCACTTTTGCCAACACCCTTGCTGAAGATGCTGTTCTTTTTCCATTGTGTCTTCTTGGCCCCCTTTCAATTTTTATGAGGTGGCTGTAATTGTATGTGCTCAGGATTGCGATTTCAGTTTGTTTCCATGTGGTAAACAGGTTTTTTTTTTTTTTGCAGTACAGCTGTTGTGTTGGATATAGCTGTAGTATAGTGTAGTTTAAGTTGCTGGTATAGAGATCCCTCTGTGTAGACTCTTTCACTCAGGGTTTTTTGGCTATTTACGGTGTCTTTTGTTTTCCCAATGAATTTAGGGTATTTTTTCTCAAGCCTGTGAAGAAACTACTTGGGGTATTTTTGAGATTGGGTTAACATCTGATTCATAGACTTTTTTGTATAATAGCATTTTAACACTGTTAATTTTCATATCGCATGGGAGCCAATGGTAGGTTGTTTCCATTTTGATGTCTTCTCAATTCTCTCTTTTTTTGTTTAATTTTTTCGTGTTTTTTTTTTTTTTTTTTCTTTGCTTCTTTGTTATTGTTTTTTGTATTTTATTGTTTTTGAGGTTGATTGTGAGTGGGAAGGTTCCTTGAATTCTTTCCTAATTGCTGTTGTTAGTGTAAAGATAGGCGCATTGATTATTTTTGGTTAATTGTATCCTGTCAACTTTGTGAAGACTGTTAATTCGATTCTAGGGAGTTTTCGGTGGTTGAGTGTTAGCGACCCTTAGTAACAATATACTGCCAGCAAATGGGGGTAGCTTGAAGCTTCCTTCTTCTTCCAGCTCTACACCTTTAATTGTCCATACAGTGTTCATTATGCACAATAGAGAGGTGGTTCGACTATGAGAGGCGTGACATACAGCCTTGTCAAGATTGGCCTACCTTAAAGGGAATTTCTGTTCATTTCCCCATTTAGGGAGATATGGTAGCGGGGTGGTTTCCTGCTAATGCTTTAATTAATTTGAGAATGGAAGGATCCCTCCTAATCCAATTCCTCTAGTATTTTAAGCATGAAGGGATGGCGGATTTTTGTCAAAGGCTTTGTAGCACTCAATTAGGTATGTGGTGTGTTTTTGTCTTTACTCCATTTTATGTGTTTGATGATTTTATGTTTTCATGTATTTTAACTCCTGTACATTTCTCGTATGAATTCCAACTTGGTTATGATAGATGATTTTCTTGAGTCGGGTCTGTATAGATTGCCAGTATCGCTGTTATTAAGAATTTTTGGCATCGATGGTGTCATTTAGGAAGATGGAACTATAATCTCCTTTTAGGGTATCTTTGCCTGGGTTGGTAATAGAAGCAATGCTGGCTTCATAGAAGGATTTGGGTATTCCCTCGTTGTTATCCATTAACTGAACAATTTCAGTGACTCGCGTTGTAGTATATCTTTTGTATATGTTTCTAATAGAATTCTGCACATGAATCACCTGGGCTGATTTTTTTAATTGAAGGTTCTTATAACTTCAATTTTCTATCATGTATTATGGCTGTTAAGTGGACTCTCCTGTTGAGATGGTGATTTCCAGGATTCAGATTTCATCATTTCTTCTAGGTTTCAAATTGGTTGTAGATATAGAGGTTTTGAGTATGTCCCATGATGTTGGATCTTTTCCTTCTGTTGTGATGATTGCCCTTTTATTCAGGGATGGTATTGATTGGAATTGTTCCTTCTTTCTTATTGGTAACTGTTAGAGGCTGTACTACTGTAACTAAGAACCAACTTTGGTTCCAATTGACTTTTTTATATTTTGTTCTTTGTCTTTCAGTATTTCTGTGCCATTATTTTCCTGTCTGTTGTTTTAGGTCATCTGTTGTTTGCCTCTCAAGTGCTTAGTAGCTGCATGTAGATCATTCACGTTGTGCTCTTTCTGTTTTTCTAATTGTAGGCACAAGGGCTATAAACTTCCCTTCTTAGGACTGCTTAAGGTATCCCATAGGATTTGTTGTTTGTACTTGTCATTGTCATTCATTCCAGGAAGCACTTTTTTCTTCTTCTCTTCCTGACCCATTATATTATTCAGAGAGTGGTCTTTTAGTCTCAGGGTTTCTATCTGGCATGGGCTTATCCTGGTTTTGATGTTAAGCTTTATTGCACTGTGGTCTGATACAATGCATATAAATGACTTCTATCTTTTTATTTGTGGAGGTTCTTCTGTGTCCCCAGTATAGTGGTTTGATTGGATGAATGTTCCATGGGGTTCTAGTTAGAAAGTGTATTCTCTTGGTATTAGTGGTAGAATATTCCATAGGTAACGCGCTACTTAATAGACGGTCCCATTTCGATGATCATAATCAATTCACAAGTTCAGTAAGATGTTACATACCATATCATACTAACTTCTATTCGCTATGTCCTTTGACCGTCACAAATATTACTATCATGGTGGTGCCTAAGAGGAAATCTTCTCATGTCGAATAGCCTCTCCTTTTTTAATTATTTTATGCCTCGTTAAGCTATGGAGTTGTACTGGGGGTTCTTCAGTTGTAGTGTATCCCATGGGCTCGCACTTCTCCGATAATTTCACTGAGTGGTCCAGTCAGAGGAAATGAGCTTCTTTGGAGACTTCTCGATTAACTTTGGTCTTTGCCACCATCGACTGGTGATGGGGACTGTGCACGATGCATATATATTCCATTAAGTTTGACTTATCCTAAGACATTAGTCCTCTTGGGTGAATTTTTCCCAGTATTCGATATAAAATAAATGAGTGTGGTCTTCTGTGTGTCTTTTCCTGGTTTCATATTTTGACTTCGCCAGAGGTCCCGTTTTTGTGCTCTGTATCTATTAGTAAAAATTGCCAGCACTCTATGATCGCTCCAATTACATACCACTCCTTCCCCGGAGCACCTGAATCATGACCATATGATACGGAACACTATTAGGCGGTAGTTTTTATATGAAAAGCCAAAAAGGATTATGCCCTTTGCAGATCAATGGCTTATCCTAAACCGTTTTTCAAATCATAATAGTGCACCAATAAGTGGCTACTACCCTGAAGAGATGCAGCGCAAGGAGAATAAACAAGAGATATTCCCATGATGCTTTTGACTTTCGCATCCCAGCACAGGAATCTTCATAAATAACTTTTTGGTTTTTCATGTGCCACATGTGGCTATATCAAAGAAGTATATATTCATGTCAATGGCCATCCAAACCCTCAGAAGTTTAACGTCCCAGGCAAGGCCGCCCATTCCCATGTTTCAGGGCCAGGGTGGATTCCGATAGATGGAAGCCTTTCACCTACACTTATACAGTGGTAGGCAGGTAGTACAGATAAGGCGACACGTACCCATCCGTCTCCCAGTTACAATGACTTCGGTCACGCCGTCCGTAACTACCCTGGCTTTAATCCACAAGTGTCAGCGCAATTTATATCACCATTACGAGAAAGTGAAAATTGGTGATCACAAATTTATTTCTTTTTTTTTAATCTTTTTTATTTTGGGGGTGAGTCATTATTCTCGTTCCAGAACGATGTGTACTGAATGTACTGTATTCTTGACTTGCTATGATCCTACGAATTGCACCCCACCGTGTTCGAATAAGTACAATGAAATCCAAAGACAGGAGTATCATAAGGAAGAGAAATTATACATCGGAAAAATTCCCTAGAGAAAGGAGTAATTTATGCCTGGAATTGGAGCAATCACAGACGGTTTCTCCAGCCGCCATGTGCGTTGCTGTTGGTCGTGTATATGAACCGGGGTCCTCTTAGCCAAGATGCAGTCTCTGCTTGGCGGCGTGCTCTATAATAACTCTTTTTCAATGCTATTCCTCTCCACAGCCTTCCTAGTCACAATTATTTTTTGGGTAAAGGCTCTGCTGTTTTACCTTTTTTAATTTTTTAAGAAAACTGGGTTATAGTTATTCTGAAAGAATTAATCACCTTAGAGTCCTTTGCCTATAATGGAACTAGCTCAATAAATCGATAATATCGATTCAATACTTATTCTCCTTAAATACACCCAACTGGCTTCACTGAAACTACGATATAGAATCACGCTCTTTAAGACATGTCTAGTACTGGGAAATGAATATAATAGCTCTCATAGAGTGAAACGCCGTGGCATTAATACTGTAATACATGTAGATAGGGATGATGAGGTTTGTGCGGGCTTCCCTTTGCGTACTTTCTGTTAGTTAGCTATCGTGGGAATATATTTCTAGGCTCGTGATAGATACTGTTTTTCGAGGCGTGTGAGCATCTAGAGATAGGTTGGAGAAGGTGTAATGTTGACGTCATATTGTGCCGCTATAACGCCTGATAGTAAATTAAGATCTTCTCTCAATACTGTGAGTAATTGTTTCTATTACTCATATATATGAGATATTGTCCTAAACAATTCTTTAATTAATACCAATGCGAATGGATATGAGTTGCATTCCTAACTTTATTGATAGCTCTTAATGAGTCCACTTTTTTGAAGACTTTTTGCTTTTTGCCCAAGTTATTATTCTTTTTTTTCTTCGCTATCCCCCCATTTTTATGTTTCTCCATTATTAGGGCCTCTCTTCAACGGAAACAAACATGGCTAATCTAGGATACGTTAAATTCTTTCAACCAAATAAATATTGATTTACATATGTTTAGGGAAGGCAATTCTTTCTCTCCTCCCTTCAACTATTAATTGAAATTTTCTTGCCTAAACTATACAGCCCCAAATATCTCAGCCTAGTAAAATTTATACAGAACTAGAACTAATAAAAAATGAGAACTCAAAGTGTAAATGCACAAGAGGCTATTATTATCCAATAAGACTACTTTAAATCCCATGATGGGTGTGCTCCTCATTTTAGGGTTTTATCTTAAAGCCAACATTTTCAGAGTGCATACCATATTATCTCTGATCAGCCTTTAAACGAGGTAGTGGAGGAATTGCTTTGGCTCCCACGTTCTTTGGCCAGTTGGGCTTAATAGTGTTTCTATTCAGCTCACAAGTGGCATAAAGTCTTTTAGTTCGTGGAAGAGAAACTGTGAATTGAGTGAGTTGAGATTCCCGAATAGGGTTTCCCCCTCTAGCAGTTTAAGGAGCTGCACCATAGTTATCCGCTGTATTTCTAGCATTTCGCGGGGGTCGAATTCTACCGGCAGCACCCACATGTTTGTATCCGTTATAATACCTGTCTGTATATGAACTCCAGATTGCTGAGGAGAACTCCAGCATTTACAGGGGAATCCGACACCTTCCTCTCTGACCTCTGTGTTCCATTTGCATGACATGGGGTGCACACCACTTGCATTGCTCAACGCCGACTCATAGTTAACATTCTCGTACACACATAAAGAAAAGACCGTGAGAAAGAGATTTCTTTTTGAATTTATATAAGTTATTAACTGTGTAGATTTAGTGCTTATTTATTGTTTTAAAAAAAAAAGACTTGGTGAGTTCTTGTCCATTCCCCAGAGCCTATGATAAATACAAAATAGGTTAGGGTAACGGTCTATTGTAAGGTGCTTATATTTTCTCTTAGCAGTAGTGAACTGATATGTGAAGAGTATTCCTTGGTAATTAAGCTCAAAGTGTGGTGCTTTGTTCAGACTAGCAGATGAGTGACCTCTGGGTTCGTTTCAGATAACGGGCTGCGTGTAATCACCATGTGGTCTGCCATGGATTGAAGTTTAGAGGTGCAGGCTTGATGGATTTAGAAGACTTGCCCACTGACCCATAATTCGATCGACTTCCTTCGCCCTCCTACAAGCACCCACCACAACACTGCCTGTATAGACATGAAAGAAGAGGTAAAAATCACGTATACAGAGTCCATGTCTAATAAGGGATATTCTCAGTGGAAAACATAAATTCCCTGTCACCTCTACGATATTTATCCTGGTGAACAGCTATCTCTTACCTGGACAAACTTGTCTAAACAGGTAATCTATATCTGCAGATTCTTGAGGCCGAACCTAATTGAAAAGTGTGTTGAAGTTTCTCGGGGAAGTACTATCCCAAAGGTATCAGCGTATAAGAATTTCACTGTGCGTGCTAGGTGGAAAAGAGCAGTCGCGGTGCTCTTAACTGCTAGCTATCTCTCCATCCCCAGGTTTGGTCTTTGTTTTTGTTAAAGACAAACTTGGGAAGTTTTCATTATTAGTGTCGTAGTTTGTGCTGTAGTACCCATTCTCATTGGATGTCGTTTACTTTTGTCCAATTCTTATGCTACAACGTTGATAGATCTATTGCATCATACACCACCTGTTGTGTTTGTATTACCTTATTCACTTTTAGAATAGTCCAACAAGATTCGTTTACAGGTTGTTGCTGCACTTGTCTTGGACTGGGAAAACGTAAAGTTTTTTAAAAATTTTATAATCTTTTATTTGAGGGTTAGTTGGTTCACTTGTACCAAAGTCGCCTTAATATTTGCACACGGAGTAGCTAGCATCGCCATATCAATAGGCTCGTTCTGTTCCAAAAGTTTCTGAAGGCCTTATCCATTCAATGGAGATTGAGTGTTGATTTCCGTCTTCCTTCCTGTAAATTTATTATGTATTTTTTTTTTTGGTCCTTTTGAAAGGTAAGCCACGCTTCCTAGGAAATCAGACAATCAAGTTCATTACAATCATCTTATTACACTGTTAGTGACTACAGTTTAGTGTACTCCCCTTGAAAAGTGTTGAACTCCCACCCATGACTCAGGTTTTGATATGATGAGGGTTCTCCTAGCTCCCCACAAAAGTGCCGTCTCAGTGGGATATACAAGTCGCGCATAAATTGGATTGCTACCTAGCGCGTGGCGCTCATATTATTCTTATCTCATGATGTTTCACTATTTTCACCCTCTTGCGCCTCCAGGGGCCTGTGTCATCTCTCAAATCGTGTCGCTTATCCATCGCTGCTTTTAGGTTCTTTTTTGAAGATTAACATTAGTTTTCTGTTAGAAAATTTCTTATATATTCTCGTATGATTCATGGGATAACTTATCCATGTTAGTTCTGTCTTCAATGCAAGTTTTGCATGACCCATGTCGTCGCCTCATATGCCGTGGGCAGTGATGTGGCCTTCAGGAAGTCAGTCTCCTTGGTCCTAGTTCCGGTTTACTTCCCCTTGGAATGGTAACTAGTTTAGTTCATTCTTCCTATGACTATTTGTGCATGCTGAATATCTATGCGTGCATCTATGATTTCAATCTCCCTCTAGTGCTCCTATACAGCTATGTGTGCCTTGACGATTTTTGTTTCTGTGGTATCCTGTCGAACCTGGGTCTCTCCCTTCTGGCAGAGAGCATCCAAGGGGGGTCGCGTGCTTCTCAACCGCTAATCCCAACTTAGAATTTCCATTAAGGTACGCGCCTATTCGTTCGCTTACGCAGCTTTTCCCGGTGTGGGATTATCATGGAACCTCACTTTTTAAGATAATATTTTCCTGCCAATCTATTTAAGGTACTGTCTATTGCACATTGTGTTTCCGACCGTTTGCCTTCAAGGCTCGAAAGAACTCATGTAGGACATCTTCTCCCTTGCCTGTATTCCAAAGTGGTTTGTAGTCTCCATTAACAAATGCTCTCTTCATACTCCTCGCGTTGTACAGTGTTTAGTTAGCTTTAATAGGCTGTTTGCAATCCGTGTCTCTATGAATAGTGGAACGCTTCTAAAAATCCCGATTTGGTATTGCCACCACAAAACTTGAGAAAATCAGCTAAAGAGGGTTAATAGCAATAAGTTTTTCTGCTTTCCTTGTTGATGCCCTTAGCTCAAATATAAGATGGATACAGCCTATAGACAGAGATCTGTTTGATGTTTTAGATATGCATTTTGGATATAATAATTGAGGGAATTATCCCACGGAGCTATATAATATGAACAACTCCAATCGATTATATATAGATCAGAACAGAGACTTGCTAGTATTAAACCTTCTGCACTCATCGGGAGCTCAACAAGTCGCATTAAAAATAAGTTTTCTCCGAGATGCCAGCCGTTATGGTCTCTCTCACGAAGGACATAATTTCACTCGGAAGTAACTCTAGCTTGAACGTAGATTATAGTCCAACAACAATCCCGTTGACCAACAACACTTGCTCGAAGACAGCCACGCTGTGCAACTCTTAACGCTTGACCTCCCACTGCGCTTTCAGCTGTCCTTGGGGGATACCATAGAGAATGTCAAAGTCATTAAATTCTTAATATATCATCTCTATTATAGAATTCCTGTTCATATGTAATCTCAATAAGTAGGTAAAAACAATGTTTTCCATGTCAATAATTGAAAATAGACCAGAAAATAGACTACTCAAGCTTGAGATTTTAAGAGAACGAGGGTAGTGTCCTAGTGGGCCACCAAGGTCATGTTTTTTATATTCTTCACACAACTTTTGCTGTTTTCCTCTATTTTTGTACAATGTAGCTAAAATTAACATCCTTTATCAAAGAAAAAGATAGCTAATTCAAACTCCATGTAATCAGTATCTCATTACAAAAAAAGTACTTATTTGTGGTTTTTTTGTTGTTGTTGTTGTTGTTTTTGTTTTCTGAGACAGGGTCTCCCTTTTTTTAGTTCCAGCTGGGCTGAATAATATGGAGTAGATTGTAGTTATCGCCACGGGTCTGTTCGTGCCCGTGTGAACTCACAGTGAATAGTATGAACTGCCTGCTCTTTGTTGAACACCTCCCAACGTGTAGAACCCGTCTTACCGTTGTATTCAAAGCGGCTTATCCATGTTGCATCTAACAAGGCTGGCTGGTCACTCTCCTACTCCAAACGACGCCAGGCATTTAATATAATAAGAATTATGATTAAATCCCTATGGAGCCGAACGATGTATGAAAGAATGCAAGATTATTGCTAAAGGTGTAATTTAAACCACACGGAGGTCCTCTAGACATTAACTGGTCAGCAGACGCACAATGTCCATCTTAATCCATGGATGCTGCATTGCATCCTCCAGTTGCGCGCTCGCAAAATATTACTTTTGTCTTTAAGCTACACTCAGATAAATCAGACACATAATTTCTCCTTATGGGCAAAAGGTTATTGATAAATCTTTTGCATTTTTTACTTTTTTGATACTCCATATAGCTATATTTACAGACTTGATTTATTTATATATATATTTATTCTAAATTTAATAATAATTCCCCAACTTAATCCTATTTTTTGATACTAATCCTCCAACTTTCTAGATGATATGTGACATACCTATATCTTAGCATAAGATATTAGAACTAGGAAACAGTACTATAAGTCTATGTTGTGGGAGAATATCAGAAGAAAAATTTCCATCAAATTATCAAAGTCGCTCTAAAGAACAGAGTTTTGGCACGAGAGGGCAACTATGATTTCACGTAACTGGAGATTTTTCATGTTATCAATTTCAACTTGACCGTTAAGCTTTTACGTCGTGAATGTGTGATAAGTCGCACTGTATCAACGCCACTCGCCAGGTTTTCACCCTTTAGTTTCCAATGATATGGGAAGAGAAACAAAAAAAGGAATTGAGCGTCAGTGCTGACTCCTCTAAGTCCGAATTTAGCCACCTAAAGTCCTCATCAACAACCCATTTGGTTAAAAATGCATTGGTAAAACAATCATGGGGTTACAATCTAAGTCTTGAGTGAGCAAGGGAGATTCAAGGAATTAATAACTTGGACTTAACTCCAAAAGGTGGTGGTATGACGTTTTTGCATAGCGCATTGGCTTCCTAGCACTTACACCATTTACTTATTTGAACTCCTTTGAACCACCACCTATGCCAGAAATGGCATAATAACTTCTTTATCCAATTTATACAATGGTTGCAACAAGTGTTGATACGTACCCACAGCAAAATACCAGTGAGCTCGTGGACACAGTCTTAGAATTTAAAACCCTGGGGCCTTGTTCCATGGAAGACTTACTGCGAATTCTAGTTAGTTTCTGTTTACTACTCCTTTCCTAGTATAAACAGTGTGGTGTTGTCTCTGACCTGCTATATTAATAAAATTGTATATACACCTCCATAACACCCATGGTGACCTCACTCCACCAAGCAGTTCCTTCCAAGCACTAGGTATTATAATAATCATCAGTAATTGTGCTAGATTATTCTGATCGTAGGGTCTTACTATTGGAGGTGCCAAACATAACTGGGGGATCTTAGACTATAGACCAGACTTCTTTGGGGTGTGCTTACCCATAAAATTTTCTTGTGTAGCTGATTAATATAAAGAAAATAATAAATATATATGATAAATACATATGACTAATTGGGATGTGTCATGAACCAAACGCACATGATGATGTATCAATGATAGAGCTAAAACAAATACTCTAGTATAAAAAAGTGCAATGGAAACTAGGCACGTTGAATGGATAAGTTGTATCTCCAACAGTGCCCTGCGACTGTTGCTTGTTTTAAACTGAAGCATAGTGTGTTGAACACTTCTTAAGGTGTTTCTCAGCCATCTCTAATTCCTCACTTGTGAAGTCTCTGTTCAGCTCTTTGCTCCATCTATTGAGTGGGTCATTTGTTTTCTTTCTTCTTTGTTTTTTGAGTAGTTTATATATTCTGGAAATCAATGCTTTGTCAGATGTATCTGTGGTGAAGGGGCGAAGGTTCCCTCCCACTCTGTGGGATTTCTCTTTGCTTTCTTGATTGTTTCTTTTAATGTACAGAAGCTTTTGAGTTTAATGAGGCCCCATTTGTCAATTGTCGACCTTATTGCACAGCTGATGTCTGATTTAGGAAGTCTTTTCCTAAGCCTATGTCTTATAGTCTACTGCCTACTTTTTCTTCTATTGCCTTCAGAGTTTGGGGTTTTACATTGAGGTTTTTGCTCCATCTGGAGTTGACTTTTGTACAGGGCAAGAGGTAGGGGTATAATTTCATTCTTCTACAAGTGGTGATCCACTTTTGCCAACACCACTTGCTGAAGATGCTGTCTTTTCTCCATTGTGTCTTCTTGGCCCCCATGTCAAATTTGAGATGGCTGAAATTGTATGTGCTCAGGTTTGGATCTTCAGTTTTGTTCCATTGGTCAACAGGTCTGTGTTTGTGCCAGTACCAGACTGTTTTTATGACTATAGCCCTGTAGTATAGTTTGAAGTCTGGTATAGAGATCCTCCTGTATAGCTCTTTTCACTCAGGGTTGTTTTGGCTATTCAGGGTCTTTTGTTTTCCCAAATGAATTTAGGGACTTTTTTTCCAAGCCTGTGAAGAAACTCTTGGGGATTTTTATGAGAATTGTGTTAAATCTATACAAGAGTTTTGGTATAATAGACATTTTTACAATGTTAATTTTCCCAATCCATGAGCATGGGAGGTTTTTCCATCTTCTGATGTCTTCTTCAATTTCTTTCTTTATAGGTTTAAAATTTTGGTTGTAGAGATCTTTGGTGTCTTTGGTTATGTTTGTTCCTAGGTATTTTATTGTTTTTGAGGTTATTGTGAGTGGGAAGGTCTCCTTGAATTCTTTCTCTAGTTGCTTGTTGTTAGTGTAAAGAAAGGCCATTGATTTTTTATTTTTTGGTTAATTTTGTATCCTGTCAATTTGCTGAAGCTGTTAATCATTTCTAGGGGTTTTCTGGTTGAGTTTTTAGCATCCCTTAAGTAAACAATAATATTGCCAGCAAATGGGGGTAGCTTGACTTCTTCTTTTCCAATTAGTACTCATTTAATTTCCTTTTCTTACCTTATTGCCATAGCAAGTGTTTCAAGCACTATATTGAAGAGGGGTGGTGACATAGGGCAGCCTTGTCAAGTTCCTACCTTTAAAGGGAATATTTCTGTCATTTCCCCATTTAGGATGATATTGGCTGTGGGTTTCCTGTATATGGCTTTAATTAATTTGAGGAATGATCCCTCCAATCCAATTCCCTCTAGGACTTTAAGCATGAAGGGATGCTGGATTTTGTCAAAGGCTTTGTCAGCATCAATTGTGATGATGGTGTGGTTTTTGTCTTTCATTCCATTTATGTGTTTGATGATGTTTATTGATTTTCATATGTTGAACCATCCCTACATTTCTCGTATGAATCCAACTTGGTCATGAAGGATGATTTTCTTGATGTGGGTCTGTATGAGATTTGCCAGTATCCTGTTTAGAATTTTGGCATCTGTGTTCATTAGGGAGATGGGACTATAATTCTCCTTTTTAGTTGTATCTTTGCCTGGTTTTGGTAATAGAGCAATGCTGGCTTCATAGAAGGAATTTGGGAGAATTCCCTCTGTTTGTATCCATTACTGAAACAATTTCAGTAATGGTTGTATATCTTTTTGAAATGTTTTATAGAATTCTGCCATGAAACCACCTGGGCCTGAGCTTTTTTTAATTGGAAGGTTTCTTATTACATCTTCAATTTCTTCATGTATTATGGGTCTGTTTAAGCTGTGGATCTCTCCTTGGTTGAGCATTGGTGATTTCCAGGATTTCAGATATTCATCCATTTCTTCTAGGTTTTCAAAGTTGGTAGAGTATAGGTTTTTGAAGTATTCCCATATGATTGTCTGGATCTTTTCCTTGTCTGTTGTGATATTTCCCTTTTCATCAGGGATTGTATTGATCTGGAGTTGTTCCTTCTTTCTTTTGGTTAACTGAGTTAGAGGTCTGTCTATCTTGTTTATTCTTTCAAAGAACCAACTTTTGGATTCATTGACTTTTTTTATATTGTTTTCTTTGTTTCTATTTCAGTGATTTCTGCTCTGATTTTTATTTCTTCCTGTCTGTTGTGTTTAGGGTTCATCTGTTGTTGCCTCTCAAGTGCTTTTAGCTGCAGTGTTAGATCATTCACTTGTGCTCTTTCTGTTTTTCTAATGTAGGCACCCAGGGCTATAAACTTCCTTCTTAGGACTGCTTTTAAGGTATCCCATAGGTTTTGTTGTGTTGTCTAGTCATTGTCATTCATTTCCAGGAATGCTTTTATTTCTTTCTTTATCTCTTCCTTGACCCATTAATTATTCAAGAGTGTGTTGTTTAGTCTCCAGGTGTTCTTCTGGCAGTAGGGCTTATCCTGGTTTTGATGTTAAGCTTTATTGCACTGTGGTCTGATACAATGCATGAAATTATTTCAATCTTTTTGTATTTGTGGAGGTTTCTTCTGTGTCCCAGTATGTGGTTGATTTTGGAGAATGTTCCTTGGCGTGCTGAGTAGAAAGTGTATTCTCTGGTATTAGGGTAGAATATTCGGTAGAGGTCTATGAGGTCCATTTCGTGTATCATATCATTCAGTTCAGATGTCTCTCTCTCTCTATTCTTTGTCCTGTTGACCTGTCCAAAGGACTCAGTGGGGTATTGAAGTCCCCTACTATGAGTGTACTGGGGTTAGTGTGTGACTTGTGGTCCTGAAGAGTTGTCTTTATAAAGTTTGGTGCACCAGAGTTTGGTGCATATATATTCATAATTGTGAAATCTTCTTGGTGAATTTTTCCATTGATAAAAAATGTAATGGCCTTCTTTGTCTCTTCTGATTTCTTTTACTTTGAAGTCTATTTTGTCTGATATTAAAATAGCAACACCATGGGCTGGAGAGATAGCCTAGCGGTTAAGAGCACCAACGCTCTTGCAGAGGACCCGGGTTCGATCCCCAGCACCCACATGGCGGCTAAGAACCGTCTGTAACTCCAATTCCAGGAGAACTCCAGTTCCAGGGGAATCCGAGACCCTCTTCTGACCTCCGCGGCATTGCACGACACGGGTGCACAGACCTGCATGCAGACAGTAATTCATACACATCAAAAATAAAATAAATAAAAAAAAAAAATAAAAAAAATAAAAATAGAGCACACCTGCTTTTCTTTTTGGTACCATTTGCTTGGATATATTTTTTCCATCCCTTTCACTGTTAAGGTGGTGTGCCTGTCCTTGAAGGTAAGATGTGGTTTCTTGTAGACAGCATATCATGGATCTGTTCCTAATCCAATTCCCGTCTATTCTTTGACTGGGAAATTTTAGTCCATTATATTTAAGGATATGACTGATAGGTTTGTGTTGTTTTTTTTTTTTTTTTTTTGTCATTTTCGTTTTGTTTAGTTTCTACTTCTGCAGTTATGCTTTTACTGATTTCTCTTTCAAGTGCCTGGGGTTGAGTTGCTACTTTCTCCTCGTCCTTTTTGAGTTGCTTCAGTATACTCTGAAGCAATTGGTTTTCCCAGACATTATTCTTTCAAACTTGTTTATGTCATGGAAGGTTTTTCTCTCCTTCAACTATAAATTGACATTCTTTTGTGGGTATAGTAAACTGGGTTGGCATCTGAATTGTACCTTTAGAACTGGGAATGTCTTTGACTCCACAGTTTCTTCTTGCCTTTCAATAAGTTCTGATTGAGAAGTCACGTTGTAATTTCGATAGGTTTCCGCTTATAGGTTCACTGTGTTGTTTTTTTTGAGGCTTTAAGATTTTAATCTTTGTTTTGGGTGTCAGCAATTTTTACTATGATGTCTGGAGGTTTCTTTCTGATCTTGTCTGTTTGGAGTTCTTTGTCTTTTTAAATTGGTTATGTCTTCAATTATTTATAATGATATTAATTTATTCTTTGTATGTGGTATGAGTGTATCTGTCTGCATGTAGGTTTGTGCACCCGTGTCGTGCAATCCGTGGAGGTCAGAAAGGGTCCGTGATTCACTGGAACTGGAGTTCTCCTGGAACTGGAGTTACAGGCAGGTTTCTGGCACCATGTGGTGCTGGGGATCGAACCCGGGTCCCTCTGTAAGAGCAGGTCGTGCTCTTAACTGCTAGGCTATCTCTCCAGCCCCAGGTTTGTCTTTTTTTTTTAAGAAAACATTGGGTTTTTTTTTTATTTTCTTTATTATTCTAGTTAAGATCGATCAATACATTCTCCTTGGGATTCTTCTCTTATCCTCTACACCTATATGTAGAAAGGTTTGAGTCTTTTTCATAGTGTACAAAGCTTGTGTTGTTCCACTTTTGTGTATTTTAAATTTTTCATAATCTTTATTGAGGTTTTTAGTTCTTCTGTTTTATCTTCCAGGTCTGATCTTGTTTGTTTCTCTTCCTGCCATTCTGCTTCTGAGCTTTTTCCATTCCTTTCCTCTTGATTGGATGAGTGTTTTGATTCTTTTTCATTTCCTCTCCTGATTATTAATATATGTTTTTTTTTTTTTGGTTTTTGGTCTTTTTGAGACAGGGTCTCCCTGTAGCCCCGGCTGTCCTGGAACTCACTCTGTAGACCAGGCTGGCCTTGAACTCACAAAGATCCACCTGCTTCTGCCTCCCAAGTGCTAGGATTACAGGCGTGTGCCACCTCTCCTGATTTCTTTAGTATTTCTACTTCCTTTTGGAGCTTCTCAATCTCTTCCTGTAGCTTTTTGCTTCCCTGGTTGGTTTCCTTATATTTTTCAGCATCGGATCTTATCAGTGTTTCTACTTCCTTCTGGAGTTTGTCCTTCTCTCTCTCTCTAGGTCCTTCTTGAGTTCTTCATTCTCTTTTCTTAATTCTTTGATTTGCTCTTTATAATCCTCTAGTTCTTTAAGTATGCTCACAATTTTTTTTCTGATATCTGTGTCCTGGGCCATCCCCAGGGGGATCCCACTGTAGGAATCTTCCATAGGGTTGGTAGAGCTTGGTGTGGGATTATCCTGCCCATTTCCCATGTTGTCTCTTCTTTTTGTTCCTGACATATGGGCTTCTCCTTGCCTGTATTCCAATGTGAGTCCCAAATGCCTCTTCACTGTGTTGAAGGCTTGCTTTGCTTGCCTCCTTCAGATGCCTTCATAATCCGATTTGGGGGGGTGCTCTTTAGCCCTTGCCCAGGTACCTGCGCTTCAGCTTTTCTTGGGAAATCTCAGATCTCAGGACTCACACAACCCTTCCTTTTATATCAGCTGGGAGGATAACTCTGCCCCCAGAGCCACAAAAGCCGATTAAGCCAAAGACAACTGGATTAACTAGATTAAGTCAAACAACAATCAGCCTTGCTGAAGCACCCAGCTCCTACCTACCTCCCTGCGCTTCAGCTGGTCTTGGGAGATCTCAGATGTATTAATTTAATTTTTATTTAAACGTATATCTATGTGTAGATGTCTGCATATGAATCCAGATGCCCACAGTTTCCAGAAGAGGGTGTTAGGTCCCATAGATCTGCAGTTGTGAGCCACCCAGTGTGGGTGCTAGGAATTGAACTTAGGTCCTCTGCAAGAGTAGTACATGCTTTTGAACACTGACCGATCTTTCCAGCCCTTATCATTACACAACCATAGGCTTCCTCATTTAAAAAGCCAAATAACTTTTTAAACCCAGGACAGATGAAGAATCAAAGATTATACAAGTCTTTAAACAACAGGGAAATCTGTCAGACACACACTCTCCATGTGTGACCAGGTGTGTAACTCTGTAATAGACTCTGTCTTTTGGAAAAATAAGATTCTTTGATAAATTCTATATAATATACTCGACTATAAACATAAGGACCCATATTTAGCATAGGGTAAGAAATTTCACTTGTCTGAAGTTCAGAGAAAGGTTTTTCTCTGGGATTTATGACCACCCCATTCGTACATTTTGCTATATTGATAGTGCCACCCATGAGTTCCCTTCCATTGAGAGGGCTTTAAGTCCACAGCCCTAAGTGACACTTTGCCAATGGAACCTCATGGTACATAGTGGAACAAGGGGTAGAGATAATACTTATAAATTCAACTCTCAATAGCAAAACTTCTTCATAAAATGGAGTGTGATGTACACAGAATTCCACAACTGGCTGTTTCAGAGACTGTAGATTGCATATCCCTGTACAGGGCTCCTGTATTAAAATTTGCCCCCCAACATGGCTCCAGGATAAATATATGACAGAATATCTGAAATCTGACGGGGGGAACTATGGGGGCTAGGGGGTGTCTAAATTTGATTAAGATCTATTATATATAATACACCATGATGATATGTGAGAATAGAAATATACTAGTGTAACTGGCTAGTTGTCTCCAACTCTGGTTGTCTGAATGATGGATGAAAAACTCCCAGATATAAAGAATGAGATCACTTTCCCATTGATTGACTAGCACACTGGAAGGCAGGATCTTGTGAAATTTCACCAGGTCACATTTCAATTACCTGTCTGGTATTGAACTAGTATTGAACTGTTGTAGATATGGCTCTGAAGATTTGAGAAATTTAGCAAAACTAACAAACAGACCAGAATAAGACCAAATCAGTCATTGCTACATGAAAATAAAAGCTTCAAAAATATAAATATTTTTATAAAACACCTAGTTGAGTCCTTAATTTTGTAGTTAAGGAGACAAAGACTTTTCAGAATCAGCAATGCATATAGAAACACATGAAAATATAGGAACTGATAGGACAATAATTTTGCATACTTTATATTCTTTGTAATGAATATAAAGTCCATAGCGGTTAGTCTACTTTGCCTTAGATTACATTCCCAGTTTATATAGGTTTTTATAAATTGTTTTATCAGGACCACAATGCTTAGAACCAAGTCCAACATTTTCTCTACCATGCTCTTCTCAGAGATTTAGTATCCTGCTTTAGTGCCTCTGGCTCAATCAAATCTTGATAGCGATTTGATTTTTCAATCTCCAATCGTGGTTCATCAAGGCTTCAAGAAACACATTATGGCCAAGCTGCTAAATATAAATAAATGAGCATGGTGAGATGGCTTTATAAAGCCAACCAAAAGGAGAGCGTGCAATACCAACTGCCACTGCTGTCTTGAAGATGTTTAACAGAACTGGAGAGTGACTCAAGGATTGATAGTGACTTGAAGAATTATTTGTCTTGGGGATGTAAACGTTGAAAGAGACCAGGATATTGGATTCTTTTTATAATTTCTTTTTATTTTTTCCCCAAAGCCAATTTTTATTTATAATTTTTAAATTTTTATTTATTTATTAATTTTTTTTGGTCTTTTCGAGAGAGGGTCTCCCTGTAGCCCCAGCTGTCCTGGAACTCACATTGTAGACCAGGCTGGCCTTGAACTCACAAAGATCCTCCTGACTCTGCCTCCCGAGTGCTAGGATTAAAGGCATGTGCCACAACGCCCGGCTCTATTTATTAATTATTTTTTATGTGTATGATTGTACTGTCTGCATATAGACACCAGTGTCTTGCAATGCTGCAGAAGTCAGAAGAGAGCCTCGGATTCCCGTGGAACTGGAGTTAAGATGGTCCTTAGCCGCCATGTGGGTGCTGGGAATCGAACTGGGGTCCTCTGCAAAAGCAGTTGGCGCTCTTAACTGCTGAGCCATCTCTCCAGCCCTGATATTGGCTTCTGTAACAGAGGTCTTTCTTAATGAGATGGGGAGCCAATGTGTGTGTGAGCATAGCATGTGTATACTTATTAAAGTAAGAGAAGCCCAGAATACAAATGTAAGAAGCCAGAAACCCACACTTTCTTTTAGCTTTTAAAAATGTTATTTATAGTTTTATATTTACACAATTTCAATTATATTCATATACTTTTATATTTTCATGATTTCTATTACATATATGTATATATAATTTGATACCACAAATCTTCTGAGAAGTCCACCTATATGCTTAGGAAGGAAACTACAGGGAAAATGTTTACTTTATTGTATGAAAGGATAGCTAAGATGCACCTGCTGTTGTTATTGAAGCTTTCACCGGAAATAGGTGACTGAAATACAGAGCAGATCTGCTGCAAGGCACCTATTGAAAAACAACGTCCTGTGGCTGACACACCCTGTACATGAAACATAATCTGAGTGGTAAATGCTAACAAAAGCCACAGGGGCACCTGCCAGTTGAAATCAGGTGAATGAAGTATGAGTCTCCTGGTTAGATTGATGTCAGCTATTGTTATCATGTATTTAATTATTAGTATTCAGTTTAGATGTTAATGGATACTCAGGGGACTATGAAGTTTGTGCAGATTTCAGTAGCCTAAGCTAATATATATGCACTATAATTTAAAACCAACTTTTTTCTTTTAAAATATTTTATAATGCATATTTTAATGATATTTTTGTTCATGTCATACAACACATCTTAATCATATTTACACCCCCACCACTAACACCACTTCCTACAGACCCCACACTGGATTTCATGCATTCTATCATACATATTAAGTGAAATTAAGTAAATTTAGAGTACCCGGATGTCCCTTGGTGTGGTTTCATCCACTGGAGCCTGGTCTGCTTATCTAGCATCACTCCCTTAATGAAGACCAACTCTCACGCACCCAGCAGTAATCAGCTGCCAATAGTTCCTTAGCTAAAGTTGGGGTTTCTCAGTCATGTCAACAGTTCTATGCTGGATTTTTTATCTGGTTTGAGTTTACATGGGTCTTATTTTACTGTGCATGTATGTGTATGAATGTGGTATGTGTGGGGTGGTGTACATACACATGTGTACGAGTGTACTTGTGTGTAAAGAGGCCACAGGAAGACACGAGGCAGCTGGCTTTGTCAGTCTGTGCCTTATTATTGATACACACTATCTCCCTGAGGTTGGATCTAGCATCTTCTAGCCAGGCTGTCAGAAAGCCAGAAAGCCCTAGAATCCTCCTGTCTGTTCCCACAGCACTAGGGTGGCAGGCGCATGCAGCCATAACTAGATTCTTATGTGCATATTGCGAATGGAATTTGATTCTTCATGGTTGCTTATTGAGTGCAGTTACACACTGAGCCATCTCTCTAACCTTCTGAAAAACAAACTTTTATTTTAATGACATTATGTTCATGATAGTAGACATCTTGCTGTCATACAAAATGGCCTGTAAAAAAAAAGAATCGTCTGCAAAGAGAGATGATGAAATTAAAAGAAATAGAAAAAAAAAGTGTGAAACCAGATAGAGGCAGGAAAGTGTAGGTTATGTGAACATAAAGAAATGGAAACTCTTTGGCAGTATAATATGGCAAATCAAGGGATATTTAAGAAAATAAACACCATGTTTTGAGTACTGTTACAGGAGCCTGAATGAACAGAAGCAAGTGCTATTTCTCTAAGCAGTAAATGAGCTGTTGACAATTATGGTATCATGGGTATGAAACATTTAACCATCAACTTTCCATCTAAACATTTCTGAATAGACAGCTACAAAGCCTATGAGTATTAAAACTTGACAGAACACTCTATCATAAGTTTTAAAGTTTAGGAAACTTGTACAAAATCTTCTTCCTCAAAAATGAGTATCCTCCAGAATCAGAAAGGAGATTATCACTATTAATATTTGTGACTTTTCTTGGTACTGTGACAAAACTCCCAACAAAAGCAACTTAAGGACGATTGGGTATAAGGTGGCTCCCAGTTCGAGGGTGTGGCCTATCACAGTGGGAAGGCTTGGGGGCAGGAACCTGAGTCAGGAGGAAGCAGTGAGCTGTGGACTTCAGTGCTCACCTTGCTTTCTCCCTTTCTATTTCGTACAATGCCTCGGCCTATAGAATGGTGTCATCCACGTTCTAGTTGATCTTTCTCCCCTTACTTCGTCAGCTTTAAAAGCACTCTCACAGATATGCCAAGGTGTGCCTCTGAGGTAAATATGAATGCAGAAGGGTTAACAATAGACATTAATCCTTAGAAACTTTCCACTATCATTTTTAGAATTCTTTTTTTTTTTTGGTCTTTTTGAGACAGGGTCTCCCTGTAGCCCCAGCTGTCCTGGAACTCACTCTGTAGACCAGGCTGGCCTTGAACTCACAAAGATCCGCCTGCCTCCGCCTCCCAAGTGCTAGGATTAAAGGCGTGCGCCACCACGCCCGGCTCATTTTTAGAATTCTAACTGTCCAGAAAAGTACTCATCCAAAAATTGTGTCTATTTTATGATGTCATCTCTCGCATTATATCCCCTGCCTTTCATATCCCTTGAGCTACTACAAATGCAGAGGAACACAGGGAATGGATAGCAAGCATTTTAGAAGAGGTACCTGGGAGTGGGAGCCAAAGGATGCAGGAGTGAATCTAGGCAGCTTTTCTTTTCCCGATGCCTGTCTAATAAAGATAAAAGCAAACAATTCCTTCAATTTACAATAAAAGCGTTTATCAATTTTCATGGTCAGCATCAGGTATATCCTCCTCAGGACAGCAAGAACACATTGGATGAAAGATGACTAGACACCTGCTCTGTGTTTCCAGGATCTATACAATTTTGTTGCATAGGTCTGAAAGATTTCGCAGGAACCTCACATAATGAAACAATGAAGAACAAGCTGTTCTATATTTAACAAAACAAAATGAGATAAGCAACTTCTCACCCAAAGATGTGTATGGAGAAATTATTTAAAATAGAATTTTAAGAAAAGATTCTACGTCATTACAAAGGACAAATGTCCTAAAGGAGAATACTCCTAATGTTCTTAATACAAAAGTGATAGCAAATGTATAAATTGATGGATATGCTGAATACTTCAATCATTATACTATATAAACAAAGATCACTCTTAACACTAAAATATCTGCAATAATAATGTGTCAATTACAATTAAAAAAGAAAAGGGTTAAATTTGTATTCACGGTGTGGAAGAAATATTTTTAAAACATTTCATAGAGGAGCCATGTTTGGTGGTCCATGTGTTTAATACTAGCACTCAGAGAGACAGAGGCAGGTGCATCTCTGTGAGATTGATTGCTGCCTGGTCTATAAAGTGAGTTCTAAGCAAGATGCAGCTACAGGGAAGACCTTGATTCAAAAATACAAGTTTCATAGAGGAAAATATTTTACAATTATCTTTGTGTAAATAGGCTTTATAGAATTATGACATGGTGAAGACAACAGGTGGTAATAATGGTAAGTCACAAGTTAAAGTTCTATGCTGGGAGAGATAATGAAATGGTGAAAGAAAACAGGCTGTAAGCAGAATTCTGAGCCTCAAGGTGTTGAAATTCCATTGCAGAAAAGTATCATTAGAAGATTGTAAGATGCTTCTTGAAGAGAGAAAGGACTGAAAATTAAACGGAAAATGTAAATCAAGGCTAAACTTTCAAATAACGAGTATTTATAGCCCATACAAATAGAACAGATATTGCTTTTAAATATCTATGCAAAGAATGCTTTGTTTGGCTATTTCTAGGTTGTCAAATTTCAAAATAACACGAAACATTAAATTTTTAACAAAGCTAGGTTGCTGACAATTTAGAGAGTAAGATTAAGATAAAGAAACCTATACCTTCCCGACTAAGTACAAATGGATCAAGTGATAAAGTCATATTTCAGCTAAAAGAGAAGTTACAGACTAACATGATACACTTATCTGCTGGGAGTGCTACATTAAACATACCATAAGACAGTTTTTATAATGCTTTTATTAATGTTTTGTGCATTTCAGAGATCATTTCTCAGTTCAGTTTAGACATATTCTCCCTTCCCTCCCCCCCACCCCACCCCATATCATGCACTCTGCCATAACTGTCCTGCATCTTTCTCTCAGTCTTTTTTTATGTTTAAGAATTCACATTTTCCTCCTTTAATTTTAATATTACTCTAAAATATGAATACATACTTTCCATTCATAAACAGTAATTACAGAATCTGAAAGTAAGTGGTGGATCAATTGATTCTAGAGCCTGTTAAGAGATATACATTATAACAACATACTTGCTTTCATATAAACAGAAATAAAATAATAATGTTGTTCAGCTTGCCTTTCATCTGGGGATTTGGTGTTAGCATCCACAAATGAGGAAGACCATTCACCACTTGTTTTTCTTGGACTGAGTTACTTCACTTAGCATAATGGCTTCTAGTTCCATCCATTTACCTGCAAAGTTCAGGATGTCATCTTTCTTTACTGCTGAGTAGTACTCCATTGTGTAGATGTACCACATTTTTGTCATCCACTTTCAGTTGAGGGGCATTTGGGTTGGTTCCAGCTTTTCGAGATTGTGAAGAGAGCTGCAATAAACATGGATGTGCATGTATCTTTGCTGTAGTATGAGTCTTGTGGATATATACCCAGGAGTGGTATGGCTGGGTCAGGTGATAGGCTCATTTTGGGTCTTTTAAGGGGTCTCCACACTGCTTTCCATAATGGTTGTCCAAGTTTACATTCCCACCAGCAGTGGATGAGTGTTCCCCTTTCCCCACAACCACTCCAAAGTGGATGGTAAGAGAGTTTTAAAAGAACAAAAAAAGTGTCTTCTACTCTCTGTACTGCGGGACATCCAAGATGAAAGTTTGGGTAGATAAGGTGCTGCTAAGGACATCAGACTTCTTTACTTGTTCCTAGACAGCTACCTTAAAGCTGTTATCCTGGATTTCAATACAGGGAATTCTTTCCAGAACCTCTTTCATAGGTATCCTAATCCCAGTCATGCAGTCTAGTCTCTAGATTTAGTCACCTAACAATGGCCCCATCTATAAGCAGCATCATACTAGGTTTGGAATTTAACATGTAGACATAGATTTCCAGGGGTGGAGTACACATCCCTTTATCACATATTATATGTGGTAATATGTGATAAAGGGATTTAAATGTTCAGTCTAAAACATATATTACCACATACATGATAATTTGATTTAATGCTGAAATAATACATGAAGTTGTAGAGAATATAACTGAATATTTTTTTCAGGAATCAGAAATTTTTATTTTTAAGAAAATCCTAATAATTAATGTCAGATTAATTTAATTTTGTTTTCTAGATAAGATACATCAGGTAAAACAGAAGAATACAAATGAACGGCAAAAATAAAAACACAATTTCAAATATCAATTAGAAATACATCAGTTTTCAGCAGGGCGTGGTGGCGCACGTCTTTAATCCTAGCACTCAGGAGGCAGAGGCAGGCGGATCTTTGTGGGTTCAAGAACAGCCTGGTCTACAGAGCAAATTCCAGGACAGCTGGGGCTACAAGGAGACCCTGTCTCAAAAAGACAAAAAAAAAAAATCAGTTTTCATTCACTGTAAGAAATTAAGTAAAAGTACATAAAATATTAATAGGGAAAATTATGTAACATTTTAAAACTGTTATAATCTTCATTTGATTTATGTAATGTGATGTTTAATGACTGTCATAATGTTTTATAATATAATCTATGCTGCTGGAATATATTAGCAAAATTTGTTGAAATTCAGATAAAAATCTATATTTGAGTTAATAATATTGTCAGATGTTGCTCTTGATAATTTTCCAGTGTATATATAAGGTGCTCCCATTAGAGCATATACAAGCAGGGTCATAAGTAAATATTCGTAGCATTTTGGTACTTTAAGTCTAAAATTATTTCAAAATGAAGGTTCATTTTGTTAATGAGGCAGCATTCTGTTCAAAGTAACTGAGCTTGCCTCTCCAGCCTGCCCAAATGATTACCCTATCTTGTTTCACAATAATCAGAAGGGAATGCTTGTTTTTAATTTTTTTTAACTTACAGAACAATGATGATAAAGTAATAATGAAAATAATGAATGCCAACAAACAACTTTATGTGTAGTGAATTTAGTGAACAGGGAGAAGAGAGAGCCGGCCATCAAAACAGTTAAGATGAAACAGCAGATCACTCACAAAGTGAAAGTCAGGAAGGAGTCTGGTTCCATCAAGGAAATTTTTAACTTCAGAATCTATAGAAATAACATCTATAGTTTCCTAATATAAAAAGGACTGACCTAAGAACACAATGGTAGATGTCATATATTTTAGAAAAGCAGGAATCCTACAGGAAAAAAAAAATCAGAAAACAATTTGAAGAGAACCAAGATGAGAGATTTGCAAAGTTGAAAGAATGAATCAAAATAAGCAAATAAATAATGAAGAAAATATGATGAAAAGATAGGTTGTGAACAGTTAATAGATACAATACTAAACAGTGTATGAAAATTTCTTCCAAAGATGAATATTTTTACCCTATAAACTTGTAAAAGAAAAAAGCATGTTTCATATAAGTTTTTAGCAGTGAGGATGTAGTGTGTCAATTTCCATATATCTTACAATAGAGAACCAAAAAAAAAAAATAGTAAAATGCTTTTAGTGGTAATTTAAATGTCAAAATAATTCAAATTTTAATCATATCACAACCAGGACATTTAGGACATAGTACTACTCAGGTGAATTGTACTTAGTGATATTCAACATTCTTTCATCTTATTTTTATCTTATATTGAAGTTTTGTGCATTTCATACATCACTTCTCAGTTCAATCCAGACTCATTTCCCCTCCACGCTCCCTGCCCCTCACAAGTTCATGCAGTCTGCCATGTTTCCCCTCTGAATTTTTTTCAAAGTTTTTCAAAGCAGAAGATTATTTTTTATTTTTTTATTTTTTGTCTTTTCGAGACAGGGTTTCCCTGTAGCCCCCAGCTGTCCTAGAACTCATTCTGTAGAACAGGCTGGCCTTGAACTCACAAAGATCTGCCTGCCTCTGCCTCCTAGTGCTAGGATTAAAGGCGTGCACTACCAAGCCTGGCTCAGAAGATTATTTTGGGGGGAGAAGAACTCTATTGCTTCAGTAAGTTCCCTATCCCAGTTCTTTTGTTGTTGTCGTTCCCGCCAATCCATATTGTTTCTACATATGCATTCATATATGTCACACATGTACTAAAATCATGTCATCTGAAAAAAAATTGTATGTTATTTCCAAATCATATTTTGGGATTCACATTTTTCCCTTTTAATTTTATATTGCTCTAAAATATGCAAACATACCCTCCACCCTTGTACCAAAATTATAATGTCTGAAAATAAGTAGTAGGTAGGTTAATTCTAGAGACCATTAAGGGATCTACATTCCAAGACCACAGTTGCTTTTAGATAAAGAGAAATATACCATTAATGTTACTCAGTTTTCCTTACTTGATGCTAGCATCCACAAATGAGGGATATCATTTGTCCTTTGTTTTTCTGGGACTGTGTCACCTCACTTAGCATAATATCTTCTAGTTCCATCCATTTAAATGCGAAGTTCATGATCTTGTGTTTCTTTGCCTTTGCATAGAACTCCATTGTGTAGATGTACCACATTTTCTCTATCCATTCCTTGGTTGAGGGGCACTTGGGTTGGATCCAACTCTTTGCTATTGTGAAGAGAGCTGCAGTAAACATCACTGTGCATGTATCTCTGAGGTAGGATGAGTCTTGTGGCTACATACCCAGGAGTGGTATAACTGGGTCAGGTGGTAGGCTCATTTTGAGTCTTTTAAGGGTTCTCCACACTGCTTTCCATAGTGGCTGTACAAGTTTACATTCCCACCAGCAGTGGATAAGTGTTCCCCTTTCCCCACAACCTTTCCAGCATTTGGTATCATTTGTTTTCTTGATCATAGTCAGTCTTATTAGAGTGAAATGATATCTTAAAGTGGTTTTCATTTGCATTTCCTTAATTATTTATGATGTTGAAGACTTTTTAAGATGTTTCTCTGGGGCTGGAGAGATGGCTTGGTGGTTAAGAGCTCTGACTGCTCTTGCAGAAGACCAGGGTTTGATTCCCAGCACCCACATGGCAGCTAAGAACTGTAAGCCAGATGTGGTGGTGCATGCTTTTAATCCTAGCACTCCAGAGGCAGAGGCCTAGTTTTCTAAGTTTATTCATGACTACTGGTCTACTGGTAATCAGTAGAACTCCATTTCTCCTCTGTATTTAGTGTTTTGTAATGTTTGACTGTCTTCGCCATTGTCTCCCTTGACACTTTTTGCTGCTTTTGGTGACCTTGAGTTGGTCCAGTTTTCCTTCCCCTTTAAGACCTCAGTGAACACATGGCACCTTTATGTAAGTTGGAGACACTTGGCAGTACCCTGATAAGGCATAGAGAAAGAAATATGGCCTCTTGGTCCTCACTATTTTGACCAAATAACCTTACATAATATGCAGGAAGTTCAATAATGTGGGAGAGTTGTGTTTTGTTCCTGTTTGTTGCCTATTTTAGATTTCTGAAGAAGTAAAGTTTCACAAGCTACAGTGACATAGTCATTATACTTATGTTAGTTTCCCAGCCTAATACATTGAAATTCTTTAGACAAGCAGTTTGAAAAGACTATTAAGGTTTTGGACTATTATGCCAGAGAGTACTGACTAGTTTGGGACACTGTGGCTATGCAGCATTTTATAACAGGAAGAGGTGGAGGAAAAGGGAAAAGGAAGGGGACAGGGTTTGAATATCCACCTAAAGATCAAGCTCCACTTCCCTTTCCCTAGGCCCCACCTAGGAAATTTCCGCCATCTTCTAATAGACAGGTGAAAATTTTAACATGGATCTTCATGGATCCTTAAAAATCCCAATGATAGGGGCTGGAGAGATGGCCTAGCGGTTAAGAGCACCGACAACTCTTACAGAGGACCCGGGTTCGATCCCCAGCACCCACATGGCGGCTGAGAACCGTCTGAAACTCCGGTTCCAGGAGAACTCCAGTTCCAGGGGAATCCGACACCCTCTTCTGACCTCCGCGGCATTGCACGACACGGGTGCACAAACCTACATGCAGGACAGTACACTCATACACATACAAAAATAAATAAATTTAAAAAAACAAAAACAAACAAAAAAATCCCAATGATAAAAATACTGTTTTAAATGCATATTGATTTTTCTGATTTATTTTTGTTTGGTCTTTTTTGAGACAGGGTCTCCCTGTATTCCCAGGTGTCCTGAAACTCACAATGTAGACCATGCTGGCCTTGAATTCACAGAGATCCGCCTGCCTCTGCCTCCTGAGTGCTGGGATTAAAGGCATGTGCCACCAGGCCCAGACAAATTTTCTGACTCTTAAACATAAGCAATATGGAAAACATTGGGAATTTAATTATAGTTTATTGGAAGGAATTTGAATCATATAAAAGTTGGAAAAGTTGCAAAAAAGATAAAACCAAGGAAAGTTGGGAAGCAGGTAAAAGGACTAGGTACACAAATTTACACATGATTCTTTGTAGGAAATCAATGGAGGTTGTCTGCAAAGTTATTCAATCTGGAAATGAAAGGAGTAAATGTATTTTCAGAAGTTATAATGAGAAGCTGGGCATGTTGGCACACAACTTGAATCTCCTGAGAATCAGAGACAGGAAGATCACTATGAGATGGAGACCAGCCTAGTTTACATAGTAAGTTCCAGGCCTAGGGCTACAGGGAAATCCTGTCTCAAAAAAGACCCCAAAATAACTTATGCTGAGAACTACCAGAAGAATAAAATTTCTGAAGCTACAAAATGAAAACAATTCTGTTTCTGAAGAGTTAAACTGAGATACATAGCAGGAGTAAGATTTTTGCTTTTTCTATTTTGGCTTTATACATGGCTTGGTTTGTTTTCTTTATTTAATATCACATAATACTTCTATAATAAATTAACTAATAATACATATCCACTTTTTATATTAGAAGTTGAATGAAAAGACATTTGCTCCATTGACCTTTAAGTCCTCTTTTGTTTCAAGTCTGATTCTGTGATCGGAGATGCAGTTTTGGCTGATTAATCATCAATCTGTACAGGATGGATTGTAGTGCAGAGAGATGGAAGTCCACGAGCCAATTACTGCATTATTATAGTAAGGAAAGCAGGCAAGTAATGAGGATCTGAATGGAGGAGTCCCAGGCAGCGGGAGGAAAAGGAAGGTTAAAGATATGAAGCCTCTGTGCAATGAGAATATCTGCCATTTGGACGCAGATTGGATAAATATTCAGGCTTAGAGAGAAGGAAGTATTAAATTGACTATGAGGCTTCAAGTCAAGGTAATTATGAGACTAGTATTATCTGAAATATGAAAGAGAGATTAGTCAAGTTGCTGGGTCAAGATGAATAAGGAAAGAGTGTAATTATGAGAAGTACCCTACTCATTAGTGGGTGGGGGATGGGGATTAAAGAGTGTTTAGTTGTAGTCAAAAGAAATTTAGGGAGATATTTGTTGAAGAGTTGGCCCCTGCTCTGTAGATAAGGAGAGGTGGAAATCATTTGTGAACAGGTAGGAATTTAATTGGAGCTAAATGTGCTCTCGGTTGAGAAAAAAATTTTAAAAGACAGAGGAAAAAACTGAATATTGGAGACAGATTGGCTGTGTTGTTTTTAAAGAAAGACCTCGTGAATGAATTAATAATAAATAAGCATAATATCTCACTAGAAAGTCAGGTAGTTGTTGCATAGATTATAATTTTAAGTAGTCCTAGAGCATATTTGGCATTAGGAGAAACACAGTTCTTAGAAAAATAGATGGTTATACAATTACACAGGCAAATTTCTAATGGCTATTGTTCCTTTTATTAACTCATCAGAATTTCAGGACTGGGTGAATTTTCTAATTTTGTTGAGATAAACTAAACTGTCTCCTGAGGACAAGAATTTCCATATATTCACTTTATTTATGCATTTTCAACCATTTATACTTCTCTCCATGAAGACAACAGTAAGAACTCTTAAACATATCATTAACATTATAACTAGTTCTAAGTAAGAAGTGAAGAAAATGAGAAACAAAGTCTCAGTAGATTTTCCCAATGAAATCTTTCACATTAGTAATGGGAATCTATTCCAGTAGATAACTGTAGAATTTAAACTGCCGAGCATTTCCATCTGCCACACACTTCTTTCAAGATTTTCCACAGCAGTGACATTCTTATCAGCAGATAGGGCACAGCAAAGGATAGGTAGACATTCATTTATATCTTAATGAAGAGAGTTTATAATGGAAGTTTCATGGTCCAGGCATGGCAGTAATAGAAATTGATTCTGCTTATATCGCTTTGGTTTAGAGTCAGTCATGTGGCCATAACTAAATGCAAAGGATGATGGGAGATAAATAATTATTTTATGTTCAAGGGGGAAAGAGATGCAAATAGTTTGGAAAATAGGAGAGACTATCATCCATCATGATTAGCTGGCTTAAATTTGTCGTACATAAAGAATCCAGGCATTTCCTTCCCACGTCCATCCATTGCCTTCTCATCTTATGAGATCCCTGAGCAAAGCATACTTAGCGCCATAGAGGCCGATGTGGCTTCTCCTGAGTCAGTTACTTTCATTGAAAGGGCTAGGTTACTTCACCCACTTCAGCACAAACACACACACACACACACACACACACACACGCACGCACACACGCACGCGCACACACACACACACGCACACATGACTATGATAAGAATGAACAGAAAAATATACTTAATAAATTCCTTTAGTAAAGTATGAAATTAGGGAGAGAAAGATGAAAACAGGTGAAATAAAACAGTCATTGATCAATAGAATTTTTAAGTTACCAGGTATCTGTATCCTGACAGTAATTTTTCCAAGTTTGGCTTTGCTTTTCTGTGTGTCAGTAACTTTTCTGTAAATTTTCTGACTTTTCCTCTAATGTTTGTTTCTTTTCATATCTTTAATATTTTTAGCGTTTGGCAGTATTATATTTCCTTTTGATTAACTTAAAACCCTTTTATTTGCATTGCTCTTGTCAAGAAGTAACACGAGGGCCTAGGAAGATGGCTCAGCAGTGGTTAGGAGCACCGACTGCTCTTCCAGAGGACCCAGGTTTGATTCCTAGCACCCACATAGCAGTAGCAACCTTCTATAACTCCAGTTCCAGGGGATCTGAAACTCTCTTCTGACCTCTGTGGGAATCGCATGACACAGGGACATGTATGCTTATGCAGGGAATACACACGTACATATAAAATTAAAATAAATAAAATAAAATATTAAAAAAGAAGTAACATGGTAACATTGAAATATTTTGTTTAGGTTTGGAAATTTGGACAGGGAGTGAATGGCAAACTCATAGGAACAGTGACAAATTTCACATTATTGTGGAGTTGTCAATAAAATTTCATCAGTAAACAATATTTAAAAAATATAGTAGAAATATAGAGTTTTGAATTTATTTTCTAAGACATAATTACATACTTTTTCATTTGAGGATTATATCAATTTAGCTATTACAGTATTTTCTATTTCTGTTTTTCCCTCTAAGTTTTCAAGGTGTGACTTTATCTCTAAAATCTAATTAGGGAAAAGGTAAGGGCATGCCTGCCGGGCTGTAGATCATAGAGGAATAATGGAAATGTGCTTGGTGCCTGGTGAGGTGACCAGTGCAGCATCCAGCCCTGGATACCCAGGGCAGTGTGTGGAGTGAGGACCATAGCTGGCCCCCCAGGGAAACCACAGGTACATTTCAGAGAAACAGGCCTCCCAAGACCAGAGCGGGATCCCTCCCTGTCCTCAGCATATGAGGTAAAGCCTCCGCCATGCAGGACCTGGGACCTCAGGGGAGGGGGCTGTGGGGAATGCAGCCACTCAGCGAAGACTAAAACTGCTGCCCTACATCAGGGAGTCCTCCATGCTCTACTCTGCTCCTCCACCAGCCTACTGCTAGAGGAGTGTGGAGCTGTGGCTCATGTAGGGCTCCAAAGCTCCAGGTTCATGTGACTGGATCACAGCCCCAGCTCTCAAGAGGGGGCCACAACTCAAGGCTCACCTCACAGGAGAGGACCAAGACTCCAGGTCCACCAAAGGAAAGCACACCTCTCCTCTTGAATTTTATACTTGGCTGCATATGAAAAAGAGAGTTACTCCTTAGATAGTGATTGTGCACATGGCTGTAATCCCAGCACTTAGGAGGTTAAGGCAGTCTCCCCCCTCCCCCTCCCCCTCCTCCTCCCCCTCCCTCTCTTCCCTCTCTCCCTTCCCCTTCCCCTCTCTCTCTCCCTTTCCCTCTCCTTCTCTCCTCTGTCTGTCTGTCTCTGTCTCCTCCTTCCCCTTTTCTTACACTTGCTAACAGACCTTGACTCTCTGGGACCTTCTGGTCTATCCCATTTGTAATTTGCTAAAATGTTGAGTCAAATTTAACATTTGCTACTTAGATATTTTACTATTCTCTTTCTTGTTCGACATCTAGAAATTTCAACTTTTCCAAATATTAAAGGTCTCATTTTTTTTTTTACTTTTTGAGACAAGGTCTCCCTGGAGCCCCAGCTGGCCTGGAACTTACCATGTAGACCAGGCTGGCTTTTAATTCACAGAGATCCACCTGACTCTGTCTCCCAAGTGCTGGTATTAAAGGCGTGTGCCCCCCTGCCTGGCCAAATCTCACATTTTTATATACATTTTATTCTCAGTACAAGGAATTTAATAATTGTTCAACCCCATCTCTACATTTTATATCATGTTTTCCTCAGCCAGTGGCAACAATTACTCATAATACATTTTCTTGTAGTTGTTGTATTTTCCTGGAAGGACTATTTCCATTTGTTTTTATTTATATTGTACCTAATTATAGAGTATAGTGTGATAATTTGGAACATGTATACAGTTGTGAAATGTTAAAATCAGTGTGAAAATGAAGTACTAGGAGAGAATACTTGTTTTCTATCATATATGGATACTAAAGCCTTCAAACTGATTAGTGATGACAAAGCTATATAGATGTATGGATGGATATTGGATAATGGATACTAAAGCACTGTGAGATAGAAACAATAGACTCCCCAGCACAATACAGTGACTCTAGTTCACGATAGCTGATTTTATATTTTATTAACAACTAAAAGAACAAAGCTCAAGGCTCCAAAGGGTAATAAAGGGATGGAAACTTTGATTACTATTCTGATCTGATAACATATTGAGTACAAGCAATGATATATTGACATGCCTCATAAAATATCCACTTATTAGGTATCAATGATTTTTAAAAGTTGGAGACAGACTATCTTTAAACCCCTTTTTCTTACAAGCAGAAACATTTTATATGTATGGTCTGCCTGACAAGTTCTCAAATAAGTGTTACTCCCTCTAAATGATCAGAGCTGCAACTTGTTTTACCTGTGAAGCTCATAATTGATTGATTGTTTTTACTGCCCACTATCTAACCACTATTTAAAGTACCTCTTTAAAAGGGTTGCTTTTTTAATTTTTTTTTTTTTTTTTGGTCTTTTTTGAGACAGGGTCTCCCTTTCGTCCCAGCTTTCCTGGAATTTGCTATGTTTGTAGACCAGGCTGGCCTTGAACTCACGGAGATCTGCCTCCCTCTGCCTCAGGGATTAAAGGCACGCACCACCAAGTCTGGCTTCAACTTTAATTCCAGCACTCAGGAGGCAGAGGCAGGTGGAGTTCAAGGCCAGCCTGGTCTACAAATTGAGTTTCAGGTCAGCTGGGGTGGCAGGGAGACACTGTCTCAGCAAAACAAAACAAAAAAGTTTTTCTTTTTTTTATTGTTCTGAGATTTTTTTTTCAAAGCCAAAGGTTGTTTTTAAGACCCTAAACATTCTGCTACTTTGAGATACTAAATGCCTGTGGAACACAAGAAATACTCTTGTATTATCTGTGTTTCTAGACCCAATATCTATTTCTTATCTGTTAATTAATGTAATAGTTGCTGTAACTGATGACTCTTAGCCTTGGTGGTTTCATACAAGTTTATTTCTTTTATGTAAAGCATACCTGTGAGCAGGGCCTAGAGAGTGAGTTGGAAAAGGCATGTTCTCTTCTTTGTGCACATTCCAAGGTGGTCTGAAATTTGTGAAGCCTCCATAAAGGAAGAGAACGTGAGCAGAGGTTATCTATATAACATGCCCAGCTATATTTCTGATGAGAGTCAGTTATGTGGTCCAAACATCCTTCAAAGGAAACTCGAAAATATAATCTAGCTATGTTCTCAGTATAAAGAGAAAGTAAGGAAAGAATACAGCCTGAGTTTCAAATGCCAAATAATGATGTTGTTATAGCATTTATGTTGGGTCTTATAATCCCAACTTAGTGTTCAAATGAAACATGTTCATAAAAAAGGCATACAGATCCTTTAGAGGAGAATAAGGGTTTCCTGGAAATAAATACCAAAAAGTAGACGTTCTTCCTAACATTCAAATTTTATAGAGGCTTTGAAATAATATAACAGACATAGCTTTAGACAAGAGTCTTAAAATCAATTTGAGAGTGCTTTCCATATATTTCACATGGCATTAAGTGGTAATCTGAGAAACTATTTCCATCATTAGTGGGAGCCATGATCCCCACTGTAAGAATATACATTACTTTATGGTGCCTCTGTTGGCACCAGGCAATAGTCATGTCCTATAATTGTTCTTTTCTAATCTCTTCTCAAAGGAGAATAAAATGCTCTAATGCTTTTACTTGAAAGCAAAAAGCAAACAAATTTCCTTGAGCCTCATTTGGTCAGATTTATCATGCTCACCATCATGAAATTAATGTTTTCCAGTCATGTCGTTCCCAATTCTTATAACCATGATTGCTTAATCTTGACCCCAGCCACTGGGTAAGAAGATGCTGAGACAGAACAGCTGAGTTACTAATGTAGTTCAAGAAGTCTCACAGCCAGAGTGAAAGAACTCATGTATTGTTTCACAGATATTTAAAAAGCCACAAATACGAGCAGCACTTTGGCAAATATTTACCATATGAAACACTACAGTTGTTAATCCACATGCCATATTCTTTGAACACACTTCATTTTCCGGTATTACTATGAATTTTTAAGCTAATTTCATTATATTATTTTACTTAATATATTTATTATTTTGATATTTCATAACTTAAGGCTCTTATATATGTTCTAATATATAATTACTTGAAACAGTGATGAATTTATTTTAATAAAGGTGCAAAAAATTGTTTAATTTCTATCATCTATATTGTTACCAAATATAGTTTTTCCTTCCAAATTTTTTTAGTATTTTGGACATAACTTAAAGGTAGAAACTTCTTCTAATCCAATGTATATAGTACTTTCTAAAGTAACAAAAATATTTTTAAATTTTGACTCATAGGTTTCATGTTGAAAATAATTTTCATTACAAAAGTATCCAAATAACTAGTTAGAAAACCACGAAACTTTCAAATGAGTAAAAGTCATTCTTTATACCATAAAATAACCTAGAACATAATTATTTAATCACCATATGAGGATATCAATAGCTGAAGAACTGTTTTAAGTACCACTTATTAGTATATTGCAGTACTTTAATTTATGGTGATAAATTATCAAAATATACCTTAAATTCAAGGTTAAATGAAAGCATCTAAAACCAGATTTTCAATGAAAGTGAAATCTCACTGTTTAATTGCTCTGTGATCTAGGCAATTTAGCAAATATTTCAGAATTTTGTTACCTTATAAAACAAGGACAATCATTTGATCTATCACTGGCCTTGTGCCATGGTCTCCTAGTATCCATGAGCTCCCCCAGGATCTGCTTCCTGTAATTGGCAGCACCAGATCATCATCATGTCCAGCAGGAGATCTTGAGTCACTGTAGGGTTTAAGTATTGATTAGAGCAGGAAACCTTCCAGATCCTTCTCCAGATATACAGACCTCAAAGATATCTCTTGAAACGGTGAATCCACCAACTTAAAGAAGCCTGAATCTTGAGCCACAGACTGGCAAAAAAGCACTCAAATTTTTTAATCTCAATCCATATTAGAATTTGTCATGCTGTTGCTGGTTAATGCAGCATAAAAAGTAATCTCAGAATTTGATTTGCAGATTAAATAGCATACTGACAGGTAGTGCTGTAACAGCTTCTGACATATTATAAGAATTTAATAGATGCCAGATTGTAGTATATTGATCCCTAGGATCCTTCTTAATTTATTTATTTTTTAAATATTGGATTTTTATAGCTTTTATACAATAAATTTTGATGGTTTAATAGATCCACTTCCACCAGCAGTAGATGAGTGTTCCCCTTTCCCCACAACCTCTCCAGCATTTGGTGTCTTTTGTTTTCTTGATCTTAGCCAGTTGTATCAGAGTGTTTTTTTTAATGCAAATTAATCCTTCTTAATTTATTTATTTTTTAAATATTGGATTTTTATAGCTTTTATACAATAAATTTTGATGGTTTAATAGATCCACTTCCACCAGCAGTAGATGAGTGTTCCCCTTTCCCCACAACCTCTCCAGCATTTGGTGTCTTTTGTTTTCTTGAACTTAGTCTGTCATATTGGAGTGAGATGATATCTGAGAGTGGTTTTAATTTGCATTTCCTTAATTATTAATGATGTTGAACACTTTATTTTTTAATTTTTGGTCTTTTTGAGACAGGGTCTCCCTATAGCCCCAGCTGGCTTGGCACTCACTCTGTAGACCAGGCTGGCCTTGAACTCACAGAGATCCACTTGCCTCTGCCTCCCAAATGCTAGGATTAAAGGTATGCACCAACATGCCCAGCTCAATGTTGAACACTTTTTAAGATATTTCTCAGCCATCTTTAATTCCTCACTGGTGAAGTCTCTGTTCAGCTCTTTACTTCATCTTTTGAGTAGGTCATTTGTTTTCCTCTTTGTTTTTTGAGTAGTCTATATATTATGGAAAGCAGCATGGAGAACCCTTAAAAGACTCAAAATGAGCCTACTACCTGACCCAGTCATAACACTCCTGGTTATATACCCACAAGACTCACCCTACTGCAAAGATACATGCACATCTATGTTTATTGGACCTCTCTTCACAATAGCGAAGATCTGGAACTAATCCAAATGCCCCTCAACTGATGAGTGGATGACAAATATGGTGCATCTACACAATGGTATTCTATTTAGTGGTAAAGAAAAATGACATCATGAACTTTGCAGGTAAATGGATGGAACTCGAAGCCATTATGCTAAGTAAAGTAACACAGTCCTAGAAAAACAAGCAGTGAATGGTTTCCTTCATTTGGGGGACTCCCCAGATGAAAGGTAACATTATTGTTATATTTCTTTCTATCTGCAAGCAACTGTGCTGTTAAAATGTGAATCTCTTAATGGGCCCTAGAATTAACTTAACACTTATTTTCAGACATTGTAATTACTTATATGGGTGGAAAGTATGTATTCATATTTTAGAGTAATATAAAATTAAAGGAGAAAAATGTGAATTCCTAAACATGCAAAAAAAACTGAGAGAAAGATGCAGGATAGTTATGGCAGAATGCATGATTGGGGGGAGGGGAATATGTCTAAATTGAACTGAAAAATGATATATTGAATACACAAAACATCAATTAAAGCATTTTAAAAAAATATTCACTCCCCTCCACTTACTGCTTCCCCAGCCCAATTTAATGTTTATATACATATACAATGTATATAAATATTTGTAGTAAATGCCATATATTATCATCCTGTTCCATAAGAAATTAAATTACCTAATTCCATTTAAGGAACTGGTATAATTTGGTTCCTCAATGTCTCGTTAAGTTTCAGTGTTAAGAGGTTTATCCTCTTGCAGGTATCCCAGTTTAGAGGCAAGGAGCCTTTACGTTTTGTGGGGCCTTGGATCCTCTGGCCAACATCTCCCTGGTAGAATAATCCATTACTGATGTCAGAGCTCCTTTATTGATATATTTTGCTTAAGTGCATAGTTTGAGGACTTTAGTATTATATTTGGTTCTGAACAGAGAATAATCCTTTTCACAGTTCTTATGTCTATTAGTCAATTAAAGAAGGCAGTTTTACCAGTTTTATAAGAGATTACCTCTATAATAGTTGTCTCCAATTTACAGTTGGAGAGCGACCTCATCATCATCATATTTCTCCTTGTTCTGGGGGGGAGGGATACCTGCAAGAAGAGAGGTGATAAGGCCCTACTGCTGAAGACCTGACGTTAACATGGGAAAGATGTTTTGAGACCACACATGCAAGTGTACAGATGGCCTCTGGAACACCACAGAGTGTCACCAAAGGCCACTAAACCAATAAAGCAAATACGGGTCTCCTTGAGTCAAGCAAGACTCCACCGTCAGCACCAGCTACGCCTCACCTGCCTGGAAATACTGTGCAGCAGAGGCAGCCATATGCCTGTATATCCCAAATCTAATTGGCTCTTGGTCTCTCCTGTGGAGAATAACCAGGGCTGATGCCACAAGCTTACATCCTCTACAGGTTAGGAAGATGATGTATTAAGCCACAGTAAGACCCTGTCATATTTAACAGGGGGGAAAATTGTAATTCATGGATTAACATATCCAAACATGTGTCTATGCTAAAGTAACCTACCATAACTATTAGTGCTGCTTAAATACCTATATATCTAATTGCTTGTTCTTCATTAGTAGGATCGAAAGGTTATTCCTGGACAAACTGTCAGCCCATGAAAGGAAACAGCCAGAATTGACCAGAGTCCAAGTCAACAGCTCCAGAGAGAGTGGACTGTTTTACCTCTCATCCACCTGTGCCCCTTTTCTAAGCCGAGAGAACAATCTGCGGAAGAGGGGGCATGGTAGAATGTAAGGGCTGCGATTGGGGTGAATGGTGAAACTACAGCAATGTAGTCTGGACACTCATTTGATCAACTTGATTGAACATACAATCCCTCACTCCCCGCTGGAAGGTGGGGCTGTGGGGGTTTGGGCACAATAGCCTACAAATTGGTTTTACATGAAGGAGGCTTGTACTCATGGATTATCAATTATAGTCAAAAAATGAAAAAAAAAACTGAGAGAAAGATGCAGGACAGTTATGGCAAAATGAATGATCTGGGATGGGGTGGGGGTGGGGGGGAAAGGAAAGGGAAATATGCCTGAACTGAATTGGAAAATGATGTATGAAATGCACAAAGCATCAATAAAAAATGTTAAAAAAAAGAGCTTTATCCTCAATGTGATACTATTGGAATGTGATGTAAACTTTAACAATGGGAACTAGATGGAGATCCTCATGCCTTTTCTGTGCAAGGCCTCAAAAAGAACCATTTTGTTCTAGCCTCTCCCTCTTTCACCTGTTTTTTTCTTTGTATCACCCATGAAGTAAATACTATTGCTTTGTCAGTTTCCCTACTGTGATTTACCATTTAGACACAGATCCTAGTTAAAGGTTCCAACAATTCACAGACTGAAATCATCAAAATTGTGAGCCAGAAGAATCAATCCCTCTTTGTAAGTTGGTTATCTCACATATTTGTCATAGCCACTCAAAGCTAACTCACAAAAGATCTTCTGGCATCATGTGACAGAGGTTAATTTCAAAGCAGAGACATTTTTTTTCCTGATCATCACTTTCTTCTTTTATCACTATGGCATTATTCAGAGTTTTCTTTTTTTATTGCTATGGTATTATTCAGAGTTTTCTGCCTTATTATCCAGATGCATCCAAAATGACATTCCAACGTATCTGGCTTCAACTCTGTTGCAACAAGTTATAGTAGAGGCTCATGTTCTATCTCTCAGCAGACTAAAATATCTGGAAAATATTCAGCATAGAAGAACAGTCTTTCCTAGTATTTCAGAGAAGCAGCTAATTAATAAACTACTTAGCATTCTTGTACAGTACAAGATATTGTTTGAGCCATATTTCCTATCCAATGACTTATTAAAAATATTCAGTGTTGGATACTACATCTTGTCCTGGGGAACAGACAAGCTGTTTACTTACTCATTTCCCCCCATTGGCAATTACCTGACAGCTTAGGAAACTTCTTCTTGGAGTGGTTCTCTCTCAAAAGCATGTCTGGGTCAGAACAATTACAATGGTTAATTGCAAATGAAGAGCCTTTTAGGCATCTGAATGGATTTTGAAAAATAAGTATTTGCTAGGTGGATGGGGTTCAAATACACTGAAACTGCAGCTTCATTGTTCCAGGCCGTTATTTTTGGTCCACTGAATAACAGCTGCTACATATGGTAGTTGTTGAGTTTTCTGCTAAAGATCTACTTACTGGCACAAATAGTAAATGTTTGCATGTGCTATTTTGATACATCTCCTGTGAGGTTCCATTTCTACATTTAAATAGGAGGCACATATGGTAAATCAAAATAGTATTTTTGTATGTAAAGCATATGTCCCATGAGTAAACCAAAGGCATATTGTCTATGGCACTGTCATATTCCATATGCCTCTATATGGGTTAAAAGTTAATGAAAAATAATATAATCAGAATCATGTAAGACATAGTCTCTTTTCTTAGTTATAACATTATTTATGAAGCCGGGCATGGTGGTGCATGCCTTTAATCCTAGCACTTGGGAGGCAGAGGCAGGCAGATCTTTGTGAGTTCAAGGCCAGCCTGGTCTACAGAGCGAATTCCAAGACAGCTGGGGCTACAGGGAGACCCTGTCTCGAAAAGACCAACAATAAAAAAAAATAAATAACATTAGTTATTGGTAACAATAACACCAGACATGTAACAACTGCTGCTGCTTGACATGTCATTAATATAAAGAATATGTAAGGGGCTGCAGTGGCTCAGTAGGTAAAGGACATTGCTATGCAAGTCTGAGGATCAGAGTTTTATGACCTCCACAGGCACTTATCCACACACCTCACACATGCATATGCATGAACACACACAGACACACAAGAATAGTAATAATGATACAAATGTTTAAAGAATGTGAACAATTATAAAAGCAAATAATTATAAAATGTATCATGAAAATAAATTCTGTATTTTCCTTAGAAATATTAAAAAATTCAAAACCAAGCTAACTCTCCTGAAGCTGTGATTTTATTTTCAAAAACAATAGTAGCAAATATTAAGACATTTAGTTACCTAATAAATGGTGGGCATCTTGTCCATGAAGAATTTATATATGTAGTAACTATTCAGGGTATTTGAAATCTGACAAGTTTAATAGGCCTTTTTGACAGATAACTATGATAAGGAAGGAAAATGTGTTTAAGAGAATTTGATAGAGTTTTCTGAGAGCTTATTATCCTAGGATCAGGGGATGGGTGACATAAAAGCTCACTTACAAAAACTACATGGGATTACACATGGTGCATAACAGGGAACTTCGATAAAGTTAGTTGGTGTTGTGGATTGAATTATAGCTCCTTCAAATGTCTTATGTTAAACCTTTAAAACACAATGTGGTAAGAGTAGAAATGGAAACATTTAATTATGTCTCAATTAAATCAGGAGGTAGGGGACCCTTGTGTGATTAGTAGATTTAATCTCTCTCTCTCCCTCTCTCTCTCTCATCTCTCCTCTCTCCTCTCTCTCTCAGCTACAACGCTCTGTTAGGTCAACTTGAGCATATGCTTATTGTTGGTAAATACAAGAAAGTTAAAAGGTTTTCTTTGTGGGTCATGCTTCTCTGGTTGGTATCTGACTTTCCTCTCTTTACTGTGAAACAGCAGAATATCTTAAAACGCATAAACATTAAATAACATTCTATGCAGTGTCCTATTTTTTGCTGTATTTCATATTTTAATTTGTTTTCCAATACTTTAAAGTTGAAAACCATGTATGGTTTATGTGATAACAGGACGATAGATTATTTAATTAACAGAATGCCTCATTCCACCGGCATTAGGGGATTTACTTTAATTTAGTTATATAAATCCTACTGATATCTCACAGCAACCCTGTGAGGTGAGAACATCTTAATATTGTTCTCTCTGGTATTCAAAATAATGAAAGGATGACTAGCTAAAATTATATTTTTTGATTGTTCACAAAATTTTCAGCTGAAGTAGATATTTGAAATAGGTTGGTACATTTAAAATAAACACTTCAATTCAGTACATAATTGAAAGATGACTTATTTAAACGGTGCATTCTAAACACAGTAAAAAAAAATTACATGTAAATTCCTTAGTCCATTATGTAGTAGGCAACATTTCAAAGGGGTAGAGAATGCTGTGGGAGTTGGTCATCAGACTTTTGAAATTTCCTTATAACCTGTTAAATTATCTTAGTTAAATATAAATACATTTTATCAAATGGCCATTCTAAGTAGTTTAGTTTTAGTAGCACAGGGTATTGAGAATGCAGAGGAAAGAAGCCACCTAGCTCCTGGCTGCAGAGTAAAGAAGACAAAAAAGAAAGAGCTAAGACGCAAACATTCCCCTCAAAGTCGCATCCCCAGTAGTCGAGGACTTCTCACAAGGGTCCACTTTTCTAAGTTTCCTCTATTTCCCAAGAGTTTAAGTGTGGGAATCACTGTTGAACCCACACTTTTTTTGAGACATTCAAGATTTTCCACTATAGCAGAAACCTGCTTTTATTTTATTCACACCCCAAAACATGTGAATCGGGTGGTCTTCGAAAGCTCCAAGCATGCAAATTTGGGGAGCTGGCTTAGCCATTAAATGCTTGTCCTGCAAATGTGAAGATATAAGAGTCTAGAACCTCAGGTAAATGCCAGGTGAGCATGGACGCACACATACAGACATGAAAAAAATCGAAAGGAAAACAAATTTCATACAAGGAATGGAATATTAATAACATAGGTATCTATTGTTTTTGCAGCATGCTCTGACCAACTAAGCTCATTGGTGATATTATTTTAAATAATATACTTATATTATTTCTAGAATATAAAAAATGACTATTGATTTAAAAAAATGAAGGTATAAAATTCTTAGCTGGTTATGTTGGAAGAGGAGGGTTGTGATAATTAAATTTTTTCATACTTCTCATTGAAGAAATATACTGTGGGTTAAATTATAGATATTTTTAAATGAATAAGTGTAGAGTCTGTTTAAGAAAATGAATGATCAATGAGCAATGTTGCCATCAAGACTGAGACATATTGCAATTGGATTTAGTCAATAAGTTTTTCCCTTCACTAAATGATGAGATATGGTGGCTTTTTCAATAATGTAAGTAATTTGAGGAAATAGAGTGGTTTCACTGGATTTTTGTAATTTATATTGCATGCATTGTGAACATGTAAGAGAATCATGTCATTCCTAGAAGTTTATAGAAAGTGTGATTTCAGGGCAGGAGAGATGGCTCAGCGGTTAAGAGCACCAAGTGCTCTTGCAGAGGACCCGGGTTCGATTCCCAGCACCCACGTGGTGGCTAAGAACTCTCTTTAACTCCATTCCAGGGGAATCCGTTGTCCTCTTCTGACCTCCGCAGCATTGCACGACACGGGTGCACCAACATACATGCAGACAGTACATTCATACACATAAAAAATAAAAAATTATAAAAACCAGTGTGATTTCATACTTCTTGATTGGCTTCTTGGAAACTTCATTTTCTTTGGATTTATCTGAACCCAGGCTGTATAACAATCATATAGGAATAAATTATATAGTGTGGTTTGCCTGACCACTTACAAAATTAGCCATCTGGACTATTCTTCTCAGTTTATTACTGTGTGTATATGTCTTTCTAAACTAGCCTACAAATGTGTCATAAATAACAACATCTATTTTAGAAGAAGTAAGGTATCAAAAAAGAAGGTATCATAATCACTGAATACGCTTTTAGAGAACTAATGATATAGAGAAAAATCATTCTGTAATATGACAAATATAGAGCACCTTGACAATTTTAAACATATTTATTTTATTTTAGTTTTTAGTTTTTGGTCTTTTTTGAGACAGGGTCTCCCCATAGAGCCAGCTGTCCTGGAATTCACTATGTAGACTAGGCTGGCCTTGAACTCACAGAGATCCGCCTGCCTCTGCCTCCCAAGTGCTGGGATTAAAGGCATGTGCCACCATGCCTGGCTATTATTTTATTTTTTATATTTCATTTTTTTAATTTTATGAGTACTAGTGCATTACCTCTATGTATGTAAGTACATATAGGGCAATGCCCAAAAAGGTCATAAGATGGCATTGGATCCCCTGGAACTGGAGTTATAGATGGTTGTTAGCCACTATGTGGGAACTGAACCTTGCTCCTCTGCAAGAGAAGCCAGCGTTCTTAGATACAGCCATCTCTCCAACCTCTGATTTTTTAGCTATGTGTATGAGTGTTTGTCCGTGTGGGAATCTGTGCATAGGCAGTGTAGCTGCCTTTAGAGGACATAGTAGGCACTCAATTCCCCTGCGGCTGGAGTTACAGGTGGTTTTGAGCTGCCTAACATGGGTGCTCAGAACTGAACTTGGGTCCTCTGAAAAAGCAGCAAGTGTTCTTAATCACTGAGCCATATCTCCAATCCAAGTTAGAATTTTAAAAATAAAAGGAAAATCAATATTGACAAAAACATGATTCAGTATTTAAATTCAAATTCAAGTAAGAATGCTTTGAATCCTAAATGGTCAAACACGATCATCCTTCAGGAACGTGAAAATCTTGGGACACTCACACATGATGATCATGTTGGATAGTTCAATGAGAGGTAAAAAATATAATACTGTGTTATTTTTACTGTCACTGGAAAACTTAAACAAAAAATAAAATGAACATTTACTAATGCTCTTATCATCCCTTTGAAGTAAATACAAAATTGAAATTTGAACTTATATTTTAATAAATGAGTTAAATTGTGCTTATTTTGACAAATTTTAGCTTATTTTTCAGGATAAAGTTTCAATTGCACTACATTTTTTCACCTTTGTAATCAATGACTCATTAGTCTATCTTTGAAATAGATTTCATCCGATCCCCCCAGTACCAGTTAGAGTAACATTTCTTTAATTATTTTCTTTTTTAATACAATACTTTTATTGATGTTTTGTGTATTTCAGACATTTTTCAGTTTAATTTAAACATATTCTCCTTTCCCGCCCCCCCACCCCACCCCAGATCATACATTCTGCCATACATATCCTGCATCTTTAAGTCTTTTTAAAGTTTTACTCTGCAAAGGTTTATTGTTTTGGCCAGAATTGAACTAACTATATCAGTCTGTTCTTTGATCCAGTCCTTATGTTGTTGTGGTTCCCTCCCAATTGTATTGCTCCAAAATATGCCTATATAAATATCATATATGAACCAGAATTATGTCCTCCAAGAATAAACTGTACATTAATGTCAATATATGTTTAGGACTTCACATTTTTCCCTTTAATTTTATATTACTCTAACATATGAATATATACCTTCCTCCCATATACATTAATTGTTTTCTTTTCTATGGTAGCTTTGTACTGGGTCAGTAAAGTTAAACTACTTTTAAAATCCATTTTCCCTTTACTTCCAGTGTAACATTGGGTACTTGAAATGTTTTACAAATATTGGGATGATAAAAGGAAGCAGTAGACACACGTACACATCACAATCTACAAACACAACAGAGAGCAAGAGAGAGAAAGTGATGCATACAACAGAGAGAGGGGTGGGAGGAGAGAGAGAGAGAGAGAGAGAGAGAGAGAGAGAGAGAGAAGACATGCTGGTCATATCTGAGTTTTAGACCTCACAGCTGGTGAAAGGTGATGTCAGTAATCTGCTAGCTCAGCCTCCTGGAATGCAACAGCACTTAGATCAGTATATCTCCTACTTTTATCTCCTTTTATCTACAGTCCTGGGCTAATTGTGTGCATTTACTCTCAAAAGATAGTTGTGTTTTCAAGTATGGTCCTGTATGTTCTAGAGGCACTCACTTGACATCATGGTCCCTGTTCCTCTGTGAATTATCCTCCCAGGCTTCTCTTTCCAGCTGCAAGTCTATGGGCTTATGATGCCTCATGCATTAGTCAGAGTTCTGTTGCTGGGGCAGAATGCCAAAAGAAACAGCTTCAGAGAAGAGGGACTTATTTGGGCTTGTGGTTCACTCCATGGTTACTTGGTTCTGTATCTCTGGCACTGTGTTGAACTGAACTTCATGATAGCAAAAGGAAGTGGAAGGAAACATCAGCTCCCCTCAAGACATCACACCCAGCAAGCGTAGAGAAAGACAGACAGGTGGAGGGGACAGAGACAAAGCCTATCTTTCAAGAGCGTGACTCCTATGGCCTACTTCCTCCGCTTGTCCCATCCACTACTTTCTGCCATCTCCCCACATGCTCTCCAAGCAGGAACCCATCAATGGTTTAATTCCGGGACAAGGCAACAGCACTTGTGACCTAATTAACTCTCCATGATCAGATCGTTAGCTAGAAGACTAGGTTGAACACATGAAACATTTGGGGGGACACTTTATATACATACTATAATGATTTACATCTCAGTATATATCTATAAGGCAACAGACTCATATGACACAAGCTACCCAGCCAACTTCCTCTTCTTCAGTGATATGTGAATTAGCTACAAGTTGTCTCAAAGACATCATGGCACTTCTATTCTGACAAAATTAAGACTGATTTTCAATATTTTTTTCAAATATAAGAATTTTCTATAAAAAGCACATTGAAATGTTCCTCTTGCCATCCTGCTTCATTGGCTTTTTCTTCAGATACTCAATTCCAATTAATAGTTGTAATTAAAATAAGAATGTAATTTTAAATGCTAATATACTTGACTGGAGATATGTCTCAGTGGTTAAGAATACTAGTTGCTCTTGGAGATGACCTGGGCTGAAATTCCAGCACTCAAGTTGTGGCTAACAACAACTCCAATTCCAGGGAATCCAATGCCAACTTCTGTGGGTATTGCATGGTCTATATAGAAAGAATACATTCACACACATAAAATATAATACATTCACATACATAAAATATTCTACCAAATATTCCACCCAAACAGCAGAGAATATACTTTCTACTCAGCACCCCATGGAACATTCTCCAAAATCGGCCAGATATAGGGAAATAGAAAAAAAAAACCTCAACAAATACAAAAGGATTGCAATAATTTCATGCATTCTGTCAAACAACAGTGCAATAAAGCTCAATATCAACATCAGGATAAGCCCTACTGTCTACAAGAACATATGGAGACTAAATAACACACCCCTGAATAATGAATGGGTCAAGGAAAAATAAAGAAAAAAATAAAAGCACTCCTGGAACTAAACGACAATGACAACAGAATACAACAAAACCTACAGGATACTTTAAAAGCAGTCCTAAGAGGGAAGTTTATAGTCCTGGATGCCTACATTAAAGAAACAGAAAGAGAACAAATAAATGATCTAACACTGCAGCTAAAAACACTTGAAAGACAACAACAAATGAACCCTAAACGTAAAAGACAGGAAAAAATAACAAAAATCAGAGCAGAAATCAATGAAATAGAAACAAAGAAAACAATACACACACACACACACACACAAAAAATCAATGAATCCAAAAATTGGTTCTTTGAAAGGATAAATAAGATTGACAGACCTCTAGACCAGTTAACCAAAAGAAAGAGCAACTTCAAATCAACAGAATCTGTGAAGAAAAAGGAAACAGCACAGCAGAGAAAGAAAAGATCCAGACAATCATAAGAGAATACTTCAAAAACCTATACTAATTTGAAAACCTAAGAAAAATGGATGAATAACTGAAATCATGGAATTCACCAAAGCTCAACCAAGAAAAGATTGAGCTTAAACAGACCTATATTATTTGAGGAAATTTAACATGTAATAAAAAGCCTCCAACCCCCAACCCCCCCCCAAAAAAAAACACCCAGGCCCAGGCCCAGATGGCTTCAAGGCAGAATTCTGTAAAACAGAATTTGAAGAAGACACAATCATTACTACTCAAACTCTTCAGAAGGATACAAACAGAGGGAAATCTCCCAAATTCTTTCTATGAAGCCAACATTATCCTAATACCAAAATGAGGCAAAGATACAACCAAAAAAGAAGACAATAGGCCCATTTCATTAATGAATATAGAAGGAAAAATACTCAACAAAATACTTGCAAACCATATACAGACCCACATCAAAAAAATGCATCACAACCAAGGTGGATTCATATCAGAGATGCAGGAATAGTTCAACATACCATACATAAATCAATAAATACTATAAAACACATAAATTGTCTGAAAGACAAAACCACACAATCATCTCAATTGACATAGAAAAAGAGTTTGACAAAATCCAACATCCTTTCATGTTTAAAGTTCTAGAGGGACTTGGAATGGAGGGAACATTCCTCAACATAATCAAAGCCATATACAACAAACCCACAGCCAGCATCATCCTAAATGGAGAAAGGTTAGAAACATTCCCCTTAAAGGCAGGAACCAGGTAAGGCTGCCGCCTATCACCATGCCTCTTCAATATAGTGCATGAAACGCTCGCTAGGGCCATAAGGTAAAAAAAGAAAAATTAAAGGAGTACTAATTGGAAAAATGGAAGTCAAGCTATCCCGTTTTGCAGATGATATGATAGTTTACCTAAGGAATGCTAAAAACTCCACCAGAAAATTCCTAGAAATGAATAAGACTTTTGGTAAAGTGTCGGGATAAAAAATTAATCTAGAGAAATCAGTAGCCTTTCTTTTCACCAACAACAAGCAACAGAAGAAAGAATATAAGGAGCCCTTCCCACTCACAATAGCCTCAAAAACAATAAAATACCTAGGAACAAACCTAACCAAAGACACCAAAGACCTCTATAACAAAAATTTTAAACCCCTGAAGAAGGAGATTGAAGAAGACATCAGAAGCTGTAAAGACCTCCCATGATCATGGATTTGAAAAACTAATATAGTAAAAATGTCCATTCAACCCAAATTAATATACAGATTCTATACAATCCCAATTAAAATCCCCAAGAGTTTCTTCAAAGACTTGGAAAAAATCCTTAAATTCATATGAAAAAATGAAAGATCCAGAATAGACAAAGCAACCCTGAGAGAAAAGAGTGATACAGGGGAGGATCACTATACCAGACTTCAAACTATATTATAGGCCTACAGTCGTACAAACAGCCTGGTACTGGTGCAAAAACAGACCTGTAGAACAAAGGAGCAAAATTGAAAATCCAAACTTGATCACATACAATTTCAGCCACCTCTTATTTGACAAAGGGGCCAAGAAGATATAATGGAGGAAAGACAGCATCCTCAGCAAATGGTGTTGGAACTGGATCACCACTTGTAGAAGAATAAAATTAAATCCCTACCTCTCACCCTGTAAAAAGTAAACTCTAAATGGATCAAACACCTCAACATGAAACCTGAAACTCTGAAGGTGATAGAAGAAATTGTTGGCAGCAACCTAGAAGACATAGGAATAGGAAAAGACTTTCTAAATCAGACAGCAGCTGGCCAGGAAATAAGGTCTAGAATTGACAAGTGGGAGCTCATTAAAGCCAAAGGGGAAAAGAAACAATCAGTGAAGTGAAGAGAAAACCCACAGAGTGGGAGGAAACCTTCACTGCTGATGCATCTGACAGAGCATTGACTTCCAGAATATATAAACTACTCCAAAAACAAAGAAGTAAGAAAACAAATTACTCACTTAAAAATATAGTAAAGAGGGGTTGGAGAGATGTCTTAGTAGTTAAGAGCACCGACTGCTCTTGCAGAGGACCCAGGTTCGATCCTCAGCACCCACATGACGGCTAGAACCATTTTTAACTCGAATTCCAGGAGAACTCCAGTTCCAGGGGAATCCGACACCTCTTCTGTCCTCCGCGGCATTGCATGACATGGGTGCACAAACCTACATGCAGACAGTACATTCATACACACGCAGAAATAAATAAAATTAAAAAAATATAGTAAAGAGCTGAACAGAGACTTCACCAGTGAGGAAGTAAAGATGGCTGAGAAACATCTTGAAAAGTGTTCAACATCATTAATAATTAAGAAAATGTGAATTAAAACCACTTTAAGATATCATCTCATTCCAATAAGACTGGCTAGGATTAAGAAAACAAATGATACCAAATGCTGGAGAGGTTGTAGGGAAATGGGAATACTCATCCACTGCCGGTTGGAATGTAAACTCGTGCAACCACTATGGAAAGCAGTGTGGAGAATCCTTAAAAGACTCAAAATGAACCTTCCAAATGACCCAGTCATACCACTCCTGGGTATGTACCCACCTACTGCAAAGATGTTTACTGCAGCTCTTTTCACAATAGCAAAGAGTTGGAAATAACTCAAGTGCCCCTCAACCAATGAGTGGATAGAGAAAATGTGGTACATCTTTACACAATGGAGTTCTATGTACTGATAAAGAACGATGACACCATGAACTTTGCAGATAAATGGAACTAGAAGCCATTATGCGAAGTGAAGTAATACAGTCCCAAATAAACAAACAGCGAATGGTTTCCCTCATTTGTGGATGCTAGCACCAAATCCCCAGTTGAAAGGCAAGCTGAGCAACGTTATTATATTTCTTTTTATCTGAAAGCAACTGTGCTGCTACAATGTGAATCTCTTAGAATTAACTTTAAGCTTATTTTCATACATGGTAATTAACGTATATGGGTAAAAGGTATGTATTCATAATTTAGAGTAATATAAAATTAAAGGGAAAAATGAGAATTCCTAAACATACTTTGGAGTTAACATAACATACAGTTTATTCCCAGAGGACATAATTCTGGTACATATATGACGTTTATATAGGCATATTTTGGAGCAATATGAATGGGAGAGAACAACAACATAAGGACTGGGTCAAAGAATGGATTGTTACAGTTAACTTCTGCCCAAAGCAATAAACCTCTACAGAGAAAAATCTTGGAAAGACTGAGAGAAAGATACAAGACATATAAGGCAGAATTCATGAACTGGGGTGGGGTATGGAGAAATGAAAGTGGAATATATCTGAACTGAACTGAAAATGATGTTTAAAATATTCAAAACATCAATAAAAGTATTATATAAAAAATAAACCTCCAGAATGGCAAAGGCAAGAACAAACAAAAACCAAACCCAGGAGAGCAGAAACAAATAACATAATCAGAGTAGAAATTAATGAAATAGAAGCCAATAAAACAATACAGGAATAAGATTTTCTTTGAAAATATAAACAAGATAGAAAATCCCTTAGCTCAATTAACCAATATAAAGAAAAAGCAAATAAAACCAACATAATCATAGATTAAAGAATAAATTTCATGAGAGACGCCCAAAATATCCAGAACATTACAAAGGAATACTTTGGGGTTTTTTTGTTTGTTTGTTTTTTGATTTTTTTTATTGATGCTTTGTGTATTTCATACATCATTTTCCAATTCAGTTCAGGCATATTTCCCTTTCCCTTCCCCCAGTCCCACACCACCCCATCCCAGATCATGCATTCTGCCATAACTGTCCTGCATCTTTCTCTCAGTTTTTTTCCCCATTTTTTAGCAATAGGTGATAATTTATAAGTACAAGCATCCTTCATGTAAAACCAATTTGCAAGTAGTTGTGCCCAAACCCACACAGCCCCTTGGTCCCACCATCCAGCAGGGGGGGCTTGTATGTTCAATCAAGTTGATCAAATGAGTGTCCAGGCTATATTGCTGTAGGTTCACCCTTTCACCCCAATCACAGCCCTTACATTCTACCACGCCCCCTCTTCCACAGATTTTTCCCTAGGGTTAGACAAGGGGCACAGGTGGATGAGAAGCAAAACAGTCTACTTTCTCTGGAGCTGTTGTCTTGGACTCTGGTCACTTCTGGCTGTTTTCTTTCATGGGCTGACAGTTTGTCCAGGAATACCATTTCGATCCTACTAATGAAGCACAAGCAATTAGATATATAGGTATTTAGACAGAATTAATTGTTATCATAGGTTACTTTGGTATAGACACAGATGTTTGGATGGTATGTTAATCCATGAATTACATTTTTTCCTGCTGAATATGACAGGGTCTTACTGTGGCTTATAACATCTCCTGACCATTAGAGGGTGCAAGCTTGTGGCTTCAGCCATGGGTTATCCCTCCAAGGAGAGAGCCAATAGCCAATTACATTTGGGATATACAGGCATATGGCTGCCTCTGCTGCACAGTATTTCCAGGAAGGTGAGGTGTAGCTGGTGCTGACGGAGGAGTCTTGTTTGACTCAAGGAGACCCATATTTGCTTTATTGGTATAGTGGCCTTTGGTAACACTCTCTGGTATTCCAGAGACCACCTGTACACTTGCATGTGTGGACTCGATACATCTTTCCCATGTTAACGTCAGGTCATTGACCACAGGGCCTTATCGCCTCTCTTCTTGCAGGTATCCCAGTTTAGAGGCAAGGAGCCTTTACCTTTTGTGGGGGCTTGGATCCCCTGGCCAACATCTCCTGGTAGAATAATCCATTGCTGATGTCAGAGCTCCTGCATTAATATATCTTGCTTAAGTGCATAGCTTAAGGAGACTTTAGTATTATCTTTGGTTCTGAATAGAGAATAATCCTTTTCACAGTTCCTATGTCTATTAGTCAATTAAAGAAGGCAGTTTTACCAGTTTTATAAGAGACTACCTCTAAAATAGTTGTCTCCAATTTATAGTTGGAGAATGACATCATCATCATATTTCTCCTCGTTCTATGGGGGGAGGTAAGAAAGTCTCTCGTATTAAAACCTTTGTGGCTCCTAGAAGGTAAATTTTGTTAGGACTCATTATACATAGTTATTACAAGTAGGATCCACAGAGGGGTTTGATGTTTGTAGCAATCTGAGGCTTTTCTTCCTTTCAATGTTCAGAAGGGCCAACCTTTCTGTTGGCACTTTCTGGTACATCCTACTCGAGGCAAAGCTGTATCTTTTCTTTCTCAGCCGTTAAGTTGGTGACATTTTGACCTGATGGAACATACAAATCTTTTCCCATAGTTAGTTTTAAGATTTGAATTGCAAGGTTTTTGACAGAAAGGTTTCATTTGTATCTGCATCCCCCCCCCCATTTTTTTTCTTTTTTTGGGGGGGGGTTGACCCATAAGTCTCTAGAAGGCAGTTGTATTATACATAT
>VZQC01005157.1:2397454-2418737 GCA_009823505.1 Rhizomys pruinosus | reverse complement strand
GAGTTTGTTTTTTTTCTCCCTCTAGTTCTTTCTGGAGTTTGTCATTCTGTTCCTTTAGTTCTTTCCGAAGTTTGTCATTGTATCCCTCTAGTTCCTTTTTGAGTTTTTCATTCTCTCTCTTTAGTTCTCTGAATTCTTGTTTATTTTTTTCTCCCTCTTGTTCTTTCTGGAGTTTGTCAATCTGTTCCTTTAGTTCTTTCCAACGTTTGTCATTGTATCCCTCTAGGTCCTTTTTGAGTTTTTTATTCTCTCTCTTTAGTTCTCTGACTTCTTCATTATTTTCTTTAATTTCTCTGCGTAGGTCTGCAATTATTCTTCTGAGCTCTGTTCCTTGGGTCTCCTCCAAGGGGATCCCACTGTAGCTATCTCCTCCAGGTTTGGTAGGGCCTAGTGTGGGAATATCCTGTGCCTTTCCCATGTTGTCCCTTCGTCGTGTCCCTGGCATGTAGGTTTCCCTTTTGTGGTTCAAATCACAAATGACTTTTCACTATATTAACGGATAGTTTTGCTTGCCTCCTTCCGATGCTTTTTTTTCCCCCTCTCCTCCTCCTTTTTTTTATGGAGTATTGACTTGTCTAGTTTTCAGATTTTCAATTTTGTTTTTATATTGGATGTTGGAAACCTAAGTTATTCTTCTCTTTCTATTCTGAAGGTTCTCCAAAAGGAAGTCCACTTGGATTCTCACCAGTTCCCGTTGGTGCGGGGGGGGGGTGATTGCGTGCCTGACCTAGCCCATGCCCCGGTACCTCTGAGATGGGGACCTTGGAAAGAGGGCTGAGTTGAGACCCTCTTCCAGCCACCCCTGTGCCAGACCACCCCAGCTGTACCTGCCCTGCTGGCATGAGTTATGATGTCCTGCCTGCAACTCAGGAGACCAGAGCAGAAGTAAACACGACCCTCTGTTCACTCTGCAAAGGCAAAGCTGTGGTCCCTCTGAGACAGGGACCCTGGAAAGAGGACTGAGTGGAGACCCTCTTCCAGCCGCCCCTGTGCCAGACCATCCCAGGTGTATCTGCCCTGCTGCCATGAGTTATGGTGTCCTGCCTGCGACTCAGGAGCCTGCCCACAAGGCCACCTGCAGGGACCAGAGCAGAAGTAAACACGACCCTCTGTTCACTCTGCAAAGGCAAAGCGTGGTCCCTCCGAGGCGGGGACCTGGGAAAGAGGGCTCAGAGTCGAGACCCTCTTCCAGCCATTCCTGTGCCAGACCACCCCAGCTGTACCTGCCCTGCTGGCTTGAGTTATCCAAAGGAACACTTTAAAAACCTATATTCTATTAAATTTGCAAACCTAAAGATGTGCACCAATGTCTAAGTTGATGGGAACCACCAAAGCTAAACCAGGAATAGATTAACAACTCAAATAAACCCATAAAAAATAAGGAAATTGAAACATTTATATAAAACATCCTGACTAAAACGAACCCTCCAAACTCAGGCCCAGATGGATTCACAGCAGAATTCTAACAGACATTTAAAGAAGATCTACAGCTAGTACTACTTAAGTTGTTAAAAAAGATAGAAACAGAGGGAGAATTCCCAAATTCCTTCTATGTGTTATACAGTGTAATACCAAAACCTTGTAAAGATACAATACACCCATATTCTTAATGAACGCAAATGCAAAATTTCTCAACAAAATACTTGAAAACTGCATACAGACACACAACAAAATGTTCATCTACCATGATTAACTTGGCTTTATTCCAGAGATACAGGGATGCTCCAATATATGTAAGTCAATTAATGTAGTAAGTCATATAAATGGACTTAAAGACAAAAGTCTTATGGTCATCACAATAGATGCAGAAAAATCCTTTGACAAAATCAGGATATTTACTAATAGACATGCAAGCCTTTATATCTCACCACTGGCCTCATATATAAGGACCTCTGTCCTCAAAGGCCAGCTGTTTAAAGAAATTGCGGCTGATGAATAGGCATATTCATTTGTCTTTCTGGCACAAAGCTTAAGAATGTTTTTCCTCTTGCACGCCTTTCAATTTTCCTGGCCTCTGTGTTATCATGAGTGGCATAAAAACAATCAACAATCTCCCATTATCCCAGATAGTATTATTGGGACATTCAAATAAAATATTATGTATAAATGTAATTAATAAACTATAAAGTTCTGTAAAATGCCATTATTCATAATTATGTATCTTAAGCTGAACAATACAACTGGAAAAGTTGTATCCTTCATATAGCTATGTGACTCTCCATGAAGGAATGGTATTTATACTTTTCAGCCAGTTATTAACTCATGAACAGCATGGATTCCTATGTTGAGAATTTAATAGATCTAAAGGATAAGTGTTCTCTAGTGTGTCTATGTTTTATGGCCCACAAAATTATTTCTTCTTTCTCACCTTATTTACCATACCCATTTCAGAAAGAAATGGAAGAACCCTGATTTATTTTCTTCCTATACTTCTTTACACTCTCTTTCTCTATTGTTCACAGAGGAAAAAAAAAAATTTCCTCTTAGTAGTTCAGGAATGGGGTTGAATCCTAATTACTTAAAAACTTTAAATTTCTAGCCAGGCATGGTGGCGCATGCATTTAATCCCAGCACTCGGGAGGCAGAGGCAAGCGGATCTCTGTGAATTCAAGGCCAGCCTGGTCTACAGAGAGAGCTCCAGGACAGCTGGAACTAAAGGGAGACGCTGTCTCAAAAGACCCCCGCCAAAAAAAAAAAAAAAAAAAAAAAAAAAAAACTTTAACTTTCTTAATTTACATATGACTCGTAAACCAGCAAAATTAGGTGTTTGGGTTGGGACTAGACCTCGGCATGTTTAAGATCCATTAAGATCATTTCTTTTTTTAATTTTATTTGTTTATTTGTGTATGAATGTACTGTCTGCATGTAGATCTGTGCACCCGTGTCCTCCAATGCCACGGAGGTCAGAAGAGGGCGTCAGATTCCCTTGGAACTGGAGTTAAAGATGGTTCTCAGCTGCCATGTGGGTGCTGGGGATCGAACCTGGGTCCTCTGCAAGAGCAGTTCAGCTCTCTTATCTGCTAGGCCGTCTCTCCAGCCCCCATTAAGGTCATTTCAATATCCAGCCATGTGTGTAGGCCATTGTCTAATTCTCCATCCAGAAGAAAACATTTATTCCAACTTAGTTCAAAGACACTTAACTATGGTACTCAACAAAAAAGCGAGTATCATGGTAGAATGTTCTTCTCCAGGAGAGTAATTACATTTACTCTTAACAAAAATTGCAAAGATTTATTTATATTTTACTTTTTGACAAAGTTTATTTTCATTTTTTTTCATGTGTGGTTAGAGATCGAGGAAATAACAAAATTTCCACAGATTTTTCGAGTGTGTGCTCTGGAGAAACTATTATCACATTCCTAAAAATCACATTTTCACCTCCAAAGGTGTATTTCCATGGTTTGTTTGGTGGCATCACAGATCCAGTGTGTGATTCACACTTTGAAAATAAGTGTGTCATTCTTTGCTCGTTTGCCTTTTCCCTCCTAAAAGTTTTCACCTGCAATTGCATCTTTTAAAGTCATGTTTTCTGTCTTTTATGGTTGCTAAACATAAATGCCAAAGGAAAAGGAAGTGAGGGTAAGAAAGAGAAAATAAACCCTTTTCCTAAGACCCTGGATGTTCCATCTACAGAGCCTGCTCTTGTGTTCTCTTATGCTCTGTAATTCAAGCCACTAAATTGCCAGCAAGCAGACCCTTCAGAAATAGAAGGAAAGAGATTTTGAGCGCCAATGCAAAAAGTTCTTGAATACACCAAGGTAAAGAAATATATTTATATAATAGTTACATAGTTATGGTAGACAGTGTGATCTTCCAAAGATAAAGAAGGTTGACATTGAAAACCCCATACTTCTCTATCCAGCAGGTCCACATGGACCAAGAACTGTGTTTGTTTCTGGACTTTGATTGAAATGCACAGCTAGAACATCAAGCATGCTATCTGGATGGAGGCTTTAATTATATCTAATTCAATATCCAGGAATGTGTTGTCTCTCAGAAGTCTAATAAGACAAAGAAAAAATAATAAGCAAACAAAAATGAAAAGAGTAAAGTAAAAATGATCAAAATATAAAAGAGAGAAAGAAAATCACCCAGTTAGGAATTGTAAAACTAAAATATTAGAAAACATTACTTTTAATTTCTCATCTGTTTTTTTGGAGAACGGATTGGATGATAGTCCATTGCCTGCAATTTGTACAAAAATTAAATATAAGATGAATTGGAAGAATCTCAAATTAAAGTGAGATATTAAGAGACAATAATAGTTTTTAAAAGTAGAAGAATATGGTTAGAGAAAATGGAAATAGAAATGTGGTGGTTTGAATGAGAAAAGTCTCCTGTAGGTTCATGTATTTTACAGTTGGTCCCCCAGTGGCAGACACTGTTTAGGGAAATTACGTATTCTTTAGGAAGTGGAACATGCTGGAGGAAGTATGTCACTGGAGGGGGTGTTGAGAGTTTATAGCCTTGTCTCACTTCCTGATCCCTCTCTCTTCTTGTGTATGGATGAAAATGTAACCAGACAGCTTTCCGCTAATAGAGGCAAATCATTCTTTCCTTGACAATTCGGACTCCAGTCCTCTGAAATCATTCACCAAATAAATCCTTTCTTCCTTCCTTTCTTTCTTTCTTTCTTTCTTTCTTTCTTTCTTTCTTTCTTTCTTTCTTTCTTTCTTTCTTTCTTTCTTTCTTTCTTTCTTTTCTTTCTTTCCCTTTCTCTCTCTCTCTTCCTTCCTTCCTTCCTTCCTTCCTTCCTTCCTTCCTTCCTTCCTTCCTTCCTTCCTTCCTTCCTTCCTTCCTTTCTTTCTTTCTTTCTTTCTTTCTTTCTTTCTTTCTTTCTTTCTTTCTTTCTTTCTTTCATGTGTATGAATGTACTGTCTGCATGTAGGTCTGTGCGCCCGCACCGTGCAATGCAGCGGAGGTCAGAAGAGGGTGTCGGGTTCCCTGGAACTGGAGTTAAAGACGGTTCTCAGCCGCCATGTGGGTACTGGGGGTTGAACCCGGGTCCTCTGTAAGAGCAGTCGACGCTCTTAACCGCTAGGCCATCTCTCAGGCCCATAAATCCTTTCTTAAGTTATTTTGGTCATGTATTTTATCATAGCCAAACAAAAGTAACTAAAACAGAATGGTAACCCTGTCTCATTTTCTTTGTTTTCCTGTGAAGGTGTTTATCAACCTCCACACCGGGGAATTGAGAGTGTCTCCATTTCACGTGTCTTATAGCATAGTCAGCTGTGTGAATTTATGTCCTCATAGTACCAACGAGTAATGTTAACACAATAAACGAGAAAGTCGCAAACATCTATCACATTTGACTGCATAGAAAGCTGGGGTAAATATCCCAGAAACCATGATAAATTCAAGAGATGGTGGAGAGCAGAGGCATTCTGGTACCTGGAAAACAAGCAAGGCTCCAAAAGAGTACTAGCTGTAGTACCTGTTATAAAATAGGCAAATGAGTGGATGAAATGCTGATCCAGCAGGCAAATGCTTGCACGCTAGCCGGGGAACTCTGGTCACATCCCAGCACTAACAGAAAAAGTGAGCTATGACTAACGCCAGAGTTGCAGAGGCAGAGGTGGGTGGATCCCTGGAGGTTGCTGGCCTGCCTAGCTGATCTGGTGGCTTCCTGGTTCCGCAACTGATTCTGTTAGATGGAGTCTGACTAAGAAAGACATCTTAGTCAGTCTCTAGACTCCAAATATAGCCATTCCCACACATGCATACAGAAAAACATGTACAGAGAGCCTTGGATATAACCAGAAACTGAGGGCAACCCTGGGAAACGGAGACAGGTCCCAGAAATTAGAGCATTTACTCAAGATCAGTAGACACAATCTGTATCACAACTGCTGACCAAGGATTGTTTCAGAAGCTCATGCTCCTGAAAATTAGGTGAAGAACAAACAGTTCAAAATCAGAGTGAAGACATCTACAGTTATATACCAACTTGAAAGACAATTAATACGTAAATTAAGATAAAAGTCAGGGGAAAAATCATACCCCAGAGATAATGGAATATGCTACTAGAAGTTATGGATTTTCAACCTAAACAAATTCTAATTTCTTCTTGTAAAGAATCAGGATATGAGATGTCTAATTAAGTGGAAAATGCTAAAAATAACTCAAATAGCCTCATGTCAGGTTTAGTAAACAATTGTAGATTTAACATTCGAAGAAGTTATAAATATATGTTCAAATAATTTCAAGAGTTATACTGAGAGATTTTTTAAATAAATACAACTGATCAATAAATATGTGAAAAATGTTTAACACCTTAGCCATCAGTAAATATAAATCAAAACTAAAGTGACATTCAATCTCACCCCATTCAGATTGGTGACCACGATTAAAAACAAAACTGTAGATGAGGATGTTGTGAAAAAGAAGCTCTTCTATAATTTTGGAAATCAGTACAGAAATTCCTCAAGATTGGACTCAGTTATGACCCAGCTCTATCATTCCTGGCTATGTATCCAAGATCTCACTGAGCATATCACTCAGTTACCTGTGTATTCCCATTTCCTAAGGCACTATTCATGACAGTCAAGTTATAGAATCAGCCCAGGTCTCCACCAATGGATGAATGAGTAAAGAAAATATCAAATTACATCCCTAGTGGTATATTATTCAGTCATAAATAAGCATAAAATCAGGCCATTTTCAGTAAAATGAGTAGAACCAGGACTTAGCATGTTAAGTGAAATAACTCATTCAGAAAGACAAATATTGCATGTTTTTCTCATATATGAAACCTAGGTTTAAAACTTAGAAAAGCATATTTGGGGTGAGCAAGGGACCAGAAGGAGAAGGGAAGGGAACAAGAGAATGTAATGGAGCTCACTGTGACCACAGTGCATTATATCCATGTATGAAAATGCCATAATAAATGTTTTTATAATTAGTATATGCAATTAGATTTTTGTTAAAAGAATGTGAATCAAGGATTTCTTCAGTTTCTTATGATCTGTTTTCTGTTTTGTTTTACCTGAGAAGCTAAAAATCTGCAAGTGTATAAAAGTCTGATTTTTTTTTATTTTTAATTGTATGCATATGTGTATATTGCCTACATGTACGTAAGTGCGCCTGTCTGGTGCAGTGCCTGTAGAGGTCAGAAGAGAGTCTCAGATCCCCTGGAATTGGCATTAATGATGGTTGTTAGCTGCCAAATGGATGTTGGGACTCGAATCAGGGTCCTTGGCAAGAGCAGTCAGTGCTCTTAACCACTGAACCATCTCTGTAGCCATGTCTGCTGATAAGTTATTTTTATGATTCATTTAATTTTTTATTGGTATTAAACTTTTTTCCATAAATCATAAATCATTTCTCAGTCGAATTTAGAGTCACTTCCCTTTCTATGCCCCCTACCCCACCTGAGTCACTGCACTCTGCCATACATGTCTTGCAGCTTTTTCTGAGTCTTTCCAGAGTTTTTTCCAATTCTTTTGTTGTTGTTCTTCTCTCTAACTTGTATTGCTTCAATATAGACATACCCATATCACCTGATTGGAGGATTTTTCTTTTGCTAAAAGATGTCATGTTTTCCTTAAGGAAGTGCTCAAAGGTTCCTCCTTGGCAAGCCCAAACAACAATCAGTCCTTCCCTTGTGCTCCACACTGGGTCTTTCCCTCCCATGGTCTCCCAAATGAAGTCCATTAAGCATCTTTTTTAAACTATGTGATATACAATACAACTGAAGGTGGGGCCTGGTCCTTGGTTCAGTTCTTTTTGAATGTTTGATTTAAAAATGAAAACACTGAATTTTGTAATTTATTCTTCCTCCAACCACTTATTTCTCTTGAATAATTATTAATCCTGCTTGGAAATTTATCAAAAACAGGTGGTTATATTTGTGGGAATAATATATGTTTTTGAATAAAATTTGAGAGTAAAGAAATTAGAGAAAGTTTGTTCATGCACAGAAGGAAGATGAAAGAATGTTCTACCTTAAGAATAATTCTGTGTGCCTAAGAAATTAATGCATGCCAGTTCCTAGAACATCAGATGTTATAAGCATGGTATCTGTTATTATAAATATGTGGGAATATTCAATGCACCTTTCCAATGAATTCACACAGAGTTTCCTTTGAAAGCATAAGTAGATTGATTGAATGAAAGATCAATAGTTTCATGGCAATGAATATCCATTGAATAACTTTTTTCACCTTATTCAATTCTGACATGACCTAGTATTAGAGTGTGATGGACTAAGGTCTTAGTTTAAACTTCTGATAGCATGTGGAAGCTTAATTCTTGAAATAATTATGCTATAAAGATTTTTCAATAAATAAAATATGTCTAAATAGCATCATAAATATTTAAATAACTAATCCACAAATCCCACCTGATTCTTAGGGCAGCATAGTTTGAAAGCAAGAGCAGTTTCTTAGTAGCACATATACCATTAGTGCACATTAGTTATCCAAGAACAACTCTCTTCCTGGGTCACCAAAGCCATTCCTCACTTCGTGGGAGGCCCAGTGGTTTGAGTTACAAAAGTTAAATCTGGCTCCTCCTGGAAAACATAGCAAATAATTTAAGAAATGTAGATGAACTTGGCATATTATCCTGATGCAGGAGTCATACAAATGATTAGTGGAAATACTATTTTTTCAATGAAATGAGCTACTAAATGAAACAATGAATTTAACTATTAAGGATATAAGGCCCCTTCTTTGGGGACCAGTTTTGTTAAGGTTAAATCAATTAGAATCACTATTATTTCCATTCAAGATAGAAAAAACCTTATGGTTAAAAGTTGATGAACCTCTGGAGAGTAAAACTTTAAAAAGACTGAGAAAAAGATATTAGACATGTATGGCAGAATGCATGATCTGGGGTGGGGTGGAGGATATAGAAAAGGAAATGTATCTAAATTGGCCTGAGAAATGATGTATAAAACTCAGAACATCAATAAAAATATTTTATAAAAAAAGTTGATGACATGCTGTGAATATAAAACATTCCTCACAGCCTCATGGTTTGAATCCTCATGACGGTATTTTGGGATGCATAGAGCCTTTAGGAGGTAATGCCTACCTGGAGGATGTAGACCTGGGGTGGTGGGCAGGGATAATTGTGGAGGAAATATCTTGGTTTCTGGATCCAGCACTCTCTGTGCCATCACTACACTTAACAACATCTGCCTCCTAGTCCCAGGACAGGTAGAACCACCCTTCCATGTTGTCCCCCAGTGATGGATAGCAATGCTCTAAAATTATTCTCACCCTCGATTTGTTTTTGTCAGACACTGTGACCACAGTGATAAAGAATTAAGTAATAGAGCTGATGACTTTAGTAGGTAAACTTCCCCCCTTACACTGTCACTGGGCTAAAAAAAAATCAGGATAATCTCATGCAGAAATACATTTTTAGGGAGTTTACCATTTATTGTGGAAATGTCTAAATGCCTAGCTATGAGGGGAAAAAAACAGAAAGGGACATAGACAGGGGAAAATAAAAGAATATGAAACACTTTCATTTTTCTCCTTAGCAGAGTTCATATTGAAACTGAACTCTGAAGATATAAAGACTTTGAGAAACAGGTTCACTTTGGGAAAAAAAGGGAAAGAAGATAGTAAGTTCAGCATATAACACAACAAAGAATGAAGGTTTTGAGAAAGGAATGAATAATTTAAATATTTAGGAAGAAAGTTTGATTTTAGGAAAGAGTAACAATCAGAATATGAGGCAGTCCTGCTTCTAGGTTTATAAATGTCAGGGTGTGCTGAGTTCTTAGAACAACTTTTTAAATTCCAGTGGCTACAGGATTTTTCAATGTCACAAACTACATTTCTATTATTCTCCTTCTCAATAAAATTGATGTCAGGAGTGCTAGCCTACATTATACATAGAAAGAAAGCATAATATGGCAGGATTTAGTATTCAAGTGCCTTGTGCAAAGATTTACTCTAATAAAAATGCTGTAATATTTTAGATCCTATGTAAATCTCTAAGTTGTGCAGAAATAATTAAAAAATCTTAGTTAAGATTTTTTTCCTTGTAAAGTAAAACAAGTTTGTTATTTGTCAACAATGTATTATCATAGGAATCATTTGAACTCACACTATGCAGATTCTCTACCTCATAGTACACACAATACAGCATAAAGAAAATTAAAATGTATTTAATTGTATCACAAATTTGCATATAAAATAAAAATGTATATGCACTAATTCACATACATCATTGACATGAGTTGGCTGAGATTTCAGCTCAAATTTGTCTGAGAAGTGTGAGAGAAAAAAAGGGCTAGTGTCTTGGAGAGCACAGGCTCAATGAACCAACCCAAATAATCTTGCTAGCCCTTACCTCTTAAAGTTATACCACCCTTAGTAGTGCTACTGAGGACCAACTCTTTAATCCATATAGCTTTGAGACACATTTAAAATCCAGCTATAGGGGTTGGGGATGTAGATCAATGGTACAAGACTTGCCTAGCACATGTTTAGCTATTAGTTCTATGTTAAATATTGCACAGAAGAAAAGGAAAAGGAAAAAATTCAAAAAGTGTAAGAGAGAGATGAAAGAAAGAGAAAGTAGAGACATGAACAAAAGAGATAGGAAGGAGAGAGAGAGAAGAAGGAAGGAAGGAAGGAAGGAAGGAAGGAAGGAAGGAAGGAAGGAAGGAAGGAAGGAAGCTGGGACCATACTACTGGGTGTCCTGTTCTGCTTGATAGCTATGTAGTATGGAGTAAGTGAAGAACACATTCAAGTCACTGTTTATCTACGAAGTCAAATGAAATCAAATGATAATTCTATTACTGAGTATGCTTCATTGGATTTCAATTATGCACTCCCCACGTGTCTTCTAGCACTGTATTTGGAACACAGGCGATGCACCATTTGGTGATTCTCAGTGCTGTTTCTGTGATTGAACATATGTCAAGCAATTTCCCTATATCACCTGGGAGTACATATTCTACCCTTTTCAAAAGAAAAAAAAAAAAACAAAAATAAATAATACTGCCTTCCAGAACCTGTCTCCATTAAGAGAAATGACTAAACATTAATAAACCTTTGTAATTACATGTTTAGTAATGTATTAAGATAGTCACAGTAATAGAACAGTGTAGTGTAAAAATATATACTTAACTCCTCTTAAATATTAGGCTTGACATTCTTGCTAGAACAATAAGAGGAAAGAAGGATTTTAAATGCATACTAATGCAAAAAGAAGAGTACAAGGTATCCCACTTTGCAGATGATATATTATACATAAGAGATACTCAAAATTCCACCACAAAACTCATAGACATTATCAACACTTTCAGCACACTTGAAGGTGACAAAGTCAATCTACAAAAATGAACAACCTTCACATATACCAATAACAATCAAAGAAAGAGTACATGGAAATTCTCACAATCACAAAAATACATCTGTGAATAAACTTAAACAAAGACCTCACAGATCTCTATAATGAAGCTTTTTTATAGTTGGTGATTTTTTTATTTCTTTTCTTAATTTATTGTTTACTGTTATTAAACTTTTTCCATACATCATATATCATTTCTCAATCGAATTTAGAGTCATTTCCTTTTCTATGCCCCCCACCCCACCTGAGTTCCTGCACTCTGCCACATATGTCTTGCATCTTTTTCTGAGTCTTTCCAGAGTTTTTTCCAGTTCTTTTGTTGTTCTCTCTAACCTGTAATATATATATATATATATATAGATATCCCTATAACACATCATCCCCTGAATTGGAGGATTTTTCTTTCCCTTTCTTTTGCTAAAAGAGTCATGTTTTCCTTAGGAAGTTGTTAGAACGATTCCCCTCCTTGGCAAGCCCAACCAACCATCAAGCTTGCCTTGTGCTCCACACCTGGGGTTTTCCCTCCCATGGTGACCCAAATGAGATCTCTTCTCAGGATTATTAAAAACTTTCTAAAATTCTTATGGAATCACAAAGACCCTGGATAGCAAAGAACCTCTGAGAACAGAGAACAATGCTGCAAATTACCTACCAGATCTCAAACTATATTAAATACCTATAGTCATAAAAACAGCATGGTACAGGCACAAAGATCAACGGAGCATAATAGAAGAACTAAATATGAGTGCATGTAATTTCAGCCACCTGATATTTGAAAAGGGGTCAAGAGAACACACTGGAGGAAAGACAGCATCTTCAACAATGCTGCTGACAAAACTGGATCTCCACTTTTAGAGGAATGGAACCGGACCCTTATCTTCAAGCTGCACAGAAGTGAATTCCAAATGGATCAAAAACCTCAGTGTGGGCTGGAGAGATGGCCTAGCGCTTAAGAGCGCTGACTGCTCTTACAGAGGACCCGGGTTTGATCCCAAGCACCCACAGTGGCGGCCGAGAGCCGTCTGAAACTCCAATCAGGAGAACTCCAGTTCCGGGGAATCCGACACCCCTTCTGACCTCCGCGTGCATTGCACGACACTGGTGCACAAACTTGCATGCAGACAGTGCATTTATACACATACAAAAAAAAATTAAAAAAAAAAAAAAACCCTCAATGTGCAACCTGAAACTTTGAAACTGTTAGAAGAAAACATAGGTAATACCCTACAAAATATAATATGGGAAAAGAATTTCTAAAACAGTTGCTCAAGAATTAAGGTCAACAACCAACAAGTGGGACCACATTAAACTACAAAGAAGGAAAAGAAACAACCAAGGAATTGAAAAGAAAACTCAGAGAGTGCAAGAAAATCTTCACCAATGACCCATCTAACAGAGATTTAATATCCAGAATATATTAAAAACTCAAAAAACCACAAAGAACTCAAGAAATAAATAACCCAATGGCAAGATCGGCTATGGATCTGAACAGAGAGTTCACAAAAGAGGAAATTAAAAAAAAAAAAGAGGAAATAAAGTTGACTAAGACACACCTTAAAAATTGTTCAACTTCCTTAGTACTTAAGGAAATTACAAATCAAAACAACTTTAAGTTTTCATCTCACCACACTCAGACTGACCACGATCAAGAGAATAAATGATACCAAATGCTAGGGAGAATGTGGGGAAATGGGAATGCTCATTCACTGCTGGTGGGATTGCAAACTCATGCAACCCCTATGGAAAACAGTGTAGAGAAGCTTAAAAATTAAAAACCATATGTTTCGGTTATACCACTCCTTGGCCTAGAGCCATAGGAATCATTTTACTGCAGAGATACTTGTATATCCATGTTGCTTCTCTTTTCACAACCAAGTAAGAAATAGAAGCAACTTAAATGTTCCTGCAATGACAAGTGGATAATGAAAATGTGTGTATTTGCCCAATGGAGCTCTACTCAGATGCAAAGAAAGAAGAAATAATAAAATTTGCAAGTAAATAGAGAGAACTTGAAACTCTTATATTAAATGAAGAAACACAGACTCTTGGGAAAATAAATGCATATGTTCTGCCTCATTTGTGATCTTAGTATCTAATCCTTATGTATCCTGATGTAACTCCAAGAGCAAGGAAAATGGAAAGAAACCATGAAAGTTAAGGGAAAGAAAGAGTCTGAGAGGAATAGTAGGAAACATGTATTATCAGGGGGAAATAGGTAAAATGTGGGTATTTAACTTGGAGCGGAAAGGGGAGGCACATACAAGTAACCATGCCTGTATGGAGAAGTATGTAGTTTCTTGTACAGGACTCCTATATTAACTTCAGCAACCAAGGGCTTAGGGACCATGGCAAAAGAGGGGCGGAAAGATTCTAAGAGGCATGGGAGGAGGCATATGACGATATGGAAATGGTCTCACAACCTCCTGGGGCCCTGCTCATATGAACCTGTGTCATCATGCACAAGACCCATGAAAACTCAATAGAGACAGAAACCCAGCATAGGCATAGGGACATGGGCATCAGGCTCCAGTGTTAGCCGAAGATCTGTTGGCAGCTGATTACTGCTGGGTGAGGGATAGACTCTTTAAGGGACAGACTCTAGATAGGGTGACTAGACTAGTGGATGAACTTGCACTGAGGAATGTCTGGGTAAACAGACTTGATAGGTGTGTGTGTGTGTGTGTGTGTGTGTGTGTGTGTGTGTATGTGTGTGTAGGGGGGTGTGTGGGGTGTGTGTGTGTGTGTGTGTGTTTGACAGAATGCATGAAACCTGGTGAGGCAAGCTATAGACCAGTGCAGATGTGGGAGAGGGTATAGAGACAGTTAAAAATGTTTTGTATGAAATGCATAAAATACAATTGAAAAACAAAAGAAGTGAGGAAAAGTATCTTTAAAGCTTTAGTAAAATAAAATAAAGATGTTATAGCTGAAAGTAAAGCAAGTCATGACTCTATTCACCAGAAAATCAGGAGAGTACTATTTTTTTTTTGTTGTTTCTTTGTGAGACAGGTCTCTCTGTAGACCAGGCTGGCCTTGATCTCACAGTGGTCTGCCCTCCTCTGTCTCCTGAATGCTGTACAAAGTCATGCACCATTACCCCTGGACAATGGAAGTATTATTTTTATTGCTCTCTTTTTAAAAAAGAAATATATAATGAGACTCATAACAGAACCCTCTTTGTTTCAGGACCTGCACATGGTGTTAAATGGCCTTTAATTTTTAACCTAATCTCTGTGATGGTTAGATTTACTCATCAACTTGACATAATCTTTAATCATCTTCTAAGAGAATATTAAGGAGATGATGTCAACATTAGAGATTATGTGTGGAGAACTGTCTTATTCACACACACTGAGGTCTGAAGACTCTGCCTAAAAGTAAGTGACCCATTTCCCAGGTCTGGGTGATGGACTACATATAAAAAGAGAAAGTGTGTCACAGCATTAGGAAAAAAATTAAGACACCCTCTAAGTAATTTCATCTCAATTTATTAGAGAGAGAAACTAAGACATAGACTTGTATAATTTTAGGTATATATCATTTCTGTATTTCTAGAGATATAGAAAAAAATACGTGAATAAACATAAGATAAAATGTTTTTGAGGAACTAGTAGTCCTTACTTCTGGTCATTAATTTTTTTCAGCTTCTAATATCTTGAAAACTATTCTTCATTTTTCTTTTTTTTTAATTTTTTAAAATTTTATTTATTTCTGTATGTGTATGAATGTACTGTCTGCATGCAGGTTTGTGCACCCGTGTCGTGCAATGCCACAGAAGTCAGAAGTGGGTGTCGGATTCCTCTGGAACTGGAGTTCTTATAGAATTGGAGTTTCAGACGGTTCTCGGCCGCCATGTGGGTGCTGGGGATCGAACCCCGGTCCTCTGTAAGACCGGTCAGTGCTCTTAACCGCTAGGCCATCTCTCCCAAAAGGTCTTTTTGAGCTCGTCTAACTCTACAACTGTGAGTAGTCAGTTCTCATTATAGGTCCCAATCACCTAGGCGTTGACTTTCTTTAATACATTTCATCAGTGCCTTAGGGCACCATTCCTTTCTTCTATCCCACTCTGTTCCAGGAACATCAGCCCCACCCCCACCCCAACCATCCCCCCACCTTAGAGAAAAAACGCCAGGCAAACACACTATCCCTGGCTTTTTGCATGGAGAAGTGAGTTGAATTTCAGCAATCATCAGCTCTTTACTTTCATGGGAGTTCATAGAAGACAAGATAACCATTGTCAAAGAGAACAGGAATAAGATTTATTTTTCCAAGAGCATTTTCTTGTTAGACAAGGGGGAAAAATGATAATGGTTTGTAGATGCTGCTGGCCATGTAGACTCTGGGTGGAACCTGAGAATCAAATAGCAAGCATGCAGGGCCCATAAATGGAGGGTGACCTGTAGATATTGCTGGAATCCCTAAGTTAAGATTGACCCCAAATTTTCAGTGATATGAGTAATATCACTTCTTGTTTAGGTGCTATCCCTTTTTGTTCAATTTGTTTTGATTTTTCTATACTACAAATATTCTATTGGGCCCTGATTCCCCCCAAGGGTTTCTTTTAGTGCCAAACACAGAAAACGCTTGGGTAATTTAAAGAGGGAGCATTGATAGACAAGAAACACTGAGCATTTTTTATGGGTTTGGACTATGGTAGCCTCTCTGACAACAAACTCAGTTTAATCTGAATTCCAGCAAAGACGATGATTCATCAGAACGCTTTGGATTAGAAATGAAAGACCCTTTCAAATATGATTAAACAATAGCACTACTTAATGGTGCAAGTGACTGGGGACTGAAGTTTCCTCAAGACTAAGAGGACCAATAAGATTACCAAGAAACAGTTTATTTCCATATTTCCACTGTGCAGTGGCTGTTTCATGTTTTATTGTTTTACTGCCTTAAAATGACCACCAGCAACTACAAGAAGTACAATCTATGTTTTTTTTTCTCTTCATGCAAGTCAAAAGAACATTATTCCCTATAGCCCTCTGAAAAGTACAAGGAGTTCTCTCAAAAGCCCTCATTAAATATCGGCTCATAGCTAATTGGCTCTCCTTGGTTCCTGTGCCCTGAAACCATTCCTGTGTTCCTGGAATTTGCAAGTGCTAATCTGCTTACATTGGTGTGGGCTCAGTCTCACCAGCAGCATTCAGGCTAAGTGGGGACAGAAAAGGGGCTAAACACTACATCCTATGTAAAGATGCTGTTGCCAATGGGATGATGAATTGGGAGTTGGACACAGTGAATAATTGCAAATGTTAAGTAAAGCAACAAATGGTCAAACAATAAGATTTTACATATGAATATAAGTGACCAGGCTCCAAATCTGCAGGCTACTTCTTTATGTCAAACTGAATAACTTGCATAGTTCTTCCAAGTTCTGGAGACAATGTGAAAGGACATTCACAAAGAAAGTTACAGTGAATGAAGAAGGTCTGCTGCCTGAGGTGGTATTACTACCCCATTGTAGATGGCTGTCTCCAGAGATAATTGGGAAATCTTTAATGATTAATTGTAATAGGTAAACCTCAAAGGTACATAGTAGAGATAAATATTTTCTAGGTATGATGATATTGGTGAAACTGAATATTTTTGTTTAAATACAAATGTTTGTTCTTCAGGATCCATATTAACTGTAACACATGATTTCTTGTCAGAAATCAAACAAAATTTTCTGTTTTCCCATACTCTCTGTATTAATTTAGCAACTGTTTTTATCCCATGTTTCAAGACTTGTACAATTCCCACTAGGTTATAGTTAGTCATGGATTGATCCATGAGGTGAATTCTGCTTTGACTATGCAACAAGATTGATTTAATGGCTCTGAAAATTCTGTGCAGTAGGCACTTGTATCACCAAGGATTCTCACTGCTCGCCCAGACTCTGGATAAGTGAAGCAGAAAGTGATTAAGTGAAAGATGGGATGTAGCTAACAGGATGGACAGGATCTTGAGAACTTGGGCTGGCAAGGAAGGAAGAGACAGCAGCACAGTCTACAGCAATCGTTGTCTGAGAGCAACAGGCTCTCACAGTACCCAGTAACCACTTCTTGCAATAAATGTCCCAAAGCTCTCTAACATTTACATTTTTTGCCAAAATAGAGCATATATGATTTGTCCAGGGAAAGTTACAGAGTAGGGTAGAACAGAATAGAATCTGGTCCCTTTAGATTCCAGAAAGGGATTGACAAGATTTTTCACCAAATATTATCAGTATAGTTTGTCCCAACAAAGTGAGGTAGTGAAACCAAACTCAGATAAACATCCATGCATAGCTTACCTCTATATTACACATAAAGAAGCTAAGGTTCATACTTTGGCATATACCCAGAAAACTCATCTCACTATAGAGATACTTGCACAGGCATGCTTATGGTTGCTCTTTTCACAGTAGCTAAGAAATGCAAATCAGATGAAGATCTCACGTGATGAATGAATACTGAAATTGCAGGACATTTACACAATGGAATTCAACTCAATGGAAAAGAAAAATGAAATTTGCAGGTAAATAGGTGGAACTGGAAATTGTTATACTAAGCGAGGTTACAAGCTCAGAAAAGTGAACAACGTGCTTTCTCTCTCAATGTATCTTAGCTTTAAATATTTAGTGATGAGTATATATCTTGATGTAATCATAGGAGCAGGAGGACTGGAAAGAACTATGGTGATGAAGGAGATCACAAGGAAAACAACAAGAGACAGGTGTTATCAAGAGGAAATTGGGGAAAGAAAACTACTGTAACTGGAGGAGGAACTTGGATAGCCCATACCAGGAGAATGTGAGGTAAGATAAATAACACTTAGATAGTGTGAAAAACCAGAGTATTAGTTCATACTTCTACTAAAAATACATATGCAATACTTGTACAAGCGCATAATACAACCAAAGGTAATAGTACATAAAAACACAGTGTCCTGCAGGAGAAACCTTCCTTCAAGTCCTTGGTAGGTGTGCTGGATAGCTTTAGTGTCAACTTGACACACCTGGGTTGAGGGAGCCTCAGTTCAGGAATTGGCTCCATTGGACTGGCCTGTGGGCACATATGTGGAGTAGTCTTGATTGTTGAGCAATGTGGGAGGGCCCAGCCCACTATGGGTGGTGCCACCCTAGGTAGGTTGTTGTGTACCATAAAAGAGGGCAGGCTGGGCATGGGCCAGGGGAACAAGCCAGTAAGTAGCACTCCTCCATGGCCTGTGCCCCAAAGTGATGAACTGTGACCCTGGAGATGTGAGCTGAATAAACCCTTTCCTCCCCAAGTTGGGGTTGGTCAGAGTGTTTTGTGACAGCAATGGAAGAGAAGCTAGTACAGTAGGGGTAATCCAAGAAACTCCCAAAATAATACATGCAATTGCCAAAGCTGTTGATTGCCTTTCCAAATTTGAAGGTAAAACCTAGTTGCTGAAGACAGGGTGTACTTCAGACATAGGACATGGAACTGTCAAGTTAGAACTGACCTGGAAGCCACCTCCCTCGAGACAAGCACTCATGGCATCAGAAGATATTACACAAGCTGCCAAGGGAGAGAAACCATCAATAGTCCAACCAGGATGTAAAGTGTAAGAAGGAACAATTACTGGCCCAGAAAACTCGCTACTAGGATACTAGTGGCACCTTTCTCCTGGGGGTAATCAACAGCTATCTAATTGGAATTAAGGCCTGCTAAATGGAAGGTACTTACGTGTGACACTGTATGTATAACCAAGTACACATGGCTGAAGAGGTCATATATCATAGGGAAAAAGCTACTTTTGACACATACTGAGACCAAAGTATTTCATATTATGTTTTCAATCATGGATGCTCTCACTTCAGACAATTGTACCTCTCAGCACTCGTTAAAGTCTTTTTTGCAACAGATGGAGACTAATAATTTTAGAGTTCCACAACTGGTCAAGCATAGAGAATGTGTGACTGTGTGATTCTTATCCCTAAGCAATGCATCTTTACTGCAACCTCTACACATAAAGTGAATGCATCTCTCAATTCCCCCACTGAAATTTTCTTATTAACAGAGAATCCCACAATTGGGCCATATGCAGAGAGCAAGAGTATTCCTCCCTAAATAAGACACCCATTTCAAATATCTGCCTCTCAAGGCTCAGAGATTATTGTGGAAGTGGAGGAAGAAGGGCTGGAGAGATAGCCTAGCGGTTAAGAGCACCAACTGCCCTTGCAGAGGACCCAGGTTTGATCCCCAGCACCCACATAGTAGCTAAGAACCATCTGTAACTCCAGGAGAACTCCAGTTCCAGGGGAATCCGACACCCTCTTCTGACCTCAGCAACATTGCATGACACAGGTGCACAAACCTACATGCAGACAGTACATTCATACACATACAAAAATAAAAAAAAGTGGAGGAAGAAAGATCGTTAAAGCCACAGGTGGTAGGGGACTACAAGGAAACAGAATTTTCCATTCAGCTGGTTAGCTACACATATAAACTCACAGCAATGGTGAGAGCATGCACAAGTCCCATGGAAGCTCAAACCAGACAAAATCCTGCCTAACCTAAGGAACATTTGGCAACTTCTGGCTACTTGGAGGGAAGAGACCATTTTTTACAGGATTGGGAATTTTGGTAGATTGAGCAATATAGAGGGACATGTTTGGATACCGGTCATCCTCTACAGGCCATATTGTATGTGGTGGAGTATATTGAATTGGAAGGGAGCAGTGAGGATGTTCAAATGGGGGAGCATATCTAAATACTATTTGACTATATTGTATGAAAATCAAAAGAATAAATAAATCTTTCTAAATGAAACTTAGGTTCAGACACATTTTATTATCTATTATTTATTCTCATATTCTCTAAGAATTGACAAATGAGCCAATAAATTATGTTGATGTGTATAAATGACTGAGGTTAAGGTTGATCTCTCTCTGCTACCCTTCTATATTTACTCTTGGGTTATTGCTTATATAATTTTAAGTTGGAGATCTCCCAAGGCCAGCTGGATCTCCCAAGGTGGTATAAAAGTTAGGGTTGTGTGAGTCTTGAGATCTGAGATCTCCCAAGGCCAGCTGAAGCCCAGGAAGGTAGGTAGGAGCTGGGTGCTTCAGCAAGGCTGATTGTTGTTTGATTTAATTTAGTTGTCCTTGGCTTAATTGGCTTTTGTGGCTGTGGGGGTAGAGTTATCCTCCAAGCTGGTATAAAAGGTAGGGTTGTGTGAGTCTTGAGATCTGAGATCTCCCAAGGCCAGCTGCAGCCCAGGAATGTATGTAGGAGCTGGGTACTTCAGCAAGGCTGATTGTTGTTTGATTTAATTTAGTGTTTGGCTTAATTGGCTTTTGTGGCTGTGGAGGTGGAGTTATCCTCCCAGCTGGTATAAAAGTTAGGGTTGTATGAGACTTGAGATCTGAGATCTCCCAAGACCAGCTGAAGTGCAGGTACCAGGGGGCTAAAGAAGCCCCCCCCCAACTGGGATTACAAAGGCATCTGAAGGAGGCAAGCAAAGCAAGCCTTCAACACAGTGAAGAGGCATTTGTGAATCACATAGAAATACAGGCAAGGAGAAGCCCATATGCCAGGAACAAGAAGAAGAGACAACATGGGAAAGGGGCAAGACAATCCCACACCAAGCTCTAACAACCCTATGGAAGATTCCTACAGTGGGAACCCTCTAGGGATGGCCCAGGACACAGATATCAGAAACACAATTGTGAACACACTTAAAGAACTACAAGATTATAAAGAACAAATCAAAGAATTAAGAAAAGATAATAAAGAACTCAAGAAGGACCTAGAGAGAGAGAATGACAAACTCTGGAAGGAAGTAGAAACACTGAAAAGATCCCATGCTGAAAAAGATAAGGAAACCAACCAGCAAAGCAAAGAGCTACAGGAAGAGATTGAGAAGCTCCAAAAGGAAGTAGAAATACTAAAGAAATCAGAAGAGGAAATGAAAAAGGAAATCAAACACTCATCCAATCAAGAGGAAAGGACTGGAAAAAGCCTC